>JAPMOR010066402.1:175543-242645 GCA_026543865.1 Argiope aurantia
TATCCTTTAAATTTTTGTTCTTAATCTTTATTCCTATATCTTTGTTCTTATCCCTGCCTTGACTAGTTGGCAACGGTTAGAGATATTTGTCCAATGGAAGTTGAAGGGACAGAGTGATATAAAGACACCTCATTTTCCTCGATCATAAATTTATAAGGGCCAACTTACTTTAACTCCCTTTTTCACAGATGTGGAGGTATCATCAAATTACAAGATCCTTCCAACTCGTAAACGTGCCCCTGTGTAATAAGAAGAAATGCTCACGTTGCCTCAGCTCGTGACTCAGCTTCGCTTACTGTCAATGCTTCTGAACATTATTAAAAAGATTTTATTTGCCGAGTGCTCAGGTTTTACTTAGGAAAACGAACACACAAGAGAGTCAGAACTCTATATTTTTTCTAGCGTTATATAGCATTAATTTAAAATTGAAAAAAAAAAACTTACGAATTTTTAAGAAAAGCACAGCAGAGAAAAGGTTGAATCAGAGACTTTAATTATCAAATCTTTGACTTTAATAAATGTTAACATTCCCATAAATGAATTCACTTTAATAAAAACTCCACCATTTAGTTAACAGTAATTCTTCTATTAATTAATAAATACCATTCGCGTGATTTTTGTACCAAAATAATAACATTTTTGAGACTTTTTTTAATATATATTTTGATGAAAGCTATTGCATGAAGAGTATTTTTTAATTGCTTTTTTTATATGTTGGCTATAAATCCTAAAAATAATGTCTCAATAGTTTTTGTTGTTAAGTATGCTTTTTAAAAAATTCAACTGGGAGAATTCAAATAGTTATATATTCCTTTTTTATTATGGAAATTTTTTTAATAAAAATTCATTGATGTTTCCTTTTATTTAAAAATATTAAATTAATAAGAAAATGACAAGCCACAAACTTAAATTATCATTTCATTTTTTATTATTTTTTGTTATCAAATACGTTAATTTTTTTTTAAAAAAAAATTGACACATATAGAAAACTATAGAATGAATTCTCTTTAAATCATTAAAAAATGGCACTGATTTAGGAAAGCTGAGAAAAACTATATTTGTACTTCTAAAAAAACAATGCTTGTTTGTCTTGGTACTTGAAAATTGTATATAGAAGCTGGCATCCTCAAAAATTCAATAAAAAGAAAATCTCGTGAGAATGAAATACTTTAATGGAAATGTAGACGGCAGGAAACAAAAATACACAGAAATCTACGAAACAATATCATCCCCTCCGCCCAAGATCAAGAGTGGGGTCAATGGCACGCCCTTTTGTCGGTACACGGAATAACACTGACGTTTCTTGTAAAAGAGGTCTTTTCTCTCTCTCTCTCTCTCTCTCTCTCTCTTTTCCTTTATCTTATGCTAGCTGAGAATTGTTGACTTAGCCAACGAAAGGAAAAATGGATCTACGGATCTGCAAACAAATTTGAAATAAATCATGAGAGAAATATTCTGAAATTTGACAGAAAGTTCATTTTAATTATAATGTATTTGAGTACACTATCTTTTTAAATGAACTAAATAAAACACAGTTGCTCATTTGTTCCCGAAAAAAAAGAAAACATTTAGATCGTCCCACGTCCAGGTATGCCATATTTCCTTCGGTTAATAAGAATATTCACATCATATGATTTTGCTAATCATGTTGCAATTTATTTAGAACAAATAGTTTTAATATTTCGGAATTTTTTTCCAATGTTTTATAACTTTTTATATCTTAGAAATTTCTTTATTATCACTACTTTTGAAATTATTTATTTTTAATTTTTTCCATACATAGTTATTTCTCCCTGTGTTTAATTTACTCTTTTCCTTTAGTTTCTTTCTTTTTTTCTGGGTAAAAGGGGGAAAAAATTCTTAGCAAATCTGCACTGAAAAAAAAATTGCTGCCGATTTAGCACTACGAAATAGGTTTTGAGGCCCCCCAGGTCTCAAGTCACGAGGCGATCGCCTCCAACTCGTTCGCGTATAACAAAACATGTTGGCTTGTCTCGCTTAATAAATTTAGAAGGACTTCGGCTTGTATTCAGTTTTAATCTGTTTTGTTTCGAAAGCACGGTACAAAATATTGAAAAACAAATTGAAATTTTCTGATTTAGTTGGTATTGGCATTGTCAATATGCGGATGCTTTGAATTATTTGCTCGATGGACTCCTATGATTTTCTGGAGGAGTTCCGTTAGGACTGCTTACTCAGGTTGCTTGAACGTTTCTCATATTTTCTTCATGAGCTAAAGTTAGTTTTAATTTTTCTAATTCGAACTGCTTTTCCTTTTTATTTGCTTGTTCTGCCTGTATGTTTTCACGTTCTTGTATAGTTGAGATGATAATGTTTTTAACAAATTCCAAATCATCTTTAGCCGCTTGGCTATTTTCTATAATTTGCTGAAGCTGCACAATATTTGTTTTTTCCGGAATTAACTCACCTATTGCTTCAGCGACAATAATTAAATCTTTCTTTTTTGTATTTTTAAACATTATGAATATGCCTATATTTTTCTAACAAATGCTAATATAATAACGATAATAATAATGATGCTAATATTTCTTCAAAATAAAAAATTCCTAAGATATACTCATTTAAACAGTTTCTTTTTCTTGAAAAAAGTCATTCTCAAGTATACAAATATTAAAAATAAATGCTTGCAAGATTCTTTATTCAAAATGATATAGAAAATTATCCTACCTGTTCTATTTCAATTATATCCGTTGTGATAGTTTTCTGCAGGAATTTCACAATTCGCCGGATACTGCCGAACCGAAGATTTTCTTGAAAAGTTTGTCGGCCATTGCCGAACAGAAGATTCTCTTGAAAAATATTGCCGGCCACTGCCGAACCGAGATATTTTGACGAAAACTAATGGGGAAATTTCCGGGTTCGTACCGGATCGAAGATTATTTTTCTATTTCCGCGGTCATTGTATCCGGGACAGAGCCCCCACTTGTAAAGACATGTTAACTGTGGCTCGAAAAACAGGCCTCTACTAACCGGATTATATATCAAATCAAATATCTCTCACGGGCCCTAGGGGAAAGCCCGGTTGAGATTAATACTCAAAGATAGGTCATATTACAAATGAATTGAAAAAACACACATTAACAAAAAGTTCAAAAGATGATTTTATAAGATTATAAGATGCATTTATGTAAATGAAACCTGATCAATCATTGGATGAATTAAAACTGTAGTTTAATAATGAGAATTATGAAATACACTTTTCATACATATATGTTTTGAAAATAAAAAAAATATATAAATAAAAATGCATGAAGCATATTATTCCATTTTAATTCTATCAATCTGTTTGTTTATGAAATAGATGTATTTTTAAAGTGTATTTAAAAGGTATTAAAGTAAATATTTAGATGTGGGGGATGCTTTGAAAAATTAAAAACAACTTTCAATACTAAGCATTAAAAAAAGATTGGAAGATTTTTATTGATATTTACTGAGAAATTAATGAAGTATACTAAAATCATGTTTTATATAATTTTTTTAAGTTGTGGCATAATGTATTCTTAATAAATATATTTTTCATGTAATATTTGTAAAAACATTCTGTTGAGAAAATAATGTATAGCCCTTGTATGAAACTTATTTATTTATTTACAATTTTTTTCTATAAACTGATATAAAAGGAATATTGCTAGGTTTTAAAGTTGATGAACACAGATCTTTTGAGAATGCAACAGACGTGGAAAGATACTCTTGTTGATATACGATCTGTATTTCTCAAATTACAAGAACAGGTTTGAAATTTTTCATATATTTTTCTGCATATTTTGGGACTTATATTCATTTAATTTATTCAAAATATTCTTTCCATTTTTATGCTTCGTTTTTAGATTTAACTATTTTAAATATGGATAAATACTGTTTATAACAAACCATATTTTCATTATGTAATTCCTTGTCCACGTTTTAGAGGCTTTAAAAATATTTTTAATTATGATATTGTCTTTATCTGCATGAATTTGGTTGGTTTTCATACATAAATATTTTTGGAATAATAATGGCAGTTCCTAAGAGTGTTGCATATTTAATAGCATTATATTATTAGTTAAATTTCCTATAAGAAGTCTACCGATTGCAATGGTTCTCATGGCACTACTTTGCAGATCTTCATCGATCATGGTCCTAGAATCCATAGCCACCCGTCCTTTAAAAATTATAAATATGCATTTATGTATAAGGGTAACATTTTTCCGCCCATGTTATCTTGTTAATACTTTAACATATTTATCAGTTTACAACATAACTATAGTAATTTTGTTCGAATTTTAACCGCCTTGGAATATATTGCAAGAAAAGTGAAATTAACTGGTGAATTCGTGGTATCAGCCTAAAGGCGAATAATCTGGCCAGACAAACTGATGGCCTAAAGCGGCTGATATTTTTAAAAATTAATTAAAATTAGGCAGAAATTATATCGCAATTAAATTGATGTCATTGAAAGAGATAATTTTTGGAAATTTAAAGTAGGATAAAATTTATTTCCGAGTATAATATTTTAAACAGTTATAAGAAAAAAAACGACAAAATTTTAAATTTAATTAATTAATGAATTCAGTTTTTTAAATTTAATTTTTAATTAATTAAAATTTTAAAAACATCTCTACGAGTTGCATATTACCAACTTTCAGAGTATGTCTGCGCCAATCTACAGAGCTAATCTAACAGTCTGTCCTGTAGAGCACCCATGCACACGCACGCGGATATTTTCATCTTTATTATTATTAGAGATTATAGCAGTCATAAATAAATTTTTAAATAATATAATTAAAATGTGAGCAATTCTTGAGTAAGAAAGTGTAACATGTTACAATATTATACATTTTTAAAGTATCTTATAGTTGTATATTCTCTCTTCAAGGGATTTTCTCCAGAGAATATGCGCCCGTGGAGAGCACACTGGGACAGACAACTTTACAAAGCTCTCGAATGCCAGTATGAACTTGGTCTAGAAGTACTGAGTGAGCATTTACCTGAGATGAGAATCGATTTAGTTTATAGGTATGTTGTAATATTTATGCTTTTTTTTTGTTAATTTATAAAATTTAGACTTAATCATTGATACTAAGAAGTGATTAGAAGTAAAATTTTTGCTGAAGTTTTGAAGAGTTCTATATTCGAAATCCGATTATACCAGATATCTTCCATGTAAATGGACTTAATGCCCATTAAATCTGATATCTTTCCGCAACTATGGTGTAGAAATCTGGAAAGCGACACCTCGTGTTTGCCTGTGGTTCACAAAATTACAAGATCCATCCCAAAGTAGTTTTTGCTTCATATGTAAGGCAATATATAACTTTAAAAAATCCGTTGGCAATAATTTTTTACAAGTTTTTTTTTTTACAAGAAATGTTTAGTAGCTTAATTTGAAAATATTATATTGTGATTATACAATTAATTATTAATGAATCCATGCTGCAAAGAATAAATGAATTAAATAATGAAAAAAATATGTTTGTAGATCTTGAAACATTTTTAATTATTAAAGATTGTTCTACATTTTTATAATTTTTTTCTTATTTCTATATTTATAATTTAAATATATTTTTGTTTAGAGAACTCCAAAGTCTTCTGTTCTATTAAATTCAAATGAAATACCGCAAATCATATTTTGAAAAATAAGAGGCTTTGTGATAAAGTTTTTAATTTAATGTCATTTGATACATATTAAACATTTTTGAAATTTATAACTGGTCATTTAAATAAAATTATATTCTTTTAAAAATAGTCAAAATATAAAAAGAGCGATTTACAGAATAATCGGCTAAAATTTTGTTAGTTTTCTTTTTCCGTCTTGTAGTTTAAAAAAATCTTTTTAGTGCTCAATGTTGAAAATTCATATAATTTTAGGAATAATATTTGATTATGTCATTATTTATTTATTTACTTTTTTAGGAATGGCTGTCTGCAATTTCGGCCTCCTATTGAAGAAGTTCGATCTAAATATTACAACCAAATGAAAAAATTCATTTCTATCCCAATACTTTTTAAAGGTGTAAATGACGTTCAAGAAAATCTCATTTTTCCAGTCATTCTTGACAGGAATGCTTACAGTTTTCTTGATTTGTATAGGAAGACAGAAAGATTGTTCAAGAAGTTAGAAGATGCAAAAAATAAATTCCAGGTTTAATTTTTTTTATTTATTTATTTATTTTTGAAAATTTAGTTCGTTTTCTAGAAAAAAATGTAACCATCTGTCTTATCATTTATTCTCAAAGGATTGGGTTGCTCTTGGATCTATCAATATGGAAGATTTCGTTACACAACATTGTATTACAACTGAAGACTGGAAGAGAAATTTTAAATCCATAAAAGCAAAAAGTCAAGAATTTAGCAAAATGTCTTTGTAAGTTTTGCTTCTGTCAGTTAAAATAATTTTTTTAACAAATCAATGAAAACTATTACAATTGCAGAGTGTTAATGCAGATGAGTGCTGAGGGAACAACAACAACAAAAAAAATGTTAAAAGGAGGTAACTTTTTAAGAGATTTTTAAACAAGCTTTATCAGATGATAGTACACACCAAACCAAACATTTTCCATCATATATTGCTGTATCAGAAATTAAAATTCAAATCCATACAATGTGTTTGCTTAGTTGTTAAGCAAATTTGTATCTTAAACTTACTGGTGTTTTTTTTTTTTTTTGTTGTTGTTGTTGTTGTTGAAGTAGAAATTCACAGATGGAAATTTTATCTATAGAAAAGAAAAGTTATTATATGGTGAATACTAGGAAAGAATTATTTGATTTTCACTTATTGTGTTTACATGCTTATGAGAACACAGACAGGGAAAGAGTCAAGCTCTTGACCTAATGTATAAATACCTGTCAAATAGCGATTTAGTTCCATATTTATCAAGTATTTAAACCTTAGGTGTTAAATTTGTGTATCACATTTTTTCCCATCTAGCTGTCTTAATTTAAGAGTTTTCGAACTCATTTGTGTTTGAAAAACCTAGCAAACAGACTTCCTCTGAATGTATTTTACTCAAAATTTGCTAGAACCATTTGCTAAATTTCGTCTGTTTATCTAAAAGCGTTTTTGAATTTTCTTTGTCATAGATAAAACGGAATTAATGTCAAAAATATGTTTTTCGAATTTAGGGAGGTCTAAAAGGGGGAAATTCGTCAAAATTTCGAATTCGAATTTTTTTAACAATTCTAATACTATGCTGCATATACGTGAAGGTAAAAAAGTTTGGTTTAATTTGTGGAAGTTCGCTGTATCTTTTTTTTCTGCATTTGCACTAATCAGTCTGCATTTACATTTATTTAATCACTTAAATCCTTTCCATAAATTTTTTTATATATTTAAACTAAAATTAGATACTTAATATCATGATTTAAATATTTTATTCAATTATTTATTTTATCTCTAGGGACGAAGAAAAATTTGATTGCATTGTTATTAGCTATGCTCCTACAAAAGCGTATGTTGATTACCTAATCTCAGAGCTAGAAACCACAATGATAAAATGCTTGCAAAAATCAGTAACTACATCAATGAATTCAGTGCAAGAATTTTTAAATGATGCCACAGAAACTTTAATTCGGCATCCTGAATCTATTGAAGACATAGCTACTGCAAAAAGAAAACATGAGGAATTTTTGCAACGTAGAGGCCAAGTAAATATTTTTTTTTTTTTGTTCAATTTAAAAGTACTGCATAAAGTTTTTATCCAGTTTTCTTTAACGCAACTAAAAACTTTTTAGATACTTATGGAATGCAAAGAATTAGAAGCAAAGAATGAATTTCTGAGTAAATGGTCAAAAAATGTTGCTGTAGATCTGAGTGAAATAAAGCTTTCTTGGGAAACTTTTGAGCATACATTATCAGATCACCATGAAATTGTTCAGCAGCAGGTAATGATATTTTCTTTTTATTGTTCTATAAAAATGAAAAATTATTTAAGAATTAGGACCTTTGACGACCAGCTAGTTCACCGGGTTATATTTAATTAGCTAGTTATATTTAATTTCAATAAATCTCTTAGACATAACTTCACATCCATCAACAGACTGATTTTATCAAATCGTCAAATATTATAGCAATGTCATTTTAATCTTCTCATTTATGTTCTGTATTTTTGGATTATTGCAAATTCAGGCACATTTTTTTCTGATTTCATTCTCATAAAGATTGAAAACTAAAACCATTGAGATGAACTACTAGACAGTTAAAATAATTAATATTACTTGTAAATATACTGGCAGGAAAACTAGATAAATGTAGAATGAAATATATGTTTATTTAATGCGCCTTTTGGAGTTTGCATATCTCTGCATTTTATCATTAGTTTATATAATCAAATTACGAATCCATATAACTGAACTTGTTGAACTTGAATTTATTCGATCTAAAAAACTGTGCAAGTGATCAATTTTTTGAATTTTTTTCAGAAAATTTCTTGCTAAACTTGAGATTTCTGTATTCTTTCTACGTTTTTCTACTTTCTACGTTTCAATTTTTTTTTTCTTTTTTTTCTGAAAAGTTGTCTTTAGAAATTTTAACGCAGTAGCTTCCACGATCTCCATTTGGAAACTTTGGAATTTTACGTACACTTGTCGCCAAAAAATATGTTTGGTGTGCATCACAGTTTAGTTTCCTTCTATATATATATCGGTCAATATTGTGTGTAGCAAAGAATGTGCATTCTGTGCTTCGTTTCTTTACAACAAGCTAATAAATTTGTAATTCGTTTATAAGTTGAATAGAACTCTTTACAAAAAGATAAAGTGTATCATTAGCCTTTATCTTTATTCATCTTTATTGCCCATTATTTACCCTTTATACTGTTATTTTTTGTGCATATTTATAACTTATCCGGCCAAAATTTCAAATAAAAAGTTGATGTTTAATAGGTTAAAATAGAAATAGATATAACTTTTCTTGCAATTTTGTTTCTTCTCTATTTTTTTTTATAATTACTGCAAAAACAATCATATAAATTGCTAAAAATAGTGTATGTACTTTTATCTTGTAGTGAAATAATTTATTTTAAAGGGATGCATATTTTACACTGAAAGTTATATTTTGAGTTTTAAAATGCACCTCTCAAAAATGAAGCTAATTTTAAGTTCCGCTTGATTAACAATTCAATTATTTTTATTACAAGAAATGAATTCTTTAAATAGATGGAAATACTCAAGACAACTGTTTCATCACATTTGAAAAGTTACCTTCTTGAAGAAGAGCGATTTGCTGCTCGGTGGCATCAGTTAAAACCTAGAAGTGATGTGGAGATAGAAAATTCATCTCAGATTCAAGATATTGTCAACTTTTTAAAGGAAAAACGTATTGAGTTTGATTCCTTAGCAGAATCAAACAGGAAACTACTGTAAGAATTATAAATTTATTTTTAAAGCGTATATAAATTACTTTAAATGGCCTTATTTATTTAAATTGAACTATCATTTGTATATTGTTACCTTCTTGCTTTTTTCATTAATATCATTACCTCGATATATTCATTTCTATTGCATGATGATTTATCACAAAAAAATGCCTTTTGATCAAATTTAGTATAATTAGCTTTAATCCATTTGCATTTAATGCTAATCAATTAGTTTAATTATCATGAATTCAATTTAAAGAAATCAAATTTCTTTTCTACATATATGTTTAAACTTTATTATAGAAAACATTCTTCTTGTTATTGAGACTTTTTTCAATTAAAATTATTTATTCTGTAATTAAATTATGTCGCATTAAATTTATTATTACTAAAATTTGAATCTTAGTTGTCAATAGTATATTTTGGGCATATCTAGAAAAGGAGCTAAAATATATAATTATAAGATGGTTAATGAAAAATTTACTATCTTAAGATCTTGTATACCTAAGAAAGGCTATATGCATATTTGTTAGTTTTACACAGTTTACTTACTATTGATGATACTGTAATTTTTCGGAATCTATTGCTTATTAAAAATAAATGCTTTTCATTCTTAAAATAATAATTTTTGAAAAAAATTCGATCTAGAGATTTGTTTAGAAAAAATGAAATATAAACATCATGAGAATCCTAAGTAAAGTTGTTGCCTTTGATTCATTCTATTACGATCTTATTTTAAAGTTTTGAAAATATTTTCATTCATTCGATCATGAAAAATAATTTGTTTATCTTTCTTATACGACAGCTGGAAAGAAAGTAATGCTTTTTGAAAGTATCAAATCATTAATCTATTGATAGTTTTTATTTAGCATTTTAAAGCATTTATGCAATTAATTTCTTTATAAATTAGATATGTAAAATATATACTAGTTGTATGTAATTTTATTGCTTACTTTTGTATTTAATCATTTTTTAACATTTCTCTTCAGGGAAGACATTCGTCATTTTAATCTTCCAGAACCAAATTTCTTGATCGAGGAATTGCAACAAGACATCGAGAAAACTGAAGAAATCTGGTTAACATACGATAAATTTCATTCTGAGTTGCAAGAATTTTCTAATGAAGAATGGATTGTGTTTAGGTAAAGTATATTTTCTTATTATAAATCGTTTCTAAGTTTAAAAAGAATTGTTTTATTGTTGAAATTTTACAAAATTAATTGGACCTTATTGACTGTTTTTTTTATTAATAATCGTTTGTTTTATTAAATAATTGATTTTTTTGTTTGGATGTGAAAATTAATGACGCAAAACTTTGCTTATAGAAACAAAATACATTTGTTTGAAACGTTTTTGAATGATTGGATGGACAGATTTAGAAATGATGAGTCAAGAAGCGATTCTACAGCAGTTTCTGTGCGATTGCATCAAGATATTATAAGTTATTTGGTAAGAAATCACGTTTCATTAAAATAAGTACTGAATTTGGTACTTGTTTATTTTTGCAGGTCTATTTTTCGATACAAGTAAACACGGAATGCAAACATTTTGCCGAAATCTTGGCATCTTATGTATAATGGATCTTAGTGAAAATCGCTAAGCAAATCCATTATCTTGGCACAATATGAAAATCATCAAGTAATTTCAAAATTTTTTGCAAAATATTTAATACAATTTTTTGTTTCTATAAAGAAACAGACTGCAATCATGTTATTAAATACATCGTAATTTAATATTTTTGGTTTTCCTTGAAATAATCAGAAACGTTAACTTTTATTTCGTTATATGCATGAAATTTTTAATTAACTGAGGTTTTAATAAATCTTAATATTCTTGAAAATTTTAAATTTATTAAAAAAATTGATTTTCTTTTGCTTGCTTTATTATGAATATTTTCTTTTATTTAAAATAAGACATATTGTTGATAATTCAAATTATATATTAAAAATAATAATAAAAAATCTTGAATAATTTGATATAACCTGAATTATATATATTTGAATAACTTGATAATATTGACGGAAATCTTTCATAGGACATTTTGCCTCTTCTTAAATTTTGCCGTGGTGATACCTTTTCCAGCCAACATTGGGGAGAAATGTTCCGATTATTAGATATGCCTGCTGTGTCAGTAGACAAACTGGAGTTTGGTCATTTTCTGAATGCTAGAGCATTAATAAAAACGAGTGCGGAGGCCTTAAAAGTATGTTGATATTAAGTTTTAAAGTATGCTTGCATTGATTTGTCATTATTTAAGAATAGTTTGCTGAAAAGTTAGAATTGCAGATTAAAAGAAATAATATAAAATACAACTTTTATGTCAAAGAATGAAATATTCACAAAATAATGAAGCAATTTTGTTAACAGAGGTGTGCTTCTCGTGTCATGACAGATTAAAAAACTTTTTTTTAGTTGAATCAATAGTTTTTAAAAATTTCTAAACGTCTTTCTAACATAATTTAAAACTATTTTTATGACGATATCGATCATAGTAAACATTTTACAGATGTAGAAGAATATTGCACATTTATAACTTATATAATAATTATTGTTATTGCATGAAATAATACTGTTTTTGCATGTTTGTTAATTTCAATTAGATGACTCAATCAAACTTGTTTATTAATATAAAACTAACAGGACATTGCTGATTTTATGTACTAGCTACATCTGGTGACCAGCTGGCTCGCCAGAACTGTTGATTGCATGTAAATCTTTTGCTCATAACTTTATTTTACTGATTTTTCCTATTAACTCAAGATAGTGTTTGATATCGCCACGAAATTATGCAATATATATATATATATATATATATATATATATAGAAATGCAGAAAAAAATTGAAATTAAAAATTAACTTTTAAATTTTGAAACTATATAAAATTATTTTATCAATATATTTATTGAAATTATCGCGAAAAAGCGTCGATCTCTTTCTTATTTGTTTAATTAAACAAAAAAAATCGTTTTGAGTTACAC
Source organism: Argiope aurantia (assembly GCA_026543865.1). Classification (NCBI taxonomy): domain Eukaryota; kingdom Metazoa; phylum Arthropoda; class Arachnida; order Araneae; family Araneidae; genus Argiope; species Argiope aurantia. The sequence goes on from JAPMOR010066402.1 coordinate 187,876, forward strand.
ATTCTCATCTTCTAAAATATATTTGTACCAAATTTGATAGTTTTTGATCAAATGGTCTGGTGCGCCAAATAAACACGGTCATTTTCCTTTATTAGTGAGCGAGATTATCAAAATTTCTTATTATATCTTCCACTTTATTTATTTGTTAAAAAAAGCGTTTTTGGATTTAAAAAGATTTTATATTATTCTTACAAAAAATTATTTTTACAATATTTCATTTGCGTATAATTGGAAAAACATAGCTGTCAAGTTTATATATAAAGAAAAAAACATATGGAAGAAATAGAGAAATTGTTCAAGTAATTGCATGTAAATAAGATGTTTGATTTGCAAAAGTAGAAATCTAAATTTGTGTTAAGAACTTCTTTGTATTAAAAAAAAATGCATTAACAGATTGTTGTCTGCGGATAGTTTTTTGTAATCATCTAAATCACTGTTTTCATTATTATCGTAATTTCATAAAACTAGAATTGCACTTTTCGAAAAGATCATTGGTAACTGAATCTTTACTGTTATTTAGGCACCAATTTGAAATTTTAAAAAGAATTCGGTTTTTTTCGTACATGAATTTTAATTTTATTATATATCCTAAAATTATTATATATCCTCAAATAATGATTTTCTGTTTTGTTACATTTTATGATTTGCACGAAGACTTGTATTTTGTCATTTTCAGAATCTGAATGACAGAGCCCAAGGAGAAGTTACCATCAGAGAAGCCTTGAATGAATTAGATTTATGGGGTGCCAAAGCTAGATTTTCATTAACAGAACATGTTGACTCATCTGGAAATACACTTGTTCTTATAAAAGATTGGAGAGATCTTCTAAATAAGGTAATTATGTTACTATTTTGTAATTATATTACATTCATTTCAGGCTTTTTGCCATATTCTCACTAAATGTTATGTGAGAACTTCTGAATATTTAAAAAAATTATCAGTTAATGGAGAAAAGATTAATCAAGTGACATAAAATTGAGTAAAATATTGTCTTTCTGTGTAATTTTTTTTATTATTTGCCTTAACATTTTCATGACATTACTCTGTCAGAATTTTGTCTAACTTATTATAATAATGGTTTTTTTTTTGTTTATGTTGAGACTTAATTAACTTGCAAATGTGTATTTTTTAAATTTTTTTTTATTTCATACTTAAAACCCTTAGTTATATGGGATATATTTTATAGTTCCTTCTTTATTATTATTTAACTAATCTTATAATTCTCTAAAATAGTATAATTTTTTTTTTACTTTTGTTTTATATAGAATTGTTGTGTTTGTTTTATATGTTACTGTTCTTTTAGGTGGGAGAAAATCAGTGCCTTGTCCAATCTCTGAAAGATACAGCTTTCTATGAACACTTCAAAGACCGTGTATCAATTTGGGATTCTAGATTGACATTGTTAGATCAGTCTTTACATCAATTAAATCTCATTCAAAGAAAATGGGTATATCTTGAACCAATATTTGGACGTGGATCTTTACCATCTGAAAGAACTCGTTTTCTAGCTATATGCAAAGAATTCAGGTTGATTCTTCTTACATATTTCATAAATTTTGTTCAATATAGATTATAATGCTTTATAGATTAGATATTTTAGATTAGTCTCTTATGGTACAATTAAATTTTTAACTACATGAAATGTCAAATTTCTGGGAATCTTCACTAGGTTAAATGAGCTAGAATTCACATCATAACATACTAGAATAAGATTACATAACAGATTAAACTTGCAGAAAGCCCATGCTCAAAGAATCTTCTGTGTAATGTTGTTTCAAAATTTAAAAAAAAATTACCTACATGTTTGCACTGCTTGTAATATCGATGTAGGCAGTTAGATTGAAAAATTTTGTATATGTGCATTGTAATTGATATTTCATTGCTAACATAAATAAAAAATCTTTTATACATATTTTTTGTGAATTTTGCCTTTAAAAATTTGGCTTTCAAGCTAATTATTTGTTGTTGTTTTTCAGAAATAATTGTATTCCATTTACTTTCATTATCAATATTGTATTATTAAAAAATATAATCATTGTATTTTTTTAAATAAATCGTGATTGTTTCATAAATTTTATATAAAATTATAATTGTAAAAAATATAAATTGTTGTATAGGTTTGTTATGAACAGCATTGCCCAAGATGATAGGGTAATGTCTTTAATTTCTATATCTGGTCTCCCTAACATACTAAACAATCTCCAAGATCAACTCACTCGTTGTCAAAGAGCTTTGAATGCATTCTTAGAAGTAAGCCTGTATATTTTTCTTCCTTTTCTAATAAAAATTCACCAAATGCCTGTTTATGAATACCCTTTTATTTAATGTGAATATTTTGAAATTTATTTTATTTTATTAAAGGAAAAGCGGTCTATGTTCCCAAGATTTTATTTTCTGGGAGATGAAGATTTACTTGAAATTCTCGGTCAATCTACAAAAGCTACTGTTATTCAATCGCATCTGAAGAAACTGTTTGCTGGCATTCATCACGTTCAGTTTGATGACGATTTGACTAGCATTTTAGCAATCGTGTCTGCTGAAAATGAAGTTGTTCATTTACGGAAACCTGTACTTATTACTTCAGAAATCGAGGTAATTTTCGGTGCATTGTTTCAGAATATTTTAATGCTGATAAAATAACAGCTTTCCCAAAAAGATTTTCAAAATTTATTTTTATTCATCCATTTATTTTGTTAATAATAAGCTAGTTCAAAGACATTAATTGCCGACATCATAATTCTAGTGACATAGGATCTCAATTTCAAAAATAGCAGCATGGTCTTTTTAAACTAATTTTTTTGAAAAATAATACTTTTTTTTGTATATTTATTTAATTTTTCATAGTTTATACGAATTTGATCCTTATTACTATTATTTTAATTTTTTGAAATTATTTATAAATGCACACATTAATTATTTTTATTTTGAATTTATTTTTTGAAAAATCAAAAGACTGATAATATATTTCAAGACATGTGTCTTAGATTTTTAACTATATTATTAAAATGTGATATTATATGTTTATATTATAGGTTTAAAAAGAACATTTAAAGATGATAATTTGGATTTAATTTATGAAATTTTGTTAATCTGTGTTGAATAAAATGTATTGACTGTTTATTGCAATTCAAGCTCGGCATTCAGAAGGGCTTTACTACATTTGATCGTGGTTTGCATGATGTGTTATCAAGAAGCGAATATTTTTTTTTCTTTTACTTATATATTATATTCCTTTTTTAGTCATTTTAATCTAATGCTGCATGAAAGTTCATTTTCAGATAATATATCATACTAGTAAATTATTTCCTTTTTTCAAACGTGATTTAAGCTGCATATTTTTTTTTTTTTTTTTTTTTTTTAAGCAGAAGAATTGCAAATATTTCTAATTCGATTTTTATAGGTTTGGTTGAAAGCATTGGCTCATGAGATGCAAAGAACTTTGCAGACTTTGCTGATTCAATGCTTGGATCTTAGTAGACAGAGTGAGCAAAGTATTAATCCTTTACAGTTTCCAACTCAAGTAAGTATTTACTAATATAATTTTATTGTTAATGACAAAGTAAATTAAATCTGTAGTAAAAGCAGTTTTTCTTATATGTGATGTTACTGAAAAATATTTTTTCTAATACTGTAGATTCTGTGCCTGAGTGAACAAATTTTGTTTGCTGAACGGTGTGAAGAAGCCATTTCACGCAGTTCATTATCTGCATACCTGAAAGAATTAGAATCTCAGCTTGATGCGTATACAAATGCAAATATGTCTGCTTCCAGAGAAGTACCACTGGTGCGTCTGAAATTAAAAGCTCTTATCCTTGACACTATTTACAACATCAGTGTTGCCGAGGAATTGATTAAAGATAAAGTACGGTCTACAGATGATTGGTCATGGCAAAAGCGATTAAGGTAAAGTTAAAATATTTTTCCTCCATTAAAGATTTAATATTAATAACTTCATAAGAACGCTTTCAAAATATCAAACAAAAAACAAAATTTTAAATTTTCGTAACGTCATAATTAATTCAAAGCTTTTGTAATTAGATCTTGAAAAGCCTATATATAAACACAGGATAACCCCTCATATCGTGGCTCAACACCTAATTTCTATACTATAGACATATGGTTCCAATCGGAAATTTTTTTAAATGATGAAAAGAATCATATTTTATATTGTTTGCATCAATAAACGTATTTCTGAAAAGTTACTAATTCTAATCTTTCATACATTCCCCGTCAAACTGAGGGGAAAACCGTAGATACCTTAAGACATTGATTAAAACAAACACTCATTGTTGTATGACTAAAATGCGAAGCATACATAAATTTATTTTGAGAACCAGTTTAATGAAGTAGCACAGCAATGCATGATTTTAATTTGCAAACAATTCCTGGATATCTCTATCGAAATCGTGAGTTTAGCTGTTAAATTCATTTAAAATATTATTTTTCATCATTTCATAACTCAATCAGTTTTAATAGAAGAAGAAGAATTTTTTGAAAAAAATGTGAGCGCCAAAAATGTTTTATAAAATATAATTGATAGTTCGGGGAATTGCATAAAAAGGTAGATTTCGTAACTTTTTGAGAAATGTATTTGTTGACCCTATAGCGGATTGCCTGAGCGAGGATAGAACCTGGGACCTTCTGGTTTCCAGCCGAGTAACAAGACCACAAGACAAAAGCACTAACTTGTGTTTTGTAGCTGTCATCTGGTTTATATAAGCTTTTCACCACAGTACTCTCCTTCCAGTGTGTCGGTGGTGAGACGAACGATATGGCTGTTGAGTGGTGATGTATTAGCTATTGAGTCTAATGTGCCAGTACCTATTTCAGCATTTTTGAGTAGCGGCGAGCGTTAAGTGGTTGCTGTTGCACCAAGTGAATCTGACGACTTTTGTGTTATTGCGTCAAGTGAGTCTGACGACTTTGGGCTGCTGTGGGTAGATCGAGCCACAGCAATTGTACGAAGGTTGAAGGTTCATCGTCCGAGGTCACCAATGTGGCGGATTGGGATGAGCGAGAATAGAACCTGGGACCTTGTGGTTCGCAGCGGAGTAACAAGACTACAAGACAAAAGTACTTGCTCATGTTTCGTAGCTGTTATATCGCTTATATAAGCATTTCACCACAACTCAAACAATGTAATTTTTTCTATCATCTAAAACATTTTTCTAACTGGAATTATACTATACATTTATACATTTTTCTAACTGGAAATATATCTCTAACGATTTAGGAATTAGCTAAAAGACCGCGAAAAGAGCGAACACTCTATATATATAATGTACGAGATATTTTTCTGCTTTTGCAATTTCATGAACTTACACAATTTTATCAATATATAAAAATATTTATCATTTTTGTATATTTTATCTCATTTAATTTAGATTTAATTACTAATGTCTCTTTATTTACTAGTTTTACCAAAAAGGCAAATTATGTGATCATGAACAGTTAATTTGTATTAAAATGTTTGCTTTCTTCTGCATTCTATTGAAATTCAAATATATTTTGCGATTCGAGATAGTTCATAATAGCTGTTGTTTACTTTATTGCTTATATAATTTTATTATTTGCAGAATAATGATTGTTATTTCATATATATATATTTAAGGGACGAGTGCTGCAGTGCTTTGTTCTTTAAATTAAAATTTAAAATTTTATAACAGAAAATTTTGGCATATTAATTACATCTTTTATTTTGTCTATTTTTATATTACCTAATATTCTTGTTCTAATTAATTATCAATATAAAATGCCTCTAGTATTTGAAATTTTAATTTTGGCCATTAATGCCATAATTAATAAATATTATTGATTTTTTATATTTAATTTTTTATATATAATAATTTAATAGAATTTTTATGACAAATTTGACATGAATTAATGTAAATAAAAATCTCTAATAATTTTTCTTGCGTTTATTCATCAGGTTTTATACAAAATCTAATCAAACAGTTGTTGGAAAGATGGTTGATGCTGAATTTGAATACAGTTATGAGTATCAAGGAATTGCAGCAAAATTAGTTCATACTCCTTTGACTGACAAATGTTATCTTACTCTTACTCAAGGTAACATTGCTTCTTGATTTCTCATTAAAAAATGGGAATTTTTTTATTTCATTTTTTATATAAAACTTAGTTTCTCAACATTTTTGATTTTCAGAAATTATAAAATTTTTATGAAATTTTCTTGTGAAATCTTATGTCAATTAAAATGATTTGCAGGTATGCACATGGGCATGGGTGGAAATCCATATGGACCTGCTGGCACAGGTAAAACAGAATCCGTGAAAGCTTTAGGCTCACTGTTTGGACGGCAAGTTTTAGTCTTTAACTGTGACGAAGTAAGTTTTATTTATTTTTATTTTAGAATGATTTCCAGATGAAAATGTTTCTTTTTTATGCATCAAATAAGTTTTTTCCCCTTTATTTGTTTCTTTTCTAACTCAATTAAGGTGCCATACTATAGAAAATATTTATTCTTGTGAAATAAAACATTTTCTATTTCTTTTAAACAAAGAAATACAAAATTAACAAGATCCTAATTTTCTAATGGCAATTGCTATTTTATTAAATTCTGTCTCTAACAAAGAACAAATGCTTACAACTTAAACAAGAGCTTACTCTATTATAAATTGATGTTTTCTCTTGCAGGGTATAGATGTGAAATCAATGAGCCGTATATTTGTTGGATTAGCAAAGTGTGGAGCTTGGGGTTGTTTTGATGAATTTAATCGCTTAGAAGAGTCTGTTCTTTCAGCACTATCTGTGCAAATTCAAATTATTCAAACTGCTTTGAAAACAAAAACCAGAGAAATCGAATTGGATAATAAAAAGGTTTGCTCTTTTGCTTTAAAATCTCGTCAACTAAATTATAAAATCTTATATGCTTTTCGGTGCATATCTTTTTGGTATGATTTTGTCTGCAGGTTTATCTTATTTATTATGTTGTATTATGAATGGTTTTCATTGCATCTTTTTGTTGTATTACACAAAAAAAATTTTACTTTGTATTTAGTGCTAAGTTAGTTTAAGTAATTTGTGCTAAGTTATTTTAAGTAGTTTTCCTGCTTTTTTGGAAAGATAATTATTATTCCTTTTCATTTTTTGACATGATGTGCATCTCTATGTTCTTATATTTAAGTTTATTATCAAATTCTTGTATAGCTGAAAATTGAAATTACAAAAAAATAACAGACGACAAAAGAATGAAATATGAATCAAAACTTTGTATAATCTTTGAATGAATATTTTTAAAACGCTTTGAATCTTCAATTCAATTTATACTAAAAAATCAGTTTGAATTATAATAATATTCAAATTATATTTAAAAAAATCTGAACGTATTTTATATAATACAAGATTTTTTTTATGTGTAACATCTTTAAATTATGAACGATCTTTTAAAATACATAAAAATGTATTTATTTATATACAGATATCATCAAGTTAAAATATGTGTAGATTTCACTAATTTAAGTTATATTTAGATTTTACAAATACCATTAGTCTTTTCTGTAATTTTAAGTTGTAATCTACTGCAATTAGAGGAAATAAGAGAAAACCTTGGCAAAGTTTAGGGAAGATCCGTCTCTCTAACTCATGCGCATGAAATTCGTTAAACTCAAGCCTTAAAATGGTTGTATCTTGCGTATAAAAAAGTTACAACTGTGATTTTTCGGAAATATTGATTAGTTAATTATTCTATACATTATTGCATTAGACAAAAAAATTATATCTGGCATGGTTAAAAAAATAGCATTAAAATGAGAATTTTTCCGGGTTTTTTTTAGTACAATGAAATTTTATAGAACTGCCAAACTTGGAATATAAAAAAAATTAACTACTATTTCGTTAAACATTCGGAATGAGATAGTGCTTCAGCTTTTTCTTCAATTAGAACTATTCTTTTTTATTTGCTTGCATTTCAGTTTGAAACAGAAAGTTTGTAACACATTTTAAAATCAAAGCCTGACTAAATACTAAGTTGCATAGCCTTTTGTAAATGGAAATTTTGGAACTTAATCATAGGTCAAGAATTGTTAACTATCGAAAGTGAGAAAAAGCGTTTAGGTTGCATTTCATTGTAATTTTTTCATTTATAAACATTTTAGTCATTAATTACTTCTATATAGATAATGCAAAATAATTGTTTTATAGTCGCTTTTGGTGACCAATTGTTTCGAGGAGTTATTGGTTATATTTAATTTCTATTAAAACGTTTTAATAATACTTCATATCCGTAATTCAATCAAATTTGCAAACATTACTGCTACATCTCCCCCCCCCCCCAATTGTACATATGAACTAATGGAGAGCAATGTACTAATGGAGATCAGTGGTACGTACTAATGGTATGTACTAATGGAAACCAATTACGTGACATCATAGAACCATTATGTCTGGTTCATCTTTAAATTTAACGGGCCGGCGTTTTGGCATAGGGGAAGTGCGTCTTCCCCGTGATCTGGGAGTCCCGGTTTGGGCATGGTTGTTCTTCCGTTGTTCTATCTGTCAGATGTGTGAATGTGCCCTCCTATAAAATGGGGTTGTGCACGCGAATGAGTGATGCAGGAGTAGCAAAGTCGTACTCTTGGCCCTAGTTGGCGCTACTATAAAAACAAAGATACGCTCCCCCTCCGGCTTAAAATCGCTGTCTTCTTAACAGCGGGCTTGTCCGTGGCAAGTGCCATAAGAAACAACAACAACAACAAATTTAACGGTATTGTAACTTCGCTTTTTTATTCGTCCAGTAAACTATATAAATATTAAACAGGTTACTTCTTTAGATTTCAACAATGGAAGAAAATCGCACGATTACATATTTGATGAAATGATGAAAACGATTTCGGTTTCATCCACAATAAGGAAAATATTGTTGCGTAATATATTTAAAAGTACATTTAAAAGTTAATTAAATCTAGATTTAAAAATCTTATGGCAACTAAATTGTCATCATTGAAAAAAATAATCTTATGGCCTTTCATTTAATCTTTAGAAATAATCTTTGGAGAATCATTTTTGTACAGGAATATTTTTGGAAGTTATCACGAAAAAGACATCAAAATCTAACTTAATGATTAATTAATTAAAATTAAAAAAACGTTTCGAGCTGCATATTCCCACCCTTCAAAGTATTTTGGATCAAATTTGGTAGCTCTTTGTCAAACAGTCTGGCCTGCAGAGCGCCAACACACACACACGTTTTTATTACAAGTAGAGAATATCGTTATCTTTTACAATGACATACATTGAGACAAGAAGAGACGGCTTCGGCAGTTCTTGCATGTACTACACAAGTTATGCAGTAGTGAAAATGAAATGCTTTCGAATATTATCATATCTCTAAGCTATCTTGGATTTCCATCGGTTTTATAATGAAGAATTGTAGAATTTCGGAACTATGGGAAATTGTATAGGTTGGTGCATCAATATCATACATGCTTTCGAGACACACTTATCCAAGGACTATTCAAGTATTTTATATATCCTGAAACCCATTTCAGTAGTAATAATGGATGAAACAGACATTTCAAATGTAAATAACTTGACTCATGTATAATTTTGACATCAAGTCTTCATCTTTTTATTAATAGAAGATCAATTTGTTACGAGATAATAATAAGAAAAAATAAAAACGTTTCATTAAAGTAGATTCAATCAATGAGAGAAATTATCTCGATGATGGTTATAATACTTCGAATAGAATGCATGGGTAGTTGAAACATTCATTTGAATTGCATCAGATGAATGTTTCAAATGTTTCATGCAAAAAGACATTTCTTTTACAATAATATTTTTCCATTATACTTCCAAGATGTAAATGTATTTGGAAAAAACAATTGAGAAATTCGTAATTTACATGGAACAGCTTCTTCGTGATTCACTTTTCAAACAAGAAACAATGCGATGTTGGCCCATACATAAGGATAAAATGTTAATGAAAAAAAAAAACCCTTAAAACTATTCGAGACATTATACACATGTTAGTTATCTAAATTGGTAGCTTTGTCCACCATACCTGTTTATGAAGTAAATGAAATATTCAACTACTTGCTATCAATCAGCAGAAATAAATGCATTGAAAGGACTAGCAACTTTGTAGAATACACTGCAAGAATTTAGAAGTGTTACTATGACAACACTCGCCTTTTATTAATATGCAAGATCTGTTTTCACTAGTATCTGATTTAGTTTCATAAAATTCATTGGTTTGTCAGCTTCTACTAAACCGCATCTGCAGAAATCTGCAAAGAATCGTAACTGGTACTATAGCTTTTGAATATCTGAAATTTAAAAGATGGCATGGCTGAGACAACGTTTCTTCAATCAATGTTGTAATATTCGGAAAAGACTTGTTGAAGTTGATACAATGCAGCTTTTTCAGAGAATAATATGCATTCTATATTCATCCAACATTTGCATTTGAGTTTGTAATAGTACCCACGACTTTATTTAATAGTACAGGTGTTTTGAGAAAGAAGCGTTTTATAATATTTTGGATACAGATACAGAGCTATCAGTTGGTAACACTAGCAATAGTTTTTAGATGTTGATAGAAGCATTTTCACTCATCCTGTAACATAATCAAAGCAGGGAATCACTGATCAGAAGTATATCTGCATAAAATGATGAGCAGGGCAATAAAAACAATGCAATCTGCGTATTCCCTTTGCTTATCCTTAAACTTTATGCTATGAAATTAGTGACTAAAATGTCAATTAAAGCTAAATAAAAATTCGTAAAATATTTTCCATCTGATATGAATTTGTCACTGTCTATGCAAGGCTAGTTCACTGATAAAATTAATTGTATTAATTTCGTGTTGTAAACTCACAATTCAATTACTCCCTTAAATAATTTTAATTTTGATCTTTATATTCCTTTAACATAAAGGCTATTTGTTATCTTGTTAAATTTTGCTAGAATTAGCTCCTATGATGTAAAATAGACTGTGCATTCTCCTACAATTGATTAGAAGCATTTTAATTCTGTTATGAAGAATCTGCGAAATAATTGTAATAAAAGATATTATATTGAAATGTATAAAAGTTTTTTTGACACTATCGATATTAATAAATTTTTAATTATAATAATAACTATTGTATAAATAATAATAACAACCATTTTCCAAATGTTATGTTTACAGAAAGTTGTGTGTTACTTAGTGTTTAAAAAGCTTCGATTTCAAACTCGGCTGCATATTTTCTCTTCTGAAATGAAATGCACAGAAATTTAAAAAGCAGGCTGGGTTGCATAGGCTTTTAAGAGCGACAATGGTAAAATAAATTGTAAAATAGTACGGTATTTCGAATATTTAACCATATAAAATTTATTTGCTTACATTTCAAGTTTGACAGCTTAATAAAACCTTTATTTGGCTCACTTTAATAAAAAAATTCTTTAAAGGAAAAAAAATTATATTTTATTGGCATTTTTTATACAAAATATATTATTGCAATTATATTTTGCCATATATAAATAATCTTGTATAATAACATATAGAAAATTAACTATCTATATTTTCAACTATTCATTTCACTTCAACAATTCATTAGTATTTTAGAAGAAAAATACAGCCGTTTTACGGTTTAATTTTTTTTTTTTTTTTTGTAATTTTAGAGGGAGGAGAGAGATCTTCTCCCTCAAATTTGGGTATTTTTCGACTCTCAGTCCTTTAATGTCAAAGGAATATTTTACTGAACTTTAAAACTTCATAAATTTTATTCCCTAATTGTCATATTTCAATCTAATTGCATTAGATTATTAACTCAGTTTTTGGCTTTTCAACTGTAAAATGAATATTTTCTTATTCTAGGTTGATATTGATTTTAATTCAGGGATATTCATAACTATGAACCCAGCTGGGAAGAAGTATGGAGGAAGACAGAAGCTTCCAGATAATTTAAAGCAACTTTTTCGTCCAGTTGCAATGACCACTCCTGATAATGATTTGATTGCTGAGGTGCTGCTTTTTTCAGAAGGTTACAAACACTCTAAAGAACTAGGTCGTAAAGTGGTGGCTGTTTTTTCTTTAGCCAAGTAAGAAACTAATAAAACATAATTTGTTTCCTATGCTTAAAAATTTTAGAATGGACAAATATTTAACCTTTCTCTCTCGAAAAAGAATTACTAACACTCGGAATTATATGCATAATTAATTACTTGAAAATAAGGCCTTATTCGTGATTGTAAAATAAAATAATATAATTTCATTTTCCCCCCCAAAAAATAAGAAAAAATTTCTTAATAACTAGCGAAAGTAAGCATTGGCGGACTGAGAGGTGCCTTAATAGGGGCGCAACGGCGGTAAGTGGTCCATGGTGTAATATGAATTTTTCGTCGTCAGTTGATATCAGTAACATACTGAAGGACAATTGTGCTTGGGATATGATGTTATTTTTTCGACTTATTAACGTATTTTATTCAAAATATGTAATGGATACACTAACGTTTTGTCCTCCTCAGCGCCCTTCAAAGTTGGTACACTGAGCATTTATATCGCTCCCACCCCCACCCCCATCTTGCCCGCCTAGTCGTTATGCCATTGCTACGTACGAGTACAAAGGATTCAGTCATTCAGATTCATGTAAAAATTAACGTAAGAAATTTTGGTATTGACTGGGCAAAACATTTAACTTGTTCTTTTTTTTATATTTTTTTATATAATTAATAATATAGTTTTTAAAAATTATATCAATACTATATCAGAACATTCAGAACAAAAGTAAGGACTGAAACTTGTGCTTGAAAAATAATGCCACTTTTATTTTTTTATTTTTCCTTCTATGGAGCCAAATATAGATAATTGCATTGTAAAATATTGTGTTAGTACATACAAAGCTAAACAACAAAGAAGATATAAAATATGGAAAATATTTGGACCATTTATTTATGAGTTATGCAAGACCAGACATAATAACAAGACTACATGCAAAGAAGATATGCTATGTGTAAGCAGTATATATATATATATATATATATATATATATAGTTTAGAATATTGAATATTGTTGGGTATATAAAAGTAGAATATAAAAGAGAGCATCCACTATTGGATATGTAGCTTTTTGCTTTATTTATTTTGTTAATCTCTGAAGTCTAATTTTCTTTAGTATAGTATACTATTTGAAAATATTGTTTTTATGTATTTGTAATTAACAAAAAAAATTAATAAAATTTCCTACTTTTTTCCTTTGCTTGCCTACCTCAAATTAATTTTTTCTAGTCTACTTTCAGCAAAAGATAATTTGGCTATATTTTTATCTTCTTCAGAATCATTGATTATCTATTACAATCTTTTAAGTAAGAATGAAAATATATAGAGAGAATGTAGTTCAGTTTTGATTGATAAATGCTCAGAACATTGTTTAAACCAAATATGTCTCTAAGTAGACAATTTCTGCCATTGCTTGCTGTTACTCTAAACATTTTAAGTTTACAAAAGCTTGATATGAAGAATTCTAATCTTTTAAAGAAACAAACTATAATAAAATATTATCAAAAATGTGGAATCAAGAGTTTATTGAAGTAATGATTTTTTTGTTATTAATTTCATTAAAGATGACAGCATGACACTTTAAATTAGCTTAGCATATGTATTGCTTATATATATATTGATATATACAATCTTTAATTCATTTTAAGGGAATTATTGTCTCAGCAACAACACTATGATTGGGGATTACGAGCTCTAAAAACCGTTCTTAAAAGCTGCGGGGAGCAACTCCATATTGCGAAGCACAGTACATCAGAAAAAGAACCAAGTATTTGATTTCTATTTAATACATTTTGTTTGCTTTATAAGTCATAAATTTTGCTTAATTTGCATTGTTTTCAAAATTCTATAAAATTAACTTTTTTTTGTCCCAGCTCTGTTTATTTATTTTTTTATTATTATTTTGAATTTATTCAAAAATATCAGAAGCAAAATAATAATAATAATAAATAATAATAATAATACGATAATCTTTTTATTTGTAAGCTCCGATGTACCATAAAAAAAGGTAACAACAGAGGACAAAATGAACTTGTTACTAAAAGTTTCGTACAATCATGATTACTTTTTGATCTAACTCCCAAGAAGATTCAGACATTTATCTCATCGGTGGATTGGATTTTCTATCCCTTCTTCAGAAAACATTGTTACCAATGATGTAAGACAGGTCTGAACATTATTTTGAAGCTCCTCATTAATCTGCAACTCTTATTTGCGTATTCTAGTCAATTTTTCAATTCGAGGTACAGATGAAAAGCGCTTTGCTTTAAATCGTGTTCTCGTCCAAGGGCGACAAGGATGCAGGACTATTGCGAGTTTGCTTGAAAGAAAAGGTGGATGCCAGAGTCGCATACAAATTGGCTGCCCAGCTTCCAAAACTGCAATTTGGGGGGTGGGGTGAATGTGCAATCATTCTTGCTTAAACTCTTTCCTTAAAAGAAATTTCGAAGAACGTCGAGACAGCTGAGGCGATTCAAAGTAATATTAAAGACTATATCACATCATTGGCGGCAATATTCTTCGAAAATAAGTTTGGAAACCTGGTTCACTGATATGACAGTAATTAAGTCTTCATGACCTTCATGAGTCTTCTTATTGGGTAAAAAAACCATGCTTGTACATAACTTTTGGTAATAGATTCATTTCTTCAGCCATATGTTTGGCGCAGCATAGCCAGATATGGCTCTTGTGCCAAAAAATCCGAACTAACTAACTAACTAATAGATTCATTTTGTATTTTTTAATGACCCATTTTGTATTTTTAATGAGCTTTAAAAAATGGTATCTCGTATTTTATATTCTTACCTTTTGACTTCCTCTTTCGTAATTTTTCTTTCATGAGGATTTATATAAATTTATTTTGTTTCTTCTATATGTATCTGCATTTTAAGTATTGTAATCATTTTGAATGAATTGTTTTTATTTAGTGGAACTAGACATAAATGCAGAAAATGAACTAGTTGTACACAGCCTACGTACAAATACTTTATCAAAATTGACTTACATAGATAGTAGCCGATTTGATGCTCTTATACGTGATCTTTTCCCTGGGGTTGAGTTTAGAAGCATTGATTATGAACAACTGGCTGAAGCAGTTAAAAATAGTATGGCACAGATGAAGCTTGTATATTCTGAAAATCAAGTAAATGATATTGAATATAAGTTTCATAGACTGTTATAGTTGTTAAACTTTCTTTGTCTGATAATTGTTTCCATTTTTTTAGGTTAAAAAGGTGCTTGAATTACATGAACAACTTCAACAAAGAATGGGAGTAGTTATTGTCGGCCCAAGCGGATCTGGAAAATCTACCTTATGGAAGTTGCTAATGAAATCTTTGATTCTTCTTGGACAGAAAGTGAAATGTTACATTGTTAATCCCAAATCCATTCCAAAGCCACAGGTGGGATTTTCATAGTTTCTGAAATGTTTAAAATCTGCTAAACACCCTATTAAACTTTAAAACTAATTGGCAACAAAGATTTTAAATAAATTTATTATTTGCATAAAAAAGTGAGAAAACGAAATTCTTTAAATAATTTTATTGCTATATACGATATATTTTTAGTACGATATACTTGTCATTCAAAGTATATTGTACTGGAGTTTCTGCCACACAAGAATATACGTCCATTGAATTTAGATAAATTTAAGACAATCTTGCAATTGAATATCCCCTGCTCTCCGATGTAACTTGAGCGGGTCAGGCAAGGCAAATGCCTCAGGTGCCACTAGTAAAAGGTGTAAAATAGTTCCATATAAAATAAGTATTGAATAGTTACATATAAGGTAAAAGAATTTTTTTTCTTCAGATTCTTAAAAATTAAAATGTTTTAATCAAGTGAAAAAAACGCAGAATCTTTTTTTACATTTCAAAAATAAATTGTAGTAATATTTCCCAAAACAAAATAATAGATAAATTTGTGTTAATGAGATCTGAGAATCAGAATCAAATTTGTTTGAGGTAAAGCTCGTTTAAGTATTTTTCAAAGATTTCCGGCTTACTAGGAAAGTTATATTTGATAATCCACAATTACTTTCTAAAAAAAAGAAGAAAAGAAGAAGTTAATATATCGATTAACTTCTTAGATGCCTCATGGTATTCATGGAAATAAAGTGTTATATAAGTCCCTGTTTTCATGCTGTATACATATAGGCTTCTGAAATTCGCGACAAATAATTGGGGATAAAGTGCTACTCCAATTGTTGCGAGTGCATGCAATACTCAATCCACAAAAAGCAAGCAATGAAAACTTTCTTCTCTAGGTAGCGAATATTAAATTTATTACTATACACTAATTTCCTTTTTATTTTTCAGAATTCTATTTTTTTAATCTCCATTTGGAGAAATATATATTTGTGGAAATACAGAAGAGTTTCATTAGAGTGTGAGAATATTTGCTTATTTCTAACATGCACTTCAAATTGGTGACCTGGTCATGAATTGAACACGCGACTTTCTAATTTAGAAAGACACCCCCCCCCCCCGTTTTATCGAACTCTAAAATTAAAAAACAACAACATTAAAATAACAAAGGAAATACTTCTACTTGTTTTTAAAGTGGATAGAAGCAGAGACGGATTTTTACAACATGAAGCGACAGGCGTTGAATTATTTTGAGACCCCTTTTCTTAGTAAACACTATTTATCACAAAAAAAGTAGCATGAATTAAACTTATTTGAATTTTTAACTTTATCTTCATGCTTACTTTCTAATATCTCCCCCCGGGGGGGGGGGTACCTCGAAATGAGGATGAGATGCTTCCGGCATGGTGGTTGGATCTCGCCACCCTGGAGGGTACACTAATAGGTGGGGGATCTGACTCCTCCCATCGATAACCGAACGTACTTCTTTCGGGGAGGGTTGTACCGTGGCCGGTGGCGACCGTTAGGACTCAACCACACTTCCAGCCAATGTTGCTGTTGCGGCGGTCCGGTCATTCAGTTTTTATGGTTTAAATCCGTGTGCCTTCGTGGCGGGTCGGAGAGTTAGATGGCTGACTTACTTTCTAATATCGTTGTATAATTTGAAGGGAATTCTTATACGTTCTTTAATGCATCTTTAACCTTTATTTAACCCCATTTGTACAAATAGTATATTTTTTATCAACAGAATTTTAATACTTGTGTTTTTTTATAAGGCTCTACACTACTGAATTCTATAAATGCATCCATAGAAGTACCAGTCGTAGAGGTCCCTATCGATTTTATAGGTTAAAGATAATAGTTTAGATCAAGGAAATAGTTCAATTTTCATACATTATCAAAATTCTTTGTTGTAGCATCGAATAGGAAGGTAGAAAGTATGAAAGATAGGCCATAAGAAGGTATTCTAAACTTGTGAAGTTTTAGAAAAGAATTTGTCAATGCAGTGTTTTGATTCCATGTAAAAAATAAGAACTCTTTAATAATACTCTTTAATAAAGATGCCATCCTCTTACCCCCATAAAATTGTGTTCCTGGTCAAGGCCGTGAAAGCAACTTCTCAGATTTTTATTTTCAGACACTCTCACATGAGAGTTTTGTGCTTCGTAGTATAATGAAGAAAATCAAATATGTATTGCGAATGCCTTTTCTTCAACCGATTGATATTAAAATTTAACACAGAATTACAGTTTTCATATCAAGGTCACATATTAAATTTCATTTATATAAGTCCAATTTTTTTTTAAATTATCGCATTTACATGGGGCAAAAGCATGAACCAAATAGATGGTCTATTCTTTGATGAATTTAAATCAAAATTCCATAAATATCTACATTTTAGATTCTAAATTTGTGATAGAAGATGTTAAATTTGGGATTTAGAGTAAATTTTATTCATGTAGCTATTTAAATTTTATAGTTATCGTGCTCACTTGTACTCAGACAGACAGCAGACATATTTCATGTCAATAGATTTCGTTCAAAATTTGATAGAAATCTACATATTTGGTGTAAAGACCACACACTAAATTCCATCTGGCAAAGCTCAAGACGTTTTTGAATCATTTTGTGCACAGACATTAATTCTCAAACTCATTAATTCTCAAATTTACAGATGCATAGAAATCTGAAATGTTAATATTTATCAAAATCTCGAGTTCCAATTTTTCGATGATGACAATACTTTCTCTTTGTATATTTCGTAAAAAGAGTAAGTGAAAATGCACTTGAGTTCATAAATTACTGAATTTTTAAATAGTTATTATGTAAATATTAATTGTTTTCTAAACTCAGAGCTGAAATAAACATTGTCAGGATTCTAGGATATTTCATATTCATTCTAGGATATTTTCGTATAAAGAAACTAAAGCTAAATAAATATTTTTGAAAGAAAATAATATAAATATTAAAGCCACGTAATAAATCAAATAAAATAAAATTCAGAAAGTGATACAAGCGTACATATCGAGTTGCATTACATTTATACATTTGATGGCAATAAAGAAATAAAAAACGGACAATAAAATTTTATAAACATAAGAACAAACATTGAAAGGCATCAAAATATTAAGACACGACGCACTATAGCACCGGGATTCAAGGATTGATGTAAAAGATTATTAGTTAAAATTAATCCCTTTCAATGGTTAAACAAAAGACTGATAGGCATTCTTTTTTATGCTTTTAGCTTACAAGATGCCAGCCGCCTTCGGCCACGAGCTGTTCGTCCACCTTATTAATAATACTAATATAACATATCAGCTAACTTTGGTCAATTGCATTTTACCACAATAAATGAAATTAACATTTTAAAACATTCTGCACGAAAATACTTAGAGATATGCCCACAAAGTGGTGAAATTAATTAGTGAATAAAACTAACGCAATCGGTCTGTAATTTTTATCTATAACTCTCCAAATGAGTTGGAAGGGGGAGGCAGGTGATCATTGATAACTTATTTAAGGATCACGATCTTTTATGTGAAATAGAAATAGACAAAAATAGAACCAATGATTGGCATTAAGTGATTTGTTAATTTTTTTCCTTGTTATTTTAAATACATAAATTCCATATTTAATAATAACGTTTTTGTCAAGTTTATATCCTATAAATTCCTTGAATACTACGGCTTTCGAAATTATTTACTGATTTGTTTTTTATACCGTATTTCCGTCGGTGTTTATTTCACCCAACGTTTCATTTGGCTTTTTATTCGTTCATTTTCTTTCTTTACTTTTTTTTAAATAAAAAGTAAATGGAGAGAATTCTGCGAACCAGATCGAAGAGGTGAATAAGAAGATTTTCCGTCGATTTGGCACTATGATAAATGTCAAAATGTGGTGGTATGTAGATTATTATGATCTGTGCAGGAAGCAACAGGACGAATGTTGTTGGAAACATTTCTTCAATGATCACATTCACACACTTAAACAAACACAAAGACAAGACATTCACGCCCGCGGCTTCACAGTTCAGCATCACATCTAATTCTAATTACAATCACAATGCATTATGGGATGAAATATGGGATGGCCTAATCAGGTATCGTCATCTAGTATCCAAAAGAGAAGATAAGTGTAATGCAACTGCTACAAAAATAGATTTTGAGGAACACTATAAATCTCGAGCACGAGGCGATCGTCTCCATCGCCTGTGCGGTAAACCGCTTCTGAATAGAAGTCCATTCCAGGTTATCGATATTTAAAGTTTTTACAGATAAAAGAGTGATGCATATCAATTTTGTCATTGCTATTTATTTTTGTGGATTCTTTTTTTCCAATTAATTAAAAAGTTTTAATACATTTTGTCGTGTTTTTTTTTCAAATAAAAAGCTAATAGAAAGCATATTGTTTTCATACTTTTCTAATCAGTCAAGTTTTTACACAATTTTCATGAATTTCATATTTTAGCTTTTTTTAAATGGTTAAAAGAATAATGTGTCAGATTTTCTGATGAATATTAGAATATTTTCTTAAAGATTTTCGAAACAACAACAATTTTTTTTCTAATTTTTTAAATATATTCTTATGATGTTTTTTGGATGAAAGAGTCGTCTTATATAATGCCGATTGTGCAATAATCGTTATTAATATTAAATGCAAACGCGCGTTTTATTGGCGCTTTACAATGCGAATTTGGCCCAAATATACTTTGGCAGATGGAACTGTGTACCTCGAAGCGATTTTTAGAAAGTTCAATTAAAATTTCAATTAATTAAAAAAACATATAATAAATAATTCAATTAATTAAAATTTCAATAATTAAAATAATAACAAAATTTCAATGATTAATTATAAATAGTTAATTAATTATAATTCAATAAATTAAAAATAAGATTTTATGCAATTTTAACATAATTTTAAATATGATTTGCAGTAGTAGTTTTCATAGTGAAACTTATTTCATTGTTTTATCTAACTTTTTTAGGTGTTCTTTTTTCTTCTGTTGAAAAAGATCATTATATTTAAAACGATTTTTTTTAGTTAAGAATTTTACTTTATTTTTAAGCTATAGAAATGTGGTAAGTGATTTTATAGCTTATGAATATTAGATTGCATGATTTTGAACATGAAATAATTTTATTATGAATTAAATTTTCCAAGTAATAGTTCTTAAATTTACTTGCATTATTTAAGAGTTTTCGGTACTTTTAAAGCTATAAATATTTTTAACATTGCATTCCATAAGCGAATGGCAGTTCTCCTTATTTTATAGCTATTAATATATGTTATTCATCTATATAATATAATTAAGTTAAATATGAAATTTCTAATTGCTAATGAATAGGATTATTATAATAATCATAAGTTATTTTAATGGATAGAAAATTTTGATTTATTTATCACATATATATTTTTTCTAGATATTTTTCATGTTATGGGTTTTTCTGGGAGTGGATTTAAAATTAGGTGCATGCCAAGGATCCCAAATTAATAATCTCATTTTATTATTATTACATAAAATATTACCTTGAAACTTTTTTTTTACTTCCATATACGAACTGCGTCACTTACATTTGATATAAAGATCTATTTGTGTCGTGAATTTTAGATAATATTCTTATTTATTAATGAGCAAAGACAAATACATGGCCGTAATATAAAGGAATCATATAAAAAATATTTGATAAAAATATATCGTCTAGCCTCTTTATTTAGCTTGTCAAGGAGAGACATCTCAAAGTGACACTGAATTTGATATATCATTCATTATGTAATATTTTTAGTCACTGGAAAATTTGCGAAAAAGCAAGTAGCATTTTAATAGAGTTATTTTGAGAAGATATTTGATATTACTATAAGATAAACGAATAAAAAGAACCACCAATAAATTTCATGAATAATTTTTTTTAACCTACATTAAATTAATAATGGTACAAAAAGCAAATACAAACAAAAAAAAATAGTGATATGATGAAAGATGATATGAACACAATAACTAACAATTATTCCGATATTTTTACTTTCGTCTATAAATGATTCTTTACTGGAAGTATTGAAAATATTAATCCTAAGCTCTTCTTTAGGATATGATACAATTTGAGAATAATTAATAATAAAAAAGTAAATTTTTGATATATCCCTGAATTATTAACACTTTTTGAAAATGAATAATTATTGATAAGTTTACTGGGCTCATGAAAGGGAATAAAAGCTTATAAATTTTATATTCTGAAGTTAAATGCTAGTACTTTAGATTTCTTTTTTAAAAATTAAACCTGATCTACCTTTCGGTTTAATTTTTAAAAAAGAAATTAAACTTGATATTACCTTTTAATATAATATTGAAATGTTAGTTTTGAGTTTTTAGGAAGTAATTTAAATTTTGTTTATTTATTATTAAACATAAAGTGTTTCAGTAATGTTCTATTCTCATTTTTTAAATCGTTATTGTGATTGCGTTATCAATTAATGAATCAGTTTCGTAGATTTAATTTAATGAAAATAAAAGAAACGAATTATTTAAATATATCTTCTTTACTAAAACAGCTTTTCATTTGAAAATTATTTCAATTTAATGCATTTTCAATTACAGTTTTTTATTTTAGTACAGTTTTAAAGTTAAAAGAATTCAATCAAAAATCAGTTTAAATTTTATGTTATTAACTGCTTACACTATACAAGCAATATAATAACAAAATTCGCTTTTTTATTTTTTAATATCTTAAAACTGCCTTTCCCATTCTTTAATTTCGTATATTTCCATTTTTAAAATTAAATCAAAGATTACTTTTTTTGTTTTACAGAAAATATTTTCTGAAATTTGAATTATAGGAATTTTCTCTTTGTTTAGATTTTAATTTCTGGCACAATTCTCTATATAAAATACCCTAAAAATTTAAAGTTCAAATCTTTAAAATATGAACTTTGGATATTTACTTGAAAATTATATATAAAGCATTATGTATAAAGTATTATTATTATCTTTTCCGTCATTTTTAATAAAATAAAATAATTTTTTAAATAAAATTTTTTAAAAATCAATGAAAATTATAAAACAAAACGTATAATTTTTTTTAATTGTAAGTACAACACGTCGTTTATTAAATGCGCGTTGAGTGAATTGTTACTTTTTAGTTGAAGTGGAAAATGAAAGATCCCCTCCTTCTCCGAGTTTATGTGTTTACAAGAACCCCTTTCCCCATATGAATTGTAATTTATGTCATTCTTTTTAAAAATTGACGACCAACTGCATGTGTAACTCCATACTGTTGATAGAGATGAAAATAGAAATAATACTTGTTCTTCTTTTTCCTCTTCTTTTTCTTCTTTTTCCTCTTCTCCTCTTTTTACTTTTTTTTTTTTTTTTTTTTTTTTTTGCTTAAATTGCAATCTTAGTAATCTGAAACAGCATGCAAAGCTAATCTGATAACATTTGACTCAACAAACGCCTTTCACTCACGTGTATATTTAAATTAGTGTGATTTAATTAGGCATCGTGTATTTAAATTAGTTATACAATTCATATTCCTCACAGACATGTCCCATTATCACAATATGCTTATGAAATAATCTGCAGCTAGTAAAATTATTTTTTGTATTATATTTTAGAATTATTCTATGGACTCGAAAACTCCTGTATCGTTCTTATTACATGTTACCTTGAAAATAAAATACTATGCAAATGCTCCAATAAGAAAAGAAAATGTCTTGTATTATAGCGTTTTGAAAGAAATGTAGTTGAAATCTGATTTTCAAAGACAATTAAATGAATTTAATATAAATTCTAAATCATTATCTATGAGTATCGGATTTTCATGGGAAATTAAGGGTGAGTTAATTAATGATGAGTTAGCGGATTCTTCTTATAAATTCTTTTTTTTTTTTCCCCTTGCTTAGCTGCTCAATAAAATCTGATACTTTTTATGTGATCTTGCATTTTTTTTCTCATTTAAATACTGTCTTGCTTTAGATTTTCAGAAATCGATTTATTAATTTACTATATGCTTCTATTATATTGTCGGTATTTTATTGAATTTAACGATAAAAGAATTAGTGGGAAATACGTTGTAGTATTCAGATTAATTTGTGATATTTTAGTAATTCTTTTATCGTTAAATTCAATATAATACCGTCAATAAAATAGAAACATGCATGTTTTTATAGCATTCAGATTAATTTGTGATATTAGTTATTTACTGATGGTCTTTTTAAAATAAATAATTATTTTCCAGCTTTTAGGGTACATTGATCTGGATACTCGTGAATGGCATGATGGTGTTTTAACATTAAGCTCCCGGCAAGTGATAAAGGAGCAAGATGGTAAAGAAAGAATTTTTTATTATTATTCTATTCTATTCTTGTTGATAATCTTAATCTCAGAATATTATTTTTAATTTATTTACACGAAAAAATGAATTCAAAAAATTTTAATTGATAATTTATATGCATGTTTTCCCTTGTATAATATATTTTATCAAACACATTTGTGAGTTTTTAACTTTTTATATTTGGGTGCGTTAAAATTCAAATACAGGAAATCACTTTTTATATGTCTAACAAGGGACTAACACAAAATGTTGCATAAACGAAAAAAAAAAAATGTATATTCGAAATTTTGATAAACAACTTTGATTGTTAAAAATTCAATACTACTAATACAAATTCATTTAAAAATAGAAAATTTGAAACTTTTCAGATACCACTAGTATATTATTACGTAATTTGAAAATATTAAGCACATTTTTAAATGAAACGTCTGCCGTAAAAATCAGAGGCATTTTAGCTTTTTTGTATATTTTGAGTACTAAACGAGTACATAGAACGTTTTATTTTGAAAAAAAATCTTTAATCATCGCCTGGTATGTTAATTGCATGTGAATATTAAGAATAATATTGTAAGCTAGATCGACCGATTATTTTCAATTGATCCTCATGTCAAAGTGCAGCCTCTTCTTGGTTCAGTACTGTGACGTAACTAATGTGTGTCAGGGTAATGTTAATTAATGTTAAACTTAAAAGTGTTAAGAATTTGAATAAACTATATTTTATTTTATTTTCTCAAAATATCCTCTTAATCTTTTAAAAATAAAGCAAATTAAAAATCGCTTTTTTTTTTTTTTTTTTTTTTTTTTTTTACAATTTGATTTTAGATCTTATGAGACTAGTTTTCTATAACCTTTATCTTTTAAGATTCAAATTTATTTTTAAGATTCAAATTTATTTAGAAGTATTTACAAATAAAAGAAAATTACAGTTCAATGCTTGAAGAGGCTAAAGTCCAATCTTGGAAGGACTTTCTAGAGGATATTAACGAACATAATGTTTGGAAGAAAATCTATACGTACGGTATAAAACAAAACTTCATGAAAAAAATTGAAATCTCCGGGATTCATCTTCCAAATGGTTCTGCCACCACTTATGTTGAAGAAACTATAAATGAGATTTATAAAAAATGCTTTCCTATCGATACTATTAATACGGATACTCCTTTCCACGGATTGCAACGAACTTGGAAAATTATTCTTCGAGTCTTGATCCTCTATTTACTACTGCAGAAATAGATGGAGTTATTAACTCCCTTAAGCTTAATAAGTCTCCTGGTCCTGATTGCATTCAAAATGAAACTTTGAAACGCATTCACTTGATGTTCCCCTGTTTCTTTTCAAAACTTTTTAATGCTTGTTTACAGCTTAGTACCTTTCCGCGCTCCTGGAAGAGAGCAAACATCTTTTTAATTCCGAAAAATAATGACTTTCGTGGTCCACATCTGGACAATTTTAGATGTATCAGCCTCCTACCAACTATTGTAAAATGTCTTGAAAAGCTGATTGTTAACAGGATTTCCTGGTTTTTGCACAGTAAAAAACTCTTAAACGAGACCCAATTCGGTTTCACTCCACAAAAATGTTGTGAAGATGCTCTCCTTTACCTGAAAGACGTAGTTGATAGAGGCAAGAAGAAAAATCTGTTTACAATCTTAATTTTTCTCGATATCAAAGGAGCTTTTGATCATGCTTGGTGGCCGGCTATTCTCGTTTTGCTCAAAATTTCGCTATTCCAAGTAATATGTTTCATCTGGTCAGAGATTTCTTGAATGATAGGTCTGCTTCTCTTACGATCGGTCGTGTTTCAGTTTCCCGTTCCTTGCAAAGGGGCTGTCCCCAAGGCCCCGTCTCTGGTCCACTTCTGTGGAATTTAATTATGAACAGCCTTCTTGCTAGGCTTTCGAAGATCACAGGATGTGAAACCATAGCCTTCGCGGACGATCTGCTCGTCTGCTTTCAGGGAAAATGTCTTTATGATATTTTTGAACTTGCTCAAGGCACATTGGATGATATTTTAAACTGGGCAAGAGATTACAAAATGGAATTCAACCCGAATAAATCGAAGTTTATGGCAATTAAGAAAAAGAACGTGAACTTTTCCAGCAAGCAACTCGTTTTTGACAACATACGACTTGAAATGGTAAATTAAATCAAATACCTAGGGGTAATGCTTGATGACAAATTCTGTTGGAAAAATCATATTTTATATCTTTCCAAAAAATGTGAAAACATTCTGAAAGGACTTAATTGTGTCT
The DNA here is from genome assembly GCA_026543865.1 of Argiope aurantia. Classification (NCBI taxonomy): domain Eukaryota; kingdom Metazoa; phylum Arthropoda; class Arachnida; order Araneae; family Araneidae; genus Argiope; species Argiope aurantia. The sequence continues at coordinate 213,822 of JAPMOR010066402.1, forward strand.
CTTGCAACACCTTTGGATTGAAATCCAATGTTATTGGTATGATCTACAAACAGGGAATTGTTCCTTTTGCCTGCTATGCCTCTAGAGTTTGGGCTAATGCTTTGAAAAAAAAGATTAACTGCCGAAATCTTCGTAGAATTCAAAGAAGAATTTTACTTAGAGTTATACGTGGCTTCAGAACTGTAAGCTACGAAGCCTGCTTTGTCATTGCGGGGTTTCCCCCAATTGACCTTTTCGTCCTGCAAAATAAAGATTTCAAAGATAATATAAAAATTACCCAAGATTCCAAAGTGTTTTTTCCCAATCTTCCACATCCGACTGAACGTGTTCCTATCGAAATTATCGATTATAAGGACAATGTTCTTAGCAATTTTCCTGTAATGTGTTTTACTGATGGCAGTAAACTCAACCACCGTGTTGGCCTTGCTTTTGTTGTGTTTCAAGACGTAGTTGAAATGGAACACTTTATGTTTAGAATTCCTGATGAGTGTAGTGTCTTCCAAGCAGAATTGCTGTGTTTCAGTAACTCGCTCAAATGGATCGTATACCACTGTACTCTGTCATCTAGGTTCCTTATTTGTATTGATTCTTTCTCATCCTTATTTTTGCTTAGTAATATTTCTTCCTGCAACAAAATTGTAGTAAATTTTCAAATCGCTCTTTACCAGCTTAAAGCAAGAAGAATTAATGTCTGTTTTTCTCATGTCCGAGGTCATTCTGGCATTCTAGGGAATTAAAGAGCCGACTGACTTGCAAAGCAAGCTACAAAACTAAACATCATTCATCCTGTGAGCATCCCCAAATCTCACATTCGTTATGAGAATCACAAAAAAAAACCATTCTCTTATGGAGCGAGCTGTACCAAAATTCGTCAACTGCCTCTTTAACCAAATTATTTTTCCCCACAATTTCTCAAAGGTTGAATAACAAGCATTTCTACAGTGATTTTCACTTAACAAAATTTCTTACTGGACACGGTAATTTCAATTATTATCTCAAGAAATTTGGACTATCGAACACTGATATGTGCTCTTGCAGCGTGGGTGGAGTTCAAAATGCCGAACACTTGCTTTTTGATTGCTCCAAACTTACTGAAGGGAGAAGATACTTTATTGTGGATCTCGATGCCTGTAATATTAAGTTTCCACCTCCGCTTCATGTTTTGGTCGACCACAAAATGGCTTTCTTCTCATTCTGTAAATTTATTGCCTTTACTACTTCAATTTTTAATTAGCTTTGTTGTTTATTTTTTCTTGTTGTTTTTATCCTTATTTTTATATGCACATATTTTTATCTATGTATGTAGTTGTTTCTACTTACTTCTGTAAGCCTTATGCTGTACTTTGTAGTGCACAAGGACTGACTTATTATTAAAAAAAAAAAAAAGATGACTAGCTACTTCCAATTGTGCCTCGTACTCTAAATGGCATGAAGGAAAAGAACGCTCTTCCTTCTATCTAGAAGCTTTCTTATCTGTAGCAATGGAAAAATAAGGCAGAAAATGTAAAAATTTTAGAAGGGGGGGGGAGAAGGGGTACATATAGCCGAAACTTTGCAGTGAATGAATCAAGATAGTGATGAAGCAATCGTTCAATGAGAAGAATACAATCGATACTTTATTGTATATACAACAGAAAAGAAAATATTTGATAGATGGACATATTTCATTATTTGCTAGAATACTTACTGCTAGAAAATGGACGCATAATATCTTTAGAACTTGATGAAAGCAAATTAATTTTGCTCTTAAAAATGTATGTGCAGTTTTTTAGATATATTAATGAGAAAATTTAAACTTGTTTACGAACTAAAGATATTTATAATTATTTGTCTTTTGTGTCTACAGATGTTCTTTCATGGATCATCTGTGATGGCGATATTGACCCAGAATGGATCGAATCGTTGAATTCAGTTTTAGACGATAATCGATTGCTGACCATGCCATCAGGCGAAAGAATTCAGTTTGGTTCAAATGTTAACTTTTTATTTGAAACTCATGATCTCAGCTGTGCTTCTCCTGCGACTATTTCAAGAATGGGTATTATATTCTTGAGGTATTTGTGGAAATTAATATTTATTTAAAAAAAACTTTTTAAAAAAATCTTTGATTCTTTTAAAAGGGATATTTTTTTTTTTTGAAATCTGTAAATTTTTTTGAAAGAAATGTTTTATTATTTTTTTAATATTTGTATTATTTAAATTTATCTATTCACAGCAATGAGGACGTCAATGTAAATTCTTTAGTGACTGCCTGGTTACTCCAACAAGAGGAAAATAATCGACTTACTATTCAAACTTTTATAGATGATTACTTTTTTAAAGCTTTGGATTGGGTATTAAAACAGGTGAGGATTCTAAATTATCCTCCTTTTTCCTCAGAAAATGTTATTTATACTACATACAGTTTTCTTTATTTCTTTTCTCTTTTAACGGAAATTAAGTAGAAATTCTGCATTTTATACTCTCTTTTTCTATTTCTTCTACTCAGTAAATCCTTCTTCTGGGCCATTCTGCTTTCTTTTTAAAATAAATTTCTACACCTTTTATCACTTCTTTTTATGATGTAGATCTTTTTTTTTTATGTACTATTAAGTACTATTACATCTTTCTTTTTAAATAGAAATCCTATGCCCTTTAATCCTTCTTATTGCTCACTAAATCTTTTTAATGTACTATTAAGTATTCTTCTTTCTTTCTTTCTTTCTTTTCCGAATTAAATAAAAATTCTGTCTTGTGCCTGTTCTTTCAACTCAGTAAATCTATCTTATGTACCATTAATTTTTGTTACTTTATTTTTCGTTAATGAAGCTCTTTTCATTTTTCAGAATGATTTTGTCTTGGAGACCTCTATAACGGGTACTATTTTAAATGGACTTTCACATCTGAAAAATTCAAAAAATATTTCTCAATTTGCTGTTAATCTGAGCAGAGGTTTAGGAAGCAATTTAAGAAAATCTTCTCGAGATGCTTTGATTCGAGAGGTAATGACACAGCAAATGTCATTTTAAAGATCTCGAAAAACAATTGTTTAAAAATTTTGTAATTAATTTTTTTTAAACTTAAGTAATCTTTAAAATATGTTTTTCTGAAAAATTGTATGATTTTTTTTTTCTATTTGCAGATATTTTCATGGGCAAATTTAATTATACCAGACCCAAATTCTCCATCGAATACCTATTACAATGATACATATCACAGATTGGATACCTATCATATGCAGGTTATTAAAATGTGATTTATTTTCTTACATTGTCCTATTATTCTAAATTTTTACTGAATAAATATATGTTTTTTGTATTTCAGGATGATGAAACCTCGTTGTCAGATTATGAAACTAATCAGTTTTCTATAATTCAAACTGAAGATTGCCTTAGAACGACAGATTACCTCTTTCCATGGCTTTTAAATGAGAAAATGCCTCCTTTCCTTTTAGTTGGACCCGATGGGTGTGGTAAAAGGTATATTTTATATCAATGTTCAACAAGTTTACATGACTGCTCAATTTTTTCCCTTGTTATAATTTTATATAAATAATTGATAAAAGTGAATCTGATTTTTCTTACAAATATTACATGCATTTTTTGAAAATCATCTTTGAATCTCTCTTCAAATTTCATGTGTTTCAAAATAATTCTTGATTACAAAGAAGAAAATTTTGTATGACATTAAAGAAGTATAATTTGAAAATTAATTTGAATTCAGTTATGAAATAGTTTCACTTACAAAAGCTCAAGTAGAATTCATTCTATGTTATGATTTTTAAAAAAATTATATGATCTAAAATTTTTGACTTTTTTAATAATTATTTGCAAACTGATAAGAAAATTTATTACTTAATATGTTATCATTTTTTAAATAAATAATATTTTAATTTAAAAAAAATATTAATTTTGGTATGTTTTTGTATTTTTTAATTGTTTAATCTAATATATAAAAATATCGTGTCACGGTGTTTGTGTTCGTACTCCTCCGAAACGGCTCAATCGATTTTTATGAAATTTTTTATGTGTATTATGTAGGTATGAGAATAGGTTGTAAAGTATATTTCATAACGCTAGGTAATTAGGGTGTCCCTATCCTGTCATTCCACGCTCAACTTACGCTGATGAGATCAACGCCTGCTTGAAATCATCGAAACTGTGGCATAATGTTGAAAAAGTCCAGCTAAAAATAAACATGCGCATCCAAATGCTACAAAATCCATTTGCTGACACATTCTCGGACCAATTGTTAGATATCGGCGATGGAAAAGTTGTTGTTTATGAAAATACTGGATGCATAAAATTGCCCACTAACTTCTGCAGTATCGTTGATTCGCAAAATGCTCTCATTGACCGCATGTTTCCCGATGTAAGCATATAATACATAAATCATGCGTGGCTGGCAGAAAGAGCTATTTTGGCAGCAAAAAATGTGGACGTCGACGATTTAAACTTCAAGATACAACAGTCGTTGCCAGGCGACTTGGTATCATACAACTTGATCGATACAGTTTGCGATGCTAACGAAGCTGTAAATTATCCAACAGAGTTTATGAACTCAATGGATTTGCCAGGCATGTCACAACACCTTCTACGACTGAAAGTTGGATTTCCGGTTATTTTACTTTGGAATTTGAACCCACCATGGCTGTGCAATGGCACGATTGGTCATTAAAAAATTGATGACCAAGGATTCTCACAAACTCTCATTGAACTCCAAGGATTCTCACAAACATGCCAATTGAATTCAAACGCGTTCAATTTCCTATTAGATTGGCATTCGCAATGCCAATCAATAAGTTGCAAGTCCAAACGATGTCGGTTTGCGGTTTCGATTTGGCACACCATGTTTTTCACATAGACGCGTGGGCAAACCATCGAGCTTATTTGTGTTGGCTGAAGACGGACTGAAAAAAAAATATCGTACACTCAATTGCTCTTCGAAATGAATATTGATTTTTTTTATTTCATTTTTATACTTTGGGATACAAAATATATTACTTTTTTCACTTTACATTTAACTTTTAAGAGATCAAACAATGTATATGTTCGTTACGTTAATGAAATACATTGTATTGAGAAAATGAATGATTGGTGTTAATATTATTTATTTTTTTATCGGCGATCATCGTTTACAGCGCTCCATTCCTCTTTCTGTCATAGATCCCATCCCCACACACTTACAATATATTTCGTTATTTTTTAATTAACAACCAAAATATTAACTAGAAATAATATATAGTGCAGAACAACGTTTGCCGGGTCAGCTAGTTTATTTATATATTTTTTAACCTTTATAAGATATTCACAATAATTTTTCTCATTTTTTTTTTTCTTCTATCAGTACCCTTCTTCGAAACTGCCTTCAACAAGAGCAGACCATTACATCTGCTATGGTGCACTGCAATGCTCAAACTAAGCCTCATCACGTGTTACAAAAGTTGATGTCTGTTTGTACAATCATAGGTGCGCAAAATGGCCGTGTATTGCGCCCAAAAGAAAGTGAACATTTGGTCCTATATCTCCGAGACCTTAGTTTGCCGAAACCAGATAAATGGGGAACTTCACAATTACTTGCTTGGCTGCAGCAGGTGAAAATTTCCATTTTTTGTATTTCATTTATTTATTTATTGTTTTTTTATTACATTAGTCAACATTTTACTTTCTAATTATGCTTTCTTCATTATTATTGTTTTATGAAACCATGGTGAAAGAACAGACATTTAGAGTTTTAATAATTGAACACACATTAGGCATTTTTATTATTAAGAAAACTAATATTGAATATTCTAGTTGGAACAAATATTTTTAAATTAAAAATATAATTCAATTTGCGTGCTTGAATAATATTTAACATCTCTTATTTGTTTACAATATGGGTCGCGGTGGTCTGGTGGTAAGGCCTAGGCTTCAGAACCGGAAGGTTTCAGGTTCAAGACCCGATTCCACCGAAGAACCGTCGTGTAAGCGGGTCTGGTGCACGTTAAACCGGTTGTATGGTATTTGCGCTCAATAAATTTCTCCCTTTCCTCTCAAGTGTCAAGAAAGGTTACCACAATATAAACTTTATCTTTGCATGTATAATTTGGCGATTTTACAATGTACGCTAAATGGTAATCAACTCACTCCTTGTCTCTGATAACGAAACGAAACTTCCTTAAGAAAAATGCTGATGGCCCTTACCACATTTCAGACGAGTGTTGAAAATAATAAATACAAAGTGTGGGAAATTTGCTTTAAAAATGTATTTATTAAAAGGAATACGTTTATAATTTTCCCACACGGAAGACATTTATAAAAATTATAATTCTGATGTGCATAATACAAATTTAATCTAATAAAATGAATTATAATTTTTAGTTTTATGAGGATTGAATCTTTATATCTCTTACGGTTTAACTTTATTTAACAAAATAAAAAAAAATACATAGAAAGTGCTTTAAACTCAAATTTAAATGGATATCAATAATGTTTAGTTCTTTCTATATGTATGTATGCTTTTTATATATATATATATACAGTGGTGGCCAAAAGTGTGGATATTTTTTGAAAGTTTCATATTTTTCAACTTTGCGTTTTTGTAGAATATATTAATTTTCACTTAAATGCAAATGTTTATATATCAAATGGAAGGTAATTTAATGTAGAATTTAATAACAAAAACAGTATTACAATATCTGTATTACAAAAAACGTTACACTCATTTTAGTAAGATCTATATTAGATTTGCATTTTTTTAAAGTGATACTTACATAATCAATACTTAGTAGGATAACCCTTATTTTTTAAGACAGCTTCACAGCGTTTTTTCATCGAGTGAACGAGTGTTTGGAGTTCATCTTTCGTAATCACATGATGCCAAGAATCAATTATAGATTCAATAAGTTGTCTTTTATTGAATGGACGTTTTTTTCGTACAAGAATTTTCAAACGTCACCACAAATTTTCAATTGGATTGAGAGCAGGGATGTTACCTGGTCATGGTATGCATCTATGCCTTTATTTTGAAACCATGCTTTGCATACTTTTGCTGTGTGGAATGGAGCTGAATCCTGCTGAAAAATAATTGGTGCTTTGTTGGGGAAGCAATCCCTGATGGAAGGTATCAATTTTGGTTCCAGGACAATTTCGATGTATTTTTTGCTATTCAGGATGTCATCAATCACTTGAATTCGACCCACACCATCTGCAGACATACATGCCCAAATCATGGCATTTGTTGTTGTTTTTATAGTTGCTTCAATGCAATCAGGATGAAGCGCCTACTCTACGTCTCACGTATTTTCTACCATCACTACCAAAGAGCGATATTTTAGTCTCATAGCTCCAGATTACTTGCTTCCATTGATTTTCTGACCATTTAATGTGTTCTTTTGCGCACTTAATTCGTTTTTTGAGTTGCTTTTGATCTAAATATGGTTTTTTCCTTGGAATTCTAGCTTGAAGTCCAAATCCTAATAACCTTCTTCTTTTTGTTCTTGAACTTTCTGCAATGCCCGCTACATTCATTTCACAGCTAATGGCATCTGATGAAATTTGTCTATCTTGAAGGCATAGCCGTTTAATTTTTCTATCGGCAGTAGCAGTTGTGCATTTTTTTTTCTGCCTCATTTGGCCTTATTTTCCACTGATTTCGTTTTTTCATAACGTAAACAGAACTTTCGTACACCAGAACAAGTCACTGAACTACCAACTTGTCTTGCAATTTCAGCATAAGAGAGACCATTTTCTCTCAATATGACAATTCGGCTTCTTTTTGTAGATGCCCAATCAGTTCTTCTTGTTGATGTTGTTTGTTTAAAATTAGTTTAATTAAAAAAAAGGACTTAAAATATTCAAAAACAGCAATACTCTATTTAATTGTACTAGTATGCATCATTCCGCAAAATATTTCCACAACAATAACTCTTTTACCATCCAAATAACCTAAATTATAGTTACAGACATTTGATGGGTTCTCAGAACTGTGTTTGTGATTGGCTAGTGCGCTTTTATTACAAAACACGTCATTATTCAAAACGATTTGTGTTTTGATTCGTGTTTTTTGTTCTACTAAAATGAGCGTAACTTTTTTTGTAATATAGATATTGTAATACTGTTTTTGTTATTAAATTTTACATTGAATTACCTTCAATTTGATATCTAAACATCTGTATTTAAGTGAAAATTAATATATTCTACAAGCACGCAAAGTTGAAAAGCATGAAACTTTCAAAAAATGTCCACACTTTTGGCCACAAGTGTATATATATTCCACAAGCTAATGTAAAAACTGTTCAAATAATTTTTTTTTTTTTGCAAAATAATAATAAGCTTTTTGGCTGGCTAAAATAAATGATAGGAATCATATTAATAATCTTAAAAACAGCTACTGGTTAATTCTCAGGAGAAAAAAAAATACATATTTTCAATAAGAAAATGTTGATAACTACTGAAATTCCTTCAAATCTGAAATATATTACTTCATTTTCTAGCTTATTTACTATCAGATTTAACTATACATAATCCAATGTACCGGAAACGACATTTAAATGCAACATCTAAACGGCTACATAAAAAAATAATATGAAAACAATAAAAAGGCGTTAGAAATTTTAAAAAAATGAATATAATTTCTAAATAATTCTTTTTCAATATTTCACAATATGCAAAATATGGTCATTAACATTTAACAAAAATAAATAAAGAAAGAAAGAAAAAATAAACTAACTGCAAAAATTTCTGTCTCTGACATTCAGCATAGTCAAAACTGCTCCGCATTTCTGAAAGCTTATCCGCAATTTTTGTTCATTTGTATGTAAATAAATTTTTTTTTAAAGTTTGAGAGATTCAATTAAATAACTTGGTAGGAACGTTACTTTTTTCAAAATAGAAATTATGATTACTCCTATATAACCATGAATTGAAGAAAAATAGTTGTAAAATATATTGTTTCACAAATGCTAATACACATTAAAATACGCATTTTTTAAAAGTTTTTATGAAAGTAGTAACCAACTTAATTTTATAATTCAGATTTATGGTTGCTAAATTTACTTAGCTTATTCTTGATCGCTTACTCACAAGAGCATATGTAACTTCAAATTCTATTGGACATGTAACATTTACTACTGTTCTAAAAACCTTATACTATTCCGCTTTTTATGCAATGCATCTCTTTTAATTTTCAGTAATCTCAACAAAAATGGGAACTTGAAAAACGAAAGTGTTTAAATTTCAGCTGATACAAAAACTTTCTCATTCAGCATTGTTTATGCACATTACAGATAACATTCTTATTTAATATTAATTAATTTCTCTAACATTGATCCTTACACATATAATAATTTATTACATTAAGGAGTAACAGGATTTAAAAATGGATACACTTTCTAAAAATTACAGCGCTATAACTTCCGAAAAATTACAGCACAAAATTGATTTTTGCATTAAGATAAAACTCAAAAAATTTTCTTTTTAATGATATTAGTGCTTTAATCTACAAATTAAGTTCAAATTAATTAATTAGTGTTTAACAAGCTTTTAAAGAAATATTTTAACTATATTTTTCAACAATGTATTTCGCACAAAATAAAAATAAAATTTAATCTGCAAAATTAGCTTTTATCAACCTGTTGCCATCACATTAACAGAAGTTCAAATTAAAAAAATAAATCAACTATTATTGTAATTTAAATATATAAAAGTGTAAATTTCAGCAAGTGTCTGTGTGAAGCGAAAACATTTGAAATATATTTTCTAAAGTAAATGGAGGAAAAGATTTCTATGACCTTTTACAATATCTATAGTATTAATTAAATCAAACAATTAAATTTAAGGCAAACATGGTTTAATATATCTATTGGATAATCACTGTAATCAGCGTCCATCAGTTAATTTTAATCAGTGGCACGCATCTACTAACAAAATGGTTTAAATGAACTAAACAATTACATTTTATGTTACTTGAGTCAATAAATGCTCCGATGAATTAAGAATTTTAAATTTTTACATAGGTCTTTTACATTACCCTTTGTAATCCCTTTACATGTTTACCCTTTTACATTAACCTTTGAATCTTATTTAACTTCGATCTCTCCTCTCAGGAACCATTCAAGAAAATTTGCTATTTATTCATTGTAGATTACCTCATTAGTAATGCTCTTAGAATCAATGAAGATCGGGTGGTGGGGATCATAAATGCAAATAATCCCAATTTTTTTTTCTTTTTTATAATTTTAAAAGAAAAAAATAAATTTATTTAGCAGCGCTGGCGAAAATTTTCTGGTGAACTTGTAATACAAATTCCAGTACTGTAAAATGTTATAAAATAAGTTTATTCTGAGGGAATGTGACAAGAAATAGTCATGCAGTTCCTGATTTTACATATGGTCAGTCTTACTGATCCTGGTGACTTGTTTTGGTGATAATTGGTTACTTTATATAATACTTCCTTCATTTATTTGAGAGTGACCATGCTGAATAATTACCTCATTTTAGGTATGGGGAAATTCTTGAGAACCATACAATAGAGAAGAAAAAAAAAATGAAAGAATATCTGTTCTTTCTTTGAAGCACGTACTTGATAGTTAAAAGCAACAAATTGTTAATATTTTTTTTAATTTTGATATTCACACCTCGAATGTTGCAAAAATCATGTCCAGTCTTATAAAAGTCGCCCGACATAAAAAAAAAACATATTTAAATTAATGCATCATATATATATATATATATATATATATATAAGAAAGTTTTGGTGATAATTGGTTACTTTATATAATACTTCCTTCATTTATTTGAGAGTGACCATGCTGAATAATTACCTCATTTTAGGTATGGGGAAAGAAAGTATACTACTATATAAGAAAGTTTATTTGGTAGGAAAACTCCTGATGGTGTAGTTTGAAAAAAAAATATGAAAATAACCTTCTCTAGATGTCACTCTGAGATTAAACACAAAATTGATACAATAGCAGCATATTAACCTTATTAACAAAAAATATTCTCCACGATATTACATACATCTATCTTCACTATGTTGTTCTGTGTTTTGAATGTCGTACAATATCGTAAGTATTAACAAAAATGTAGAGCATTCTGTGCTGTGTGGGCGTTTTCAAATGATTTCCGTTTTCTTAAAAACTAATTTTTCTTGATAAATAGAATGAAATAATCCATATAAATTGCTTTAATCTAATGCACCCACCTACATCTTAGGTATTGACATACAATGGATTTTATGATGAAAATGCAGAATGGATAAGTTTGGAAGGTATACAAATCGTAGGGTCTGTGAGCAGTGTTTCTTTAGCTGGTCGTCACTCTTTAACTACAAGATTTACTAGTAGAATGCATATTTATGCTGTGGAGTAAGTTCTTATATATTTTATATGTGTATTTTTACTTTCTGATATATGCAAAGAGAAAGTATTGTAATCGTCCAAAAATTCCAATTGATTGTGATTTTGACGAATCGCCATGTCTCAGATCAACTTAAATTCGAAACACACATTTTTGCAATTATGTCTGTCTGTATAACTCATAAACGCTTTCGGTTAGGTGGATGAAATTTTATATATGAAATATGAAAATTTTTATCAGATTTTAAACGAAATCTATTCAAAGGAATTCTGTCTGTCCATTTGTGAGAGTATAAATAAACACAATAATTACAAATTACATAAATATAATTTGGTACTCAAATTTAGCTTCTAAAATGTAGATTTTTATAAAATTTCGAACCAAATCTGTAGAAGGATTGACCGTCTGTCAGTTTGTACTTTGTCTTGCTAACTTAAATGAATGAAATTTATTATGTGATCTTATGACTATTTTGGTTTCAATTCAGCGGAAAAGTAAAGACTTCCAAAATACATATTTGATTTTCTAGTATTATAGATTCAGTAAAAATGATGGATTCATGCCAAAGATCTATTATTTCCTAACTATTGTTCGCTAGTATCATTCAAGGCATTTGTGCCCTGACTTTATCCAAGGTCCACAGCTTTATGCGGAAGAAGAGGTATGATACAATTACTAGGCAGTGTGCGAAAAAGTTTTAAAAGACTAATCTCGCTGTTTTTATTAGCGACTTATTGCAAATAAAGGTGCTCTTCAAAGAATCAAATACATTAGAAAAAAATGCAATGAAGAAAAAGCTTTGTGTGCAATCATAACCACATATCTAATAATGGATATTTTAAAAATATCTTTATTTATTTAAAGAAAACCCGTTTTCTATAGTGTCTGGATTTTATGTTAAACTATGTTGAAATTGATTGTCTGAGATTAAAAAGTAGTTTTTTTTTTTTTTTTGCCATTGACAAAAAAATTTTTAAAGTATTTTATTAAAAGTTACTTTCTTTCTAATAAAAGAACAAGATTTTATTTTGAAAAGAAAAAAAATTGTTTTGCAGATGCAAATTCTGTCATGTTTTTTTTCCCATAAAATTAAATAAAAAATAAATATTTCGTAAATTTAACAAGATTTTTTTTTCATCATAGCTTTGCCTATATTACTGATTTTGCTCTTTGTTGTATTTTTTTCTACACACAGTTTTGAAAAAAAAAATTCATTTATCATTTGTGCACTATGTTTACTAATTGTATAAATACCATTGAGAAACTAAATAATTGCTCTCATTCTGTTTTAAAACCAATATAATAAAATAAAATTTTAATCCTTCTTTTAGCTATCCAACACAAGATGAACTTCGAATTATATATTCCCATATCTTATCACCAGTTATTCAAAACTCTCTCAAGGATCATGCTATATGGGGACACGCATCAAAAGTTCGACAGCTAATTGGCTCTATGGTTCAACTTTTAGAAGCAGTAAGAATCTTGACTATAGTGTATAACTAAGACTATAATTAATGCTGTATAATTTGATTACTGTTAGTTATCACGAACTTTTGACATTGTTACCAGTTATTTATAGACTTTTCATTGCAATCTTTTTTAATTATTAATTCATTATTTAATTTGATTAATTGTTGGAGAAAAATAAGTTGTTCCAAGAGAATTTATCTTGATGACTTTTGTTAACATATCTTTTATCCGTTTATCAGCCGCCTTGAATAACCAACTTGTGTTACCTTCATATTAATAGCATTAATTTAGATTAATTTATATGTAGCAATTTTAATCTAAATTGCATTTTATTTAAAAAATGAAATCAATCAGAAATAAAATGGAAAATACTGTGCACTAACTGTGCACTGAGATAAATTTCCATGCATAAACAGTTTATAAATGCACTGAATGTTTTGTATCTGATGAAATTTATGCATTGGGTTGTTACTTTCAATTATTAAATAGTAGTAGCCAGAATTATTTTAATTAAATGTTAGGATAAATGAAAATTGTTGATATCTAATGATTAGTTAATGATTAAATTTATTTATGAATCACATAGTTTTTCTAACAATCTCTAAAGGTAAATATAGAGTAGTTACCGAATATTCAATGCCTATGTTATTTTATATGAATCGTTTAATTTTATTAAAAATAATTAATTGTTATTCATGATTTGAAAATGAGGGCAAGAAAATGAGACACACTGAAAGTACTCTTTATTCTTCCTTTCCTTTGTTATTGATATATTATTTCCTTATAGTTATAACTACTTAGTTTGGCTCATGAAAATTTGTATAAAATCAGAAATTATTTTCTAATTTTTTACAAAAGAAATTGTTAAAGTTATGTTCTTCTGCTTATTATTTTTTTGGCATTAAATGGTCTCTGAATATTATGTTAATTTCAGATATTTTACTACTCATTTCGTATTTTATTAATTTTATTATATGTGAAGATTTTCAAATTCTGTTATATTTTACATCTTTTATGTATTACTACATTCAAAAAGTTCTGCAATTTTTTTTTATGAAAAACTAAATACAAATAATAATCTGCTTATTTGTTTCTTTTGAAGTAATTATACTATATGCAATTAGGTGTTTTGCCATTATTTAAAAAGGATGTAATTGCGGTTAACAAGAATATTTTCGTCGCATCTTCACTTGTCAATACACTTTTTTGGAATTTGAGAATCGTTGCCTCAGGGCAAATTATTCATCCGAGGGAAATAAACTTGTTATGGAATTACCTGAATATGATGCTTTGATAATTAATTTAACACCATGAGGGACATATCTGTCAGTATCTTATCATGGTGGAGTTTCCCGATTTGACCTTCCTCGTGACGGATAGTTTTGAATGCTTTTTATCACGAAGTATATGCATTCACTGTGAGTATTTTAGCTGGTTAAAACTAGTTTTGAATATTAAGTTATTCGACATGTCACTTGCTCTGTTGGAAATCACATTATTCATCTACATTTAAAAATATTTAAAGCATTCCAGAATGTTTTGAACTTGATAATTTATTTTACCTGAACTGTAACTACGAATTAATAGCAATTTTTAATTATACTTTCTCACTTCTAGCTTCGAGCCGAATTCACTAGTGATGTGTATGGCAACTGTCGTTTTACACCTGTTGATTTAACACGGTGGTCCTTCTCACTTTTTCGTTATGATCTTGTTCAAGAAGCATTTTCTACCCCTAGAGAAGCTGACGGTTTATTGAGACCTTGGTCGTATGAAGCCTGCCGAATTTTTCGAGACAGACTCATAAATATTACTTCAACTTTAAAGTTCAACAATATAATTTCTAGTATTTTACGTAAAGATTGGGGTATAGCTGATATTAGCTCTCTTGAAGGTGAGAAAAATAAAATTTCTTGTGTATTTCTGAATTATAATTTTAAAAAAATTGAATTGCTGTGATTCATTTGTATTTATTTTGTTGAAAAGATGTTTTTATAGTTATTGAAAAGGAATATACTGTTGATAACTTTTATTCAACCCAAAGGTCAAAATTACTATCACTGCATATTTATCTTCTTTACTATATATTTTAATTACAAAAATTTACATTATTAAAATTGAATTTCTGTTTTTACTAAATGTGGTTGAATTATTTTTCTTTATATTATAGTTATATTATAACCAGGTTGAATTATTTTTCTTATGTGGTTGAATTATTATTTTTATATTATACTTCAAGTGTAAACCGCCTACGGCGACCACTCGGCACGTCAGAATTAATCGCTGCTAAAAATTTCGATTAACTACTTTATATTACTTATATATTAATATTTTTAGACTTCAAGTTTTGACATACATACAACCCATTCTATTAATTTCGCTATAAATTTCCCTGCTTTTCTGTCTATATCTTTGTACATCCATTTATATTAAAGAAAAATAGTATCAGTATTTTAAAATTGCCACAATGGAGCAAATATTCACCATTGTTTAATTCTGAACTTAATTATAAATATAATTTTTTTTAAATTTTATTAAACTGAACTTATTCTGAAATCTATTCAACTTGTAAAATTAAACCAAATCTTCATATCTTGATCAAAAAAAATCAGGATAAAATATTAATATGAACGATAATAAACAATTATATTTTACTTCAGCAATGATATATAATGTTGTAAAACCCGTTCAAAATATTTTTAAAAATTAATTAAATCTAGAAAAATAATTAGATGGCAAAAAAAAATTGGAAGATTATTTTTTGAACTTCAAAATGATGTTAAAATAATCTTTTGTAAAATATAGCGTAAAAAAAACACCGTTAAATTTATTTTTGCTTCATTTTTAATTAAAATTTCAAAAATAAAATATTCTAAGATACACAGTTCCACCCTCTAAATAAAGCAGATGGTGAGAAAGTAATACATAAGAAATAATTCCAGGTCAAATGGTCTGTCTTGTTAAGTGCCAACACACATACACATTTATCTTTATTATTGTTATAGAATAAATGTAATACAGGAATAAATTTTTATCTTCTCATTTATATAATTCTAATTATCCGTTTAAAAATATGACTCTGAAAATTAGTTTTGAATTGTTATCTTTTCAAAAAAAAAAAAAAAATGTAAACAATCATTTTTCCTTATTTTCTCTTCACTTAAACGTCGCAACTTTTTTAGGAGTTTATTATATTGCTGGAAATCATACATCTGAAAAAGCGAAAATGATTGGAAAATCTTTAGAGAGACTCTCTTCGGATGATTGGCATTCGATTGTTCAAAGGAATATTAAACTATACAGTAAGGAATTGAAATTATTTTTTGATTAGCTTTACCCTTTTTTAAAAATTTCTACTAAATATAAAATCTTTGGTTCATTAATTTTTTACAGACAATGAAGTTCGAGAACTTGATATCGTTGTTTTTCAAGAAGTATTGGATAATTTAGCAAAGGTAGACAGAGTGCTCTCACAACAAAATGGTTCCTTGCTACTAATAGGAATGAATGGTTCAGGCCGACGCCTGTCAGCTTCCATCACAGCCCACTCACATCAAATTCCTATTGTTTCCCCCAAAGTGAATCCAAATTATGGAATCAAGCAATTTTCTAATGATCTGAAAACGGTGAGTATTTTTCATATGTATTGTCTTTGCAATGATTAAGTTTGGATAGATATTTTCACCTCATAAAAATGTTTAAAAAACGAAAATAATTTTTTTTAAATCCCTTTTAATTTGTTTTTTGCTGAAACATTTGAAATTCGCTCTAAACATTTCTTGTTTTTTTATTATTTATTTCTTCTATAAATATTTTTGGAAGGAATTTGTTATTCATGCTAGTTTATTTTTTTTAATCTTTTAAGTTTTATTTTATATGCATTTTACGAATAATATTTATTTTTACCCTTTACTATAAATTTTTCCTTTAGATAAAAAATAAACAATATTTTAATATATTCGATGTTATATTTTTTGAATAAAGACAGTGATATGAAATCTTTTTTTAATATTCAATTTTATATATAAATATATATATATATAATCCCGCGAAATTGATGGGTTCAGGTATAGTGAGTGTATATTACAAAAGTCCAACAAGCCCAATAACAAATAATGACGTTTATTCAACACGAAGGCACTAACTTACAAAACCACAACCGAGATTTACGCAAGGACAGCACTTACTATATACAGCAGCACATAAACAGCAAATCGGTAATAAACTAGAGCAACGTCACTAAGCTGCAGAAAGAACTTAATGAGAATGAAATTCACACTATCTACACATTGATCTACTCTGTCTGCTCGCTTTAGCTGAGCTTGACTGCCGACTCACTACTGACTGGATTATATGAGTAGCTACTCAACACATGTCTCAGTACTTATCTTCAAGACTCGGCACTCGACTCACGTTCGAAATCAAAACAAATCTTCAGCGAAGACATTATCGAGCCGCACTCTTTAGAGAGTTTGCTGCAAATTGCAGATGGAAAAAGATGCAATGTCAATGACGTTAATGTGTTTGCCAACATTGATAAAGGCATCACAAGCTACTGAAAAAGCGATATCTGAATTTTTGGAAGAAAAACTTTTCAAGTGAGGATAGCGATATTGGGAATATGAATCAAATCCCACGCAACAAGGCAGGAACAATCAAAACCTTGGGGAAAATTCGACAGTATTTGACATCCATTCAAAGTACAACAAAAGAAGAATTTAAAGTCCTAAATATATTAAAGAGGAAAGTTATTTCCAATAATCAGCACCTTCATCAATCGACACTGTTGGATTATTTTGATGTACCAATGTAATTTAAATAAAAATAAGATTTGGTAACTATAAAAAGTATTTCTTTTCCACTTTTTCGTTTGCATGTATTGATTTATAAAAATATTGCTTTTGTCATCGAATCCTATAGCAATTTATGAAAATGTTTCAGTGGGTTTTTTTCTTCATCCAAAAATTTCCACTCCAAAAATTTAAGTTGTCAAAAATGTTTGGTCTCTTAATAGACAGAACTATTATTATTATTTTTTTTGTCATACAACATACATTTATCATATAACAGAGGTGCTTGTCTTCAATATATTATATATTTACAGTGTAGAATATTTGTTTTATTATTTATCCCGAAGAAATTTGCAATGCTGCTTACATTTGGACAAAAGTGTAAAAAATTATGAATATATGTTAATCAATTAGAGATGATTTAATTTTGATTGGCGATGAAAATGTAAACTCGTGTTATCTAATTTTATTTTCAAATATAATAATATGAAACACAATGTCTGTTTAGGTCACACTTAAATATTGAAATAAATAAGTGGATACAAATCCATCTAAGATTTTGCAGCGGTTTACAGAATTAAAAAAAAAAAAGAACATTTTGCTTTATTGCCTTATATTTAAATTGCCAAATGGAAACTGATTTCTTAAACGGAAATTTGTTTCATTTGATATCCAAAATTAGAATAATAAATTTTATTTTTATGTCATTCCAAGCTATTTGACCTATTAAATATATTTAACTTTAAAGTGATAATTTTTCCTGAAAAAATTACATTTTTCAAAAATAGAATTTCCGAATTTCTGTCTTTTTTTCTTTCTTTTTTTTTTTTTTGTCTGTTTAGGTTATGCAGATGGCAGGCATTGAAGGCAAAGAAGTTTTATTACTTTTAGAAGATTATCAAATGCTTGATGACGAATTCCTAGAATTAATAGACAGTCTCCTGTCTTCTGGGGATGTCCCAGGCTTATACACGTCTCAAGAACTTGAGCCACTTCTGAATCCTCTCAAAGATTTAGCTTTGCAAGAAGGCTTTCGTGGATCTCCTTCCGCTTTCTTTGCGCAACGTAATTTGTTTTTCATATTTCAAATTTGATAGATATCTGTTCATGATTATTCATATGAAGATTTTTTTTCTTTCCTAATTTTAACATGATAATGTTAATAGACTGGATAGTATCGATAAATTGCGATATGCAAAATACAAAAATAATTTGAAACGTTCTATAAGGCAAACCATTCTACCTAGATTACCAAATTTGGCTGATAGCTGCTCCTTGGGTATTTAACAATTTGCGACAATTTTGAATTCTAGTTCAAAATTCATCAAGTTTTAAAGTTATCTTCAATAATTTCAAAGCAAAAACTATTTTTTGTTGTATTTAAAATTTTAAAAATAAACTTTTTAGTGATTCCAATTTTATTTCTGCACATTTTTCTTTAGTTTTAATAGTTTTTGTATAAAAACATTTTTAAGCATATTTTACATTCTTTTCATTGGCATATTGCATTTAAATGCATTTTTTTGTACTCATGTTATGATTGATACGATTGAGAGTATATTTTTTAAAAATAATATAAAGTTAGACTAATTCAGCCTAAAATATTACCATGCTTTGATATTTCGAATTGGAAATACTTTTCTTTTAATTTTCAATTTTTATATAAATTTTATCAAAAATTTAAGAAAATAAGATGGGATATTTTCATTTTTAGAATATTAAGAAATGTTTCTTTTTCATGTATTTTTTAAATATCGATTACCCATTCAGTTTTATAATTCATTCTTTTTCTAATCCTTCATTTTAACTTACATTTTTCTATTGAAATCATATTAGATGTAATGAAATTAGTAGTTATTTATTTCTAATAGTATAACAAATTATTTTCATTATATTTTTTTCATTAATTTACCAATTTTTTAAGACGATAAACTTTAATGATTTTTTTAAATGCTTAGGGTTTTTTTCACATAATAATTAATTGCTTAGGGGTTGAAAATTACATTTTTACATAAATATTTTATATACCTATTAACAGTTTTGAAATTATAAAATTATTTCAGTTTGAAATCATCTTTATAGGTATTCAGAAAAATCTTCATATATCTTTAATAATGGATTATACAGATCCTAAATTTCTGTATCGCTGCAAAAGCAATCCTGCTTTGTATAAATCCTGTAATGTTATATGGTTGGATGAATGGAATGAACAAAGCATGTGTGAGGTAATTTGAATTTTCCATTGCTTTATTTTAAGAAATTCTCTAATATCTCTTTTAATCTGTAGTAATTTGATTTCACTTATTTTATGTGCGAAATTTTACTTAATATTTTAAGATTTATTTTCAGAATAAATATTTTTTATGTATATAATGTTGTTGATATAAATTATAGCATGCAAATTTCGTTGATTGCACGTGGCATGCAAATTTTGTTGATTGCACTCATAATTACATTAATATTATCAAATATTGTTATTTAATTATAAACACTCGTACATAAATAATCAAACGGAATACTAAGAAAAGGTTTCCAAATTTTAAAGAAATTCTCTTTAATTATGGCATATTTTCAAACTTATAATATCCACTTTTTATGCAAAGCATAAAAGGGGTAAAAGTAAGCATCATTAATTATAAAGGTTTAAATTGAAAAATATATCATGAGTTTTATTAAAGCAGAATAATAATAAAAAAATAAGTTTGGAAATTTGTCTATTCTGTGATTTTATCCATTATGTAAGAAAATAAATATCTAATCTAATAATTTGATTATATATTTTTTTGATTCTATCTATAAATTTGATTTATATTTTGATGCTCAGAAATGGCGTTTTTGTTTATAGGGCAATGATTCTTGTGGTGACTGGATAATGATAATACATAAATTACAATTGAAATTGTTAATTATTGTGAGCACTCTTCATACAACACTAGAACACATAGAGTTTTCTGTATTCAATATTATACGTTATATCGTAAATTTTATGCAATAAATTTGTTCTATTGATGAAGAATACATTTTCTTGAATGATGTTGATAAAATAGAAAGAACGTTAGAAATAATTAAACAATAAGGAACCCACTTCAAATTTCTGTTTGTTTCCACAAAATAGTGGAGAAAAATATCAATGTTATTAAGCGAATTATTACAAAATAAGGTTATGATATGATAGAATAGAAATGAAATCTCTTCCATTTCAAATTACAAATATTTATGAACACTTATATTTACGGTAATAATTTCGAAATTCATAAAGTGGTAATTGATTTCTATTGTATAAGTACATCGAATGTTTAGATTATACTGTTCTATGAGTCGCTCGTATTAAATTACAGTTCATAATTAAAAGGGTAACCTCTATCATGCTATAGTGCCCAGATATACTAAATGACTAAATTGGCGCTATAAAATATGACTACTGTCACCGGTTTCTAAGTAACTATCATTGCTTGACGAGCAGACATCTCTCTCAGAAAGCATTTTCCATCATTGGAAATGTGGCCAATGTGGCCACATCACCTTTGATTTAATCCCAGCGGAAACAAGAATCAGCGTATTGAGCTGGACAGCGACTTATCCATGAATTCTTTTTCCCTGAGGGTGAAAATTAAAACTTTAGATAAAACATGGAACCGTCTTTCGTATCTAAATATGAATTTTATCAATTTGAGAGGTTACGAAATTCTTGAACTCAAGATTCTGAACGACCGGACGGAATCACGACCTTCGTATTACGAAGGTCGTGACGGAACAGGTGATATGGATATTAACATGGTTTTAAGATCGCTTAGCAAGTGGTTGTGCTTTATGAAGGTAAAATTTTTCATAGAATAGAAAACTGATTATATTGGGTTGTTCGGAAAGTAATTTCGTTTTTTTTTTTTTTTTTTTTTTTTTGTGGAAATGAAAGACAGTTTTCGTATAATAAACAGATACTTTATTAAATTATATATTGGCCGTTCTAGTCCAACACCTTTTGCCATCTTTCTGGTAGTAGAATAATTCCACATTCATAAAATTTTTGGTCTTTGCTGCCAAAAAACTGATCGAGGGGGTTTTTGATCTCCTCATTTGAGGTGAAAGTTTTACCGTCTAAAAAATTTAGCGAACTAGTTCTGGCACTGGCGTACTGTCAACGCACCTTCTCCATACACATCGGTCAATTTCTTTCTGGCTTGAACAGCATTTTTACCCTTTCTGTAGTAAAACAGTAAGATATGTCGAAAATGCTGCTTATCGCTCTCCATATTTAAAAGGGCACCAACCAAAAACTACTGCGTAGAATTAATTGGAATTTTTCACACACAAGTCTTCCTATATGAGCTCTCAAAGCATATAAAAATTATACGGCTTAAATGTGAAGTTGGGTGCAAAAAAATACAATTAAATCCTCTGTCGTGAAAAAACGAAATTACTTTCCGAACAACCCAATAACTAATATTTCGAGAAAAGTGAAAAAAAAAGGAAGAAATCAAAATACAAACAAGCAGAAATGTTTTTAACATAAATGTGTGTGTTTTTTCCTTCTTTTTTTTTTTCCAAAATTGATTTAGATCTAAATTGGTGTAGTAAAGCTATAATGAGTCTCTTAATTATTGTTAACACTGTTAATTATTTAGATCAATTTTCACATGTCTTTTTATTGTTTACTTTCATGTGATATTTTATTATTTTGTTTTTAATATTGGTATTATTCTGTGCTAAGTGTGTGAATTAATTTTCAGAATTTTTCATAAAAACTCTTTCTTTAAGGTTCCCCGTTTGCTTCTATCTGGTAAAGACTGTGAAGAACTAGAATCTCTGGGAAATGAATTTTACAAGTATTTTCTCAAAATACACAGTCAGAATTCTCAAAAAAATCAAGCTCCTCGAAAGTTTGTTGCTTTTATACACAATTACAAAAAAATATTTTCTTTAAAATGCTCTGAAATTCAGACCAGAAAGAAACATTTAATGGTGAATATTATTTTTTATTTACTATTTTTAGTTTTGAAAATTAAGTGGTGCAATTGTTTTTTTAGTTACTGCATTTCAATTTAAATCTATAGCTAGAATATTTTATATTCAAACATAAGTAATGTAATATATTGTATTATTTACTTTTCTGACTTAATTAAAATATTTTTATTTACTTGTTACATTTCTTTGATTTTGACATTTTAAACAAAAGACAAAAGTAGTCAAACTGTTGCAGTTCTAAGCATTTTTTTAATCAGTCATAATTCTTTGAGAATTGAATGATTCTGCAATTTGTACATTCAATCAGGTTAACTGTTTTATTTTAAAAAAACTGTTAAACAACATGTCAGAAGAAAATTTTTCAAATAATTTGCATTAAATATGTACACTAAAATTGTAATAGTTTTCACATGTATATTTAATTTAGAAGAACTTTCTCTATAAAATGTGCAGTTCAGTTAAATGAAGAAAAGTTCAATAATGCGTCCAATTTCCTTTTTCTCTACTGAATTTCAATGGATTTTTTTTTTCATGTTTTAAAAAATAATGCTTCTATACAAATAGCGAATTCATATTTAAATACATCTCTTAGGAAGTCAAAATATATTTCGTAATTTTATTTTCATTCGATCTACAACTGATATTTATTTGCAAATAAAGTGCTTGTATCCACTTTTTTTAATAAATTACTGACTGGCATTCAAAATAGTTCAATACTGAAAACTTCATTTCAAAATAACTTGTTTTTTAAAATATTATAGATTTAATTTTTGTTTAGTATGCTGTTTCAATTGCTTTTGTTTATCTATTTTGAAACATATTTTATTTTATAGGCTGGTGTATCAAAACTAAATGAAGCCCGATCTTTAGTAGATAAACTTAAATCTGAAGCAAAAGAACAAAGTACTTTATTAGCAGAAAAGCAAGCAGAGGCTGATGAAGCATTAAGACTGATTACAACTAGCATGTCTGTAGGTTATAAATTAAATTATATTTTTAAGCTTTAATAATCACTTTGAATTGCTTTTAATCTCTGTAAAAATCTTAACATTTTTTTTTAAATAAGAAATTATTTATATTAGAAAAATGTTACTTGTATTTTGAAAAATATTTGTTAAAAGTTTTAATTAAAAAGTTTTAATTAAATTTAAAAGTTTTAATTAAAATTTAATTAAATTTAATTTAAAAGTTAAAAGTTTAGTTCAATTAAACATTAAAAAGTTTTAATTGAAATTAACTACTGATGTTCTGTCACTTCTCTAAACTGTAACATAATGTAAAATTACAGTTACATGTTGTTACAGTTTAATATTGGAAATTACATCAATTTGAAATTAAATCTAAATGTTTTAAAATGATAACATCTGAAAATATTTGTTATTTAACAAGAGAAAGAATATGAAGAAGCTGAATATAAAAGAAAACAAAATATATCTCAAGACATAAATTTGGATATTTTTGCAAATCTTTGAATATATCTTGGAAAATGATTTTTACTATTGCTTGAAATATCTATCTTGTAAAAAGAAAGAAAAGTAATATCCCAAAGCAATTAGTTTTAAAACTAATTTTAAAGTTCTAAAACGCTTTAAATAAAATAAAAAGGCAAACTTTTTTAAAGAAAGATTAATTTGGTTTCCTTAAAACTTCATCTAACTTATTAAATTTCATTAAATTTAAGATTGCTTTAAAATATAGATACATATGTTTTAGACATATACATATAATGGAATAGAACATTTCCTTAATTGAAAGTGAATCAGAAAACTTATAACTTTTCTGAAAAAAAAAATACATCAAACTGATATTCAAAGTGAGAGATTTAACAATGAATGAATGAATTAGAATTACTAAAAAAAACCTATTTATAAATTCTAATCAATTTTCAATTTTATTAAATATTACTAGTAGAATTACTGTATAAAATGTTCAAAAGGAAAAAATTAGAAAAAGAACTTAATTTCATTTTAAAATTTGAAGAACACAAACATTTTTTAATAATATGAAGATTTCTTTTTTTTAATAACCTATGAGCCATTAAAGATAACATTTTGGGCCTTTTTAAAAAAAATCAATTTAGTAAATATTAAATGAAATTGCTAAGAATGAATGAAATCTTTTTATGGCAGGTTTATTCGATGTTAAAATAAAAAAAAATTATTAATAAAATATCAGCAGTGTCAAACCTGTTCTCAGAAATACATTTTAACATATGTAATCTTCTGAATTTTATTCACTGTTTGAAATATGTTGTCAGTGCCCATTTTTACAATACTTAATCTTTTATAAAAAGAAATATTTATTACTTCTTTTTGATGAAAATATTTTTGAAATTTATTTGTAATCAGAATATCTTTTGAAAATTGTTTTAATTGATGTATTATACTATAAGCATATTTATATTTCTTCGGATGTAATGAATGATATTTTCTAATCAATGAAATTGCTTCTATTGTAATATAACAACAGCAAAAAAAATACAAATTTATTGCTTATTTCTTTTAGAATACTGGTGATCAAAAAATTGAGCTTGAAAAGCTCAAAACTAAAATTGAAGAAGAAAATATAAAACTCTCTAAACGTAAAAAAGATATTGACTTAGAACTGAAAGAGATTGAGCCAATTGTTCAAGAAGGTATAATTTCATTTGAAACAGTTTCTGCTATGCGTTAAATCATTGGCTCTTCATGTGCTCGTCCTCTGTGGAATCCTTGTGCATGTTTTGTCTTTGTATGCACACTTCACTTTAATAAATTATGCTCACATACCACTGAAGCTTAGTTAATATCTAAAACACTCATAATTCAAATTGCTTTTATTATCATTTAAAAGTTGTGCAAATTTGGGTAATAACACAATAATTTGCACTTAAGCACCATTTCACACACGAAAAAAAGTTTTGATCTGCACTTTTTAACATGAGAATTTTATTGTTTTTTTTTCTGCCTTTATATATTAAAAAAATTAAATTTAAATGCATAATGCTGATTTTTTAACCTTGTAGTTTCTGTAAAATTGTGATTAAAATGAATAATTTCAGATTATATTTAACAAAACAGATTTAAGAACTCCTAATTAATTTATTTTAAATGAAATTTTCCTATTTAATTAATGTTGTCTTAAAGTTTGTCTTTTTCTTCCAGGCTTTGACTTCTCAATTATTTGTTTGAAAAACGTTATGAAATTTAAATTATTTAGTAATTATTGAATACAAAATTCTATAATTAATTATAGATTTGTATAGTCTTTTACAAAAATAATTTTAAAATGTTTTTTTTATTTGTACGACAATTTGTGCTGTTCAATATTGTATAAATCGATGAATAATATTGATGTATAAATAGAATTCGGACCACTTTTTGTAATATTTTTCTGCATATTGAAACCGTTTTAGAACATAATGTATTTATTACACAATGGTTAGATGTCATGTATAAGTGGTCGCTTAGTAATATAATATAAATTAGTGAATCCAACTGAAATTTCAGTTCATTCCAAAAAATTCAAATATTACTATAAATTATTCTCAAATGATATTATCACTTTGTTGAATATGATTATTATTATTTATTTTTTGGCAGGGTGGGGGGAATAGGTTCTTTTTGAAGCAGTCTTCCAATTTTTATTATAATTATTATAAATTTATCTTTATCTGCTTACAGTTATTTAAATAAACTTGGGTGTTTTTTTTCCAAAACAAACCACAGTGTTGAAAATGAATTTTAGATAATAATTTTGTTTAAGCAAACTAATACTTGCGATTTTAGTTTTAAATAAGTTTGATCGGGAAATTTATTTTGAAAAGTATGATTTAAAAATAACATTGACTTATAACATATAAACATATAATTGATAGCATTTTTTAAATACAAATTTCATGTATTCAGTTTGTTTTATTAACTACCCAGATAAATTACAAATTATTAACATTTCTCCACAACTCTCTTAACATCTTTGTATAAAATGTTGGTATTTGTGTGTGTGTGTGTAAATTTGTTCTATATTCTCTGAAATAAATTTATATCTGCCACAATTTTTTATATAATCCAAAATAAATGATTTTAAATAATATTGTTTATCTACCACAAATATATTTTCACCCTTCATTTTTAGCTAAATCTGCTGTAGGAAATATAAAATCTGAATCATTATCTGAAATACGATCTCTCCGTGCTCCTCCTGATGTTATTCGAGATATTTTGGAAGGTGTATTGCGTCTTATGGGAATTTTCGATACTTCTTGGGTCAGCATGAAAAGGTAAAGTTAAATATGTTATATTCTATTTTAATGTAATTTATACTGTCCAAATTATGTGTAATCTCATTTGGGATTATTTGCTTCAGCTTCTTATCGAAAAGAGGTATTAAAGAGGAGATATTGGCATTTGATGCGCGCAATATATCCCCTGAAATCAGAGAAAGTGTTGAAAAATTGCTAAAGAAAAATGCCGAATCATTTGATTCAAAGGTTTGTCAAGTTTTTAAGTTTAAAATATTTTTATAGTTCACTTTCTTTTGCTTCTTTTAATTCATTAAGTTATTATACGGCGTTTCAAACTTTTTAGCAGATTACTAAGAAATAAAAAAATTTTATTGCTCTTATTTTAAATAAATGAACAATGATCTCATTTTGATTAGAATTCCCATAAACCAATTTTAGATTCTAATTCACGATATGCAAATATCATGTTAATTAGCAAAATTTTTTTGACTGGAGCTATTTGAATCTTTGAAAGTGATAAAACATTTATTAAATAAAATCGGAAAAGTTGTGTTCCATAATTTCTTTACGTGTAAAAGTTCAAGATTCCAAATGTCATAATAATTGCCTACTATTTCATATGTTTTAAGAATATTCATTAAGACTGTTTATTATTTCAAATTTTTCAAGATTATTTTTATTATTGCTACTTACAAATTCTGCACAAATATTAAAAAATGCGTTTACTTCTTTTTCAGTTTGTTATGCATTAATTAGCAAATAAACACATTGGAACTAAATAATCGGTGTTTGCGAGCTTATTAATAATGGCTCTTAAATTGATATAAAATGTTTACTTTTGTTCATTAGAAAGCGAGTAATAATTCCTCTTAAAATTTATGTTAGTGTGCATAAAATTGCATTATAATTGCATCAAAATTATAGATAAATGTGCAGGCTCCATATCTTTCCACGAAACTAAAAGAAAGTTTTCTATTGAGTGGAGTAATAGAAAAACTAATTCAGTGGAATAAATCAAATGTTCTTATAATAAGTCACCATCTTCATATTCTTAGTAGCGGAGATCGAAAGATTTTATGAAAAGCATTTTGATTGAAGTGTTTCTGAAAATGTGGACAAATTTTTTTCACCTTTTTCTAAGAAAATTGCAAATATTAATTGAAGGCATTTCAGCATATAAGAAAATTCGTTACATATCATCAAAAAATTTTGATGTAACATTTTCGTGTTAAATAACCAAAACTATTAAATAATAGATTGTGGGTACAATTCATGTCATTGAAATATCTTTTTCAATCAAAGTTTTATTTTAAATTGAGTGCATTTTTAATTATAAATATACAATTAATCTATAATTAAAGATGCTCTTAATTATTATATCTCTATTTAAATTTAGATTTATTAAAAATAAATGAAAATATATTAAAAACTAGAAATCTGCTATATTTAAAAAATTTAATAAATAGCATTTTTTATGATTTTTTTTTGTTTTATATAAGAAATTTTATATATTTTTAATTATCATTTTAGAATGCAAAACGAGCATCAGCTGCTGCTGCACCACTAGCGGCTTGGGTGAAAGCTAATGTTATCTATTCTAGAGTTTTGGAGAAAATTAAACCGCTAGAAAAAGAACAAGCAAAATTGAAACAGTATGTGTTTTTTTTATTATTCTAATTTTTTTTCTTTTCATTTTAGTAGTCATTATTAGAGACTATATATATATTTTTTAATTCTAAGTAAATAAGAAAACATAAAATTTTAGTACAGTGCTCAGAATGCTATATAGTGGATATTCAAATATGCTTAGCTTTTTATTAATTCAGATTTTTTTATTCTTGTAGAAAGACGGTATTAAGAGTTCAATGAATTAAGAAGAAAAAGAAAGATCTATCCAATTTATAACAATATTTTATTATTAAATTCAAAAAATCTTCAAAATGTTAATAAAGAAAATTGCTTTTTGCGTTAGAGAAATAAATATTATAAAAAATTTTACTGTAATTATGTTTTTATTGTAACATCTAGTTGTAAACTATGGCTGTTGAATATATAT
>JAPMOR010066402.1:242655-352714 GCA_026543865.1 Argiope aurantia
TCAGGTTTCTGTACACTTTATGTTTTTTCAATGAGTTTAAGAATCGATTCTTAGTTACAAAATTTTTATAATAAAATATGTAACAAATATCAGTTGCATGTATTTTATTATAACCGTTTTTGGTATTTTCTCTCCATTTAAACAGTAATTTGGCTTCTACTGAGAAAAAAATTACTAAACTAAGCACTGCTTTGGAAGATGTTGAAGAAGAAGTTTCAGTTCTGCGTGACAGATTAAACAAATTCACAAAAGAAGCTGCTCAGATCGAAATTAATTTGAAACAAGCCAATGAAACAATTGCTTCTGCTGAAACACTAGTTAGCAAATTGGATGATGAATATCGAAGATGGACATATCAGGTAAATCAAATTCTCGAAGAATGTTATTTTTAGATGTTATGAATGTTTATCAACGTTATGAATATTTATGAATGTTATTCCAATGTTACGAATGTCTTTAGGTCTCATTTCTTGATTTTAAAAATCTAGATCTCTAGTTTAAAATTTTGAAATAGATTATATTTTTCAAATTAAAATCTATTTACCACTCTACTGATTGCTACTCAATGTGTCTATGTAAATAACAATTATTTTTGAACCTATATTTTATGGTTTATTATTTATTTATTATTTAAACGATTGAATAAATTTGTTTTCAGTTACAAGAAATTGATCAACAGCTGGAGGAATTACCTATGGAAGCTCTTTTAGCTGCTGCTTTTATTACATATTTGAGTGCAGAACCTGAAAATAAGAGGCGCTCTGTAGTAGAGAAATGGTGTTCAGATTTTGGACTCGACAAATTTTCTTTGGCTCAGACATTAAGCACAGAGAGAGAACAATTAGTTTGGAAAAATGAAGGATTGCCTTCTGATGAGCTGTCGATAGAAAATGCTATTTGTATTTTACATGTGAGTTATCAATTTTTTTTATTAATTGATCATTAGGATTAAAATTTACTTATGTTTATTTTTTAATTTCATGTGAAAAATTTATGTTGTGGATTTTCCCTTGCAAAAAAAGCAAGTAAAGAAAAAGAAGGAAGAAAATTAATGTCTAGTATTTTTAATTGCATATATTTCTCCATGTTCTTGTTTTCAAATAAAGCTTACCCTTCACATGTTTTACAAATTTAACTCTATTATTTATTTACTGTAGAATTAATAGCATTGATGTTGCAGATTTTAAATAGCTAATAATTAGTAAAACTAGTACTGTTTTTTAACCCTCCTTATAGTTTTGGGTAAAATTTACTTTAATTTTTTAGCATAACTTATTTATTTATCTAACTATTTTCATTATTACAAAAAGAATAAAATAAACTAAGTATGTAATTAGTATAATTAAAACTTATTTAATGCAAATTTGATTGATTAATAACAAATTATTTAGTTCAGTAGTTAAACTTTCAATCAACATTTTTATAGATTATTAAAACCGCTATATGACCGATTTCTATATTTCATATGTTTTACAATATGGTTAATTTTATAATTGTTTTTAATTTTCCGTAAAATTAAATAAAAAATTTTCATAGATTTTTTCTTAATGTCATATCATTTTTATGTATTATTTTTAAAGAATACTCTAGTCCCTTTCCTGATCGATCCCTCTTTCCAAGCTGCAAATTGGTTAAAAGCAAATATGGCTAATTTTCAACTAGAGGTTGTTAACTGTCATGTAAGTGTAGAATATTTAATATTAATCTTCGTAGTTTTCTGAGAAAATAAAGTTTTTGATTTGGGTCAGTAAAAAAAAAAAAATGTGCGTCATTTCATTAGGATGCTAACTTCCTGACATCTGTTGAAATGGCTGTCCGATTCGGTAAAACACTGCTTTTACAAGATGTGGATAACATTCATCCTGTTCTTTATCCATTGCTGAGACGAGATTTGATTAATCAAGGTAAATGTTTCGTCCTCACCTCGTTGATATTATGATTAAAAATCATGTCAGGTTTTATATCATCTCTGCATACATGTTTTTATTTCAGCAAACGTTACTGAGAATATTCTTAAATTCATAAGGAATTAAAGATTAGTATAAGATTCTGTTAAATATATTTAAATAAATTAATATACATTAACTATTTTTTTGTCTAAAATTTCCAGAAGAAAAAAAAATTTCGAACATCTGCATGTTTAAAATAAGTTGAGGGGCAAGGGAACTGCATATTTAAAAGTCAGTGAAAATTCAAAATTTAACGATAAAACACAATTTTTGTATTCAAAGTATGCATTAAATGCTTTTTTTTTCATTTATTATAAGTTATAATTTAGTTGAAACGAATTACTTATTAATTGGTAGTTTCAGTGAGAGAGTAATACAAGAAGGTGTTATTGTAATTGAAAAAAAAAAATTATTTTCTATTTATGACAATTTTTTTTAATTCTACTTCTGTGTCAATATATATGAATAAAAAATTTAGCTAATCAACAAAATTTGTTTAAATTTAATACAAAAATTAAAGGCTTTCTAAAAAATTGTGTTTAAGATGAATTTTGAAAATTTTATAAAAATTTAATGCGATTAAATTGGCTTTATTAAATAGATAATTATTTTCTTTTTTAAATGATACGTAAATCATTTTCATGCAATAGCATTTCATTATTATTGGTGAAAAATTGGCCTCAAAAAGCGCAGCTAATTAAGAAATAAACCTTAGAATGTCATGTGCAAATTTCATGTCGTTACTGTTTCGTTTCAAGGAGTTTTTGTGCATATTCATGTATTTTATGTTTTGTTACAGGTTTAAATTTAATAAAATGTTTCATTTCAGGACCAAGATATGTCGTTCAACTTGGTGAAAAAGTAGTTGATTACAATCCTCAATTCAGATTGTTTCTGGTTACTAAGTACTCAGAAATAGAACTCCCGCCTAATTTTTATTCTGTTGTATCAACTGTCAACTTCAGTACTACAAAAGCAGGACTAACTGGACAGGTAAAGAGTTTGTGTGTTGTAAAATATAAAATTATCTTTTTTTCGGAAAATAAAGAAAAGGGAAACGGCATATAAGCAAGGTACTAGTTAGCCATTGAAGATCGTAAGAAAATTATCCAAAAATAGGAATTTTTACTAATTTTATCTACTAAATGTCATTTTTAACTCCATATTCCATTAAAATTTTTGTCCTTCTTCATATTCATTACTAGCCCTTCTAGTTTATTAGTGTACAATCTATATTTTAAAATTATTTCGTAAACATTGTTCGAATCTTTCGCGTATTTTTAAATTGATTATTTCTAAAAAAAATTATACTTTAATAATCATTTTGTTGTTTTATCTAAATGATTATTAAACTATCAATAACCTTTTTGGAAATAAAACTTTTCTTTACTAACATAGCTGTTTTTTAAAATTTTCTCGTTTTTTCTGATTTATTATTTTTTGAATAATCATTGAACAAGCTAGATTATACATTTTCTTGCAGACGAAATATTTTTAGCATGATAAACTTTTTATTGTGAAAGCATCATGGGTTTGACTCTCTTATTTTTTAAATTCATTTTTATAATCAGGTTGGCAGATTTATTATATTTTTTATCGTAATAATTTCATTATAAATTTACACAATATGCATAAATATTCAATTTTTGAAACTTAAAACATTTATATGTTTTCAAAATGATATAACGTATTTAATATGCTAATTTAAAATAAGATTTGAATTTAAAGAAAAAGCAATTTAGGAATCCATATGGCATAATACAGTATAGAAAATATTTTAATCAAACACTATCACACGTTTTGACTTTCATTCCATCAATATCCTTTATTAAAAAGAAAATCCCGACTCTTTTTTTTTTTTTTTGTGATTTTTCTTGCTCTCACGGGTAATACTGTGAAGTATGTTTGTAGCCATTGAAGAGCATTTATTAATCGCCATCATGCATGTAGCTATCTATATTCTCTAAAATATCTCCTTGTATTTTCATTTCATTGAAATGTGTCTTAAATTCTGTCTTAACGTCTCATTTGTGTGAAGCTGTGAACGAACCGAATGTACCCATAGAGGATGATTCCTCTATGCATGGGGCAATTAACAAATCTGAGACAACAGAAGTTATTTATCAGCGAATTTTCCTTGAACAAAGACATCAATACAAAGATTCTCTTCCAATTTATACCGATGGGTCAAAATCATGTCTCTTTCGGTATTGTCTTACCATATATAGTTATTTCTTTTACACTTCATTCTTTTTATTCAATTTTTACGGCAGAAATAACTGCTGTTTTATATGCATTTGAAGAAATTTCTGAGGGACATAGAAAAAAGTTTATTATTTATACCGACTCTCTAAGTGTTTTACAATCACTAAAATCATTTTATCTTCATCCTCATAATCATCCTTTGATTCTAAAAATTCTAGATATTTTTAACAAGCTTCTCGTGAATTTACTATTTTATTCTATTGGATACCCTCTCATTCAGGAATTCTGGGCATGAGGCTGCTAAATTTACAAGTATTCCAGCGGTCACATCCATTCCTATAATCGACATAAATAAGTACACTAAAATACTTCTTTATTCCAAATGGCAAGCTCAGTGGGACCTTGAAACTAACAATAAACTACCTGCTAATAAACTTCATGTTTATTAGTTCTAACTATTTAACTTATCCTCAGCTTTTAGCCACTGTACTGCAACGAGAAAAGCCAGAATTAGAACTAAAACGTACAGAACTTTTGCGAAAAGAGGAAGAAATGAAGTTGCAAATGACTCAGTTAGAAGAATCTTTGCTTCAAGAGCTAGCATCTGCTCGAGGAAATGTGTTGGAGAATGAAGAGTTAGTAGCTTCTCTGAATAGAACAAAAAGTAGCAGCAATGAAATTGCCATTGGGTTGAAAGAATCTCATGATTTGCAATTATCATTAGAGGAGGTAAGTAAATTATTATCAGTTAGTCATTATTTTTATACCATTAAGCATTTTAATAATTTAAAACTTATTTTCAATTTTCCCATCATCTTTAAATGAAAGTATTGTAATTTTTTAAGAGCTTAATATATAATGTAAATTATGGTATCTAATATGTAATTAATAAAGTATAATTCATGAGATTTAAAATAAACTTATTTCGATTTGCTTTATAGGAAAGAAAGATGTATCTCCCTTTGGCTGAATTTGGGAGTACTCTATTTTTCTTAATGACTGAGCTCAGAAAAGTCAATAACATGTATTGCTTTAGCCTTGTTTCATTTTTTAAGCTTTTCAATCAAGCATTGGAAACTTCTTTGGTAAGATTTTGTTCTTATTACTACTCACCACCTTTGGGTACATTGAACTGAGAATCTTGGTTATATATAACATAATTTAAATCTCTTATGATTAAATAGTGATAAACATTAAAACGTGATATTTCAGTTGCTTTATGCCTGTTTTATTTATTATGTACATGGATCTTCTTAATTGAATAAATTTTTATGGCCTTATAGTGCCATAATCTTTTTGTCCTTGACTTTTAACCAGCGAAAAAGTCATGCGATTGAATTTTTGAAGAAACAAATTATTTGAATTTCACTTCTGCAAACAATATTTTTTAATTCAGAACACATTATACAGCAGTTGATTTCTATAATCAAAAAGACATTTTTTTAAAGATTTCAAATGGTATGAAAATAATTTTGCTACAATTATATTTCCCAAAATTATCAAGGAAAGACAACAAGCTGTCGCTTAATTTTTAATTATTTAAAGTTCTTTTTAAAATTTAAAAAATATATATCACCGAGGTGCATATTCTCACTTTCTAAAAATATTTTTGCCATATTTAATAACTCTTGGTCAAAAGTCTGAAAGCCGACGCATACATGCGCACACAGAGAGAAAGAGAGATATTCAACTTTATAAGAAACTTTTGATACATTATAATGTATGTCGGGATATATTTCTTCTAATCACTTTTATTTTTACTATTGTGTTGGTTCCTGTTACATCAAATATATCCTAAGCATATCTCATTTTAAAAAATAATGAAAGAATATATAGAGAATGCTTCGCTATTTTTGAATGGCAACTGTCTTAAGTGAAATATATTCTTTTTGGAAGTAACTTATTAGTATTTCTTTTAGATGAATGAAGCTTCAGTTGTATGGAGAACGTTGTTCCCAGATAGTTCAGATTCGTCAAAATTGATAATACAAAATCATCAAAGGGCACAGAGTTATGAAAAATTAATTATTCGTGGTATTTATATTGATAAAATAAATAAAAGCTATAAAAAGAACACATTAAATTCAGTATATCAGATCAGATAAAATTTTATATGTTCGATTGCTTCTACACAGCATTTTTTAAAGCAAATTTTTTTTTATGTCTTTATCAGCATGTTTCGTTAAACGCTCTCTTTTGCTACGAAATAACGTGTTTAAATTATTAATAAAGATCTTGGAAAAAAGAGAGTTAAACTTTTGCCTTGGAATTGATTTTGCTGAGAATATTAATAAAGAAGGAAAAATACTAAATTAATTTATAGTAATCTGCTAATATTCTTTCTTGAATAAAATTTTATATTTTTATTTTTAAATTATATTTTAACATCCATAAACTGCATATATAAAATAAATATTAAAAAAAAACTAGGGAAATGTAGGATCATTCTACTTGAAAGATAATTAACTTTTAAAAATGTGTTTTTGCATTTGCATTTTTATTCATTTTAGAGTAATAAGGAAGCAGGTGGTAGAATTGGAAAGCTTATCAAATCGTTGCAAAATATAGTGTATGAAGCAGTTTCAAGATCACTGTTTAAAGCTGATCGTCTCACCTTTGCTCTTCATCTTATCCATGGTGTCTTTCCCCAACTATTTGAAGAACAAGTCAGTTGGTTTTCTTTTCTTTATTTAAATTGTATGCAAAAAATTTGTGTTTATTTTTCTTAACAAACTGAATGGAATGTTTAATATTGCTTAATGCATCTAGGAATGGGAGGCATTTACAGGAATTTTGATGACAGAAGCAAAATTTGATCCTGAAGATCTAAAGGCATCTTTACCTTCTTGGGTTGAAGAGGAGAGAGGAATTGCAATAGCTCTACTGAGAGTAATTTTTTTTTTCCTTCTCACAATTAAATATATTTCCTGTTATAGAGTTATCAATGTGTACAGCTTTGAATCTAAAAATTAAATATCTGTATACGTTTGAATATATTTAATTCTATATTGTCAGAAGATTAAAATGAAATAAGAAAAAAAAGGTATTTTTATTAATGTAAATGTCACAATTAAAAATTTTAAATAAGATTTAAAAACTGTGAGACATTTTTTTATTCTTTTAGATGATAAAATAATTCACTTATTATTATTATGTTCACAATTTTTACTTGCAATTTCAAAAAATATTTTTTGTAAAAAAAAAGTGTTAAATTTTCCATATTAATAAAATGATAAGTTTCAAATACTCATTTTTTCTTTGATAGCTTAAATGTTTATTAAAATTATTTACCAATGATTTCAAAAACTATTTCTACTAAAATTGGTTCCTTTTAAGGAAGACGCAAAACTTATTGTGATTTTCAGAGCTGTTATTCATAGATAAAATCATAAGAATATTAAAAATATGTAAATATTTATTTGAAAATTCCAAAATTGATTATCATTTTTTATATATTTTTTAAAATTATTATTTAGTTTCATTCCTATTATCTCATGTTAAACGGTTATCTGTATTTTATTCTATTATATATTTATCTGTAAACTGATTCTAATTGTTAAAAAAATAGTGAAATAATAAAAGAAGAAAACAAGTCTATATGTAATGCATTCCTATTTTCTTTTCAAAGAAGAAATAATAGACTGGGACCGTATGATATATAAATGGTATGATATTTCTTAACAGAAGCAATTAAAGGATTAGATTTTTATTCAATACATATTTCTAATTTGATATTGTATGGTATGTAATATTATAGCAACAGTACAAATGTGTCAATTTTTCTAAAAAATTTTTGAATTGAAAGCATTGAAATATTCCAACACATTTATATTTGCCAGTATTTCATTTCATTTTCTTTTTTCTCTTCCTCAAAAAAATCTAACTTTATCCCTATCTACAGTCAAATATCAGCTATAATATATTTTAAGTGTTCATATCGGTTTATGTGTTTGACAATATTCGGTTATCACAGAATTTTGATTCTTGTACTAAAATACTTAAGAATTAAAAAATGATAAATGTTAATTGAAACATTTTTTCTTGTCTTTTGGTTGTTTGTTTGTTTCTTGAAGAAAGTAAAGTGTGTCATTTTGATATTTTTTTAAGAAAGTCTTTTCGGATATCAATATAATTTTGAAAACAAAATTGAGAAAGAAATCATCAAGTTAAATTTCCTTCAAATAATAATTTAGATGCTAATGACTTTTAGAAAATAATTTCAATTGGTTTTACTTACAGAAGTTCTGGTTAATTAAATAATTATCTGAAAATTAATTTTTGTTCGTTTTTTTTTCCAGACCACTTTTCCTCATTTGTTTAGTGTACTTCAACTCTCTGATGCAAAACTTTGGGAGAACTTTTCAAAAAGTAGTCATTGCGAGCAGGAACTGCCAAATGTTGTATCCTCAAAAATTAGCATTTTCCAGCAACTTCTTCTTGTACAGGCATTGAGACCAGATCGATTATATAGTGCCAGTGCTCTCTTTGCTAGTAGAGTTCTAGGTAATTATATCATTACAAATTTATTGGACCATTATTAGCTCTGGCAAACAAATAAGTTTTAAAATACCATAAGAAATAAAATTCATGCAGAGTAACAGGGCATAAATATAAAGTCAGAAAGTGCTTTTCATTTGTTATGAACGATAATGAATACCCTCCACATCATATAAAATTTCAGAATGACTGTAGTTCTTAAAGCTTTCTATCTTCTTTGTTGTCATATGCTGTTCTTTCTATCATCTACCTCTTTTTCATCTGTTTTCAAATACAAAATTACTCATTCTTGTTCTAATTTTATGATAAAAAAGCTCTGAAGGACGAATTTGCAACAGAGAGGATGCTGAGAGGTCGATTAAAAAATGTTATTAATTTAATTGCCAAATAATAATGATCCAAGTAAATAAGCAGAAAATATAAATTCTATCAAATATAAAATATTGAGATAATGTTAAGATTTTTCAGGCATAATTGGTGAGTTTTCTGTGTGCTTCATTAAGTTGTTTTTTTATAACAATATTTATTAATACCAAACATTCTGCTTAAATATAATTGCGTGGAAGCTGTGCAATTATGGAATCATAGTAAAAAAGTAATTGCATAGTAAATATAATCATAGAGAGAAGTAACAACAAATTTACTAAAATAAATAATTAAGCTAAAATAAATTATTAGTATTCTGATTAAGCTGAAAATGTTTTGAAATATAAATTTCAATTTACCAGTTTATTAAAAAAAAAAAAAAAAGGAACATTATTATGCACTGCTCAGGGTTGCACGCATTGCATACAAGATTAAATTGAGCTTGAACAGTGTTCGGGGGGGGGGGGGGGGGAACACCTCAATAACTGTGCATAGTTCACTATTCCGTATTTTTCCTATATCGATCAATTCTTATTTTTATTAAATAATTTTATTTAATCAAACTGTTGGACTGTTCATATATTAATAGATCATTCTGTCTTCCAGATGGAACTACCCCCTCCCTCTTTTCCTTATGCAAATCCATCCACTTTGCCGATTTTTAAAAAGAAAAACCTTTATTAAATAATTCTGAAATAGAATTATAAATATAGAATTATTGATTAAATATCACAGAACTTATGGAATTAAAAAAAAAATTCAAATAGATTAATAATGAATTTTAAAATTCAACCCATGGACCCAAAAATAATATTTGCAGTTAAAAATTTTGAAATACATTACTAAACAGTTGTTATCACCAAACTAAATATTACTAAACAGTTGTTTTAGCATCAAAAACAAAATTTTCTTTCATGGCTGAAAATTATTTATACCAGTGAATATGCATTTGTGGGAGTCTACAATTATTTGAACAAGAAAAAATGAAATTAAGCATTTACTGCTAAAAAATATTAGAATAAATTTCAAATGAATGATTTTGTCAATCAATTCTAATTGTTTTTTCTCATTAATTGTATTGAATAAAATTATATTCCTTTTTGTAAATATTTTAAATATTTACTGAATATTTAAATATATATATTAAATATTTTAAATACTTATTGTACTGAATTTTTTTTTAAATTCTGAATCAGAATTGTATGCAACATTTCTTTGATTTGAATGGATTACAGTATCCTTTATTTTTTTTACTATGTCATTATTAATAATTGATAGAATTTCATGGCTTGATTTTTCTTTCAAAATTGAAATATTATTTATTATTATTATTTTAGGTCTCAAAGAATTATTTCCCCAAGCTGTGAACTTAAAAAATTTGTTAAAGACAACTTCAAATCATGAGCCTATTCTGATAATTATATCTGTTGGTGTGGATCCTTCTCAAGAACTTTCTGAATTGGCGTCTTCTGTTGTAGGAGCTGAAAACTATGTTCAAGTAATTTATTTTTGATTCTATTCTTTTATTTTACTCTCAAGTAGGGTAAGTTTTAGAAGGTAGCATGAATAAAATTTTTGCTATAATTTTATTAGGTATCTATGGGTCAGGGACAGATAGAAGTGGCTACTGAAAACTTGAAATTATGTGCAACAGAAGGACGATGGCTTTGTTTAAAAAATTTACATTTGGTTACCCACTGGCTACCTACTTTACTCAAAGTATGTATATTCTGAAGAGGGTTTTAAAGAATGCAGTGAATTGCAATGCAGCAATTTCATTTAAAATTGCCTTTATCTTTTATGATTGTCTGGCTTGTTTAATTTTTACTTAAATATGTAAAGTAATGAGAATGGTATTTTAAAATTTAAAAAAAATTTATTATTTAAAAAATAATAAAAATTTTAAAAGAAACTTCTAAAATATTCTTTGTAATATTTTTGTAATAACCTTCAGTAGTTTTTATTAATATGCATTTATATTTTCACTATTATGTATACTTTTCTCATTATATATATATATATATATATATATATATATATATATATATACTTTGTAATTGAGTAGTTTTTATCAATATACATTTAAATTTTCTCTATTATGAATATTTTTCTCATCAGTTATAATGTTAGACCTTCATTTTATTGAATTTAATTTCTAGTTATTACTTTCCAAACTCTAAGTAATTATTTTTACTAAGAAATTTATTTACTCTAAGAAAATTATGAGAAGATTTTTTAATAATATAATTTTTAATTTTTTAAATTTTAAAATTCTATTCTTATTACTTTGTTTTATTTCTGGTATTTTAAGATTTGTCCATGTTTTTATATTCTCAATATTTTTATAATAGAGAAATAAGCTGTTTGTAATAATTTTAAGAGATGAATTGTAAATTTTTCCATGAATAATGCCTGAGAATATGTAATAAAATATTAATTTTATCAAATACACAAAAAGAAAAATTATTTACCATCAGTTATTATATAAAATTGTACCAAAATACTTCCGGTAGTTTAATATATTTGAAATTTTTATTTTATTTTATATTTTAAAATTTTTTATCAATTCCATATAATTGCTTTAATTAACTGAAAATTTTCACATGCACAATTTTAATAAAATTCTTCTTATATTTCATATTAATTCAAATTCGCATTTGAAATATTGAGAAGGTGTATAGATTTGTTTGTAGATTTCAAATAAGAAGATTATGAATTTATTTCTTTAAATGCATAGAATTTTCTTTTTATATATTGTTACATTGTGTCTACCCTCATTATCTTATTTCCACAATTTTAGGAAATTTCCTACCTGAAACCTTCACCAAATTTCCGTTTGTGGTTGACGTCTGAAGTTCATCTCAATTTTTCACCTGTTCTTTTAGAGATGTGTGTTAAAGTTACTTATGAGGTATGAGTTTTGTATATATATATATATAATGATATTTTAACTCTAATTTCAATTTAATTAATTTTCAAGATTTTATCTTAATTTAGCCCATAGCAACTTTATTCCAAAATATTCTCTTATTTCGTGATCCAATTCCACTGTCTCTACTTAATTAATTCAAGAGAAGATTTGTTAAATTGCAGAATCAGCTAAAAGTCTAATTTTCCCACACTCTGCTTGAAGAGGCAAAATACCGCTGATGAGGCAAATTCTTTTTTAAAATCTCCCTGTGTTTCCACTGCCCTCTTCGATGCGTTTAACGAAAATCCCTATCAAAATCTCGTAATATATTAGCACCATGAAGAAATGTTTTCCCTATCAAAATCATAGGTTATATAAGACCAGGGATAAAATGTCCAAGAGCTTTTTCCTCATTCCTTTTCTGTGTCGTTCTGTTTGCTCATCGCTTGTACATATGCCTGCTTCTTAAAAATGAAATAAAAACGACTTCACGAAATAGCAAGTCTCTTCACTGTCTTCAAACTGCATTCTGATTCACATAAAATAATGCGCATGTGTGTGTGTGTGTGTGTGCGTGTGTGTGTGTGTGTTGTATGTGTGTGTGTGTGTGTGTGTGTGTGTGTGTGTGTGTGTGTGTGTGTGTGTGTGTGTGTGTGTGTGTGTGTGTGTGTGTGTGTGTGTGTGTGTGTTGTTTTCTTTCACAAAATAAAAATATGTTGTAAGTATGGTCTCTTTTAGCTGCCAAATTACTATCTTTGTTTTTGATATATGACTATGAAAAAATGACGACTGTGAAAAAAAATTCAGTTATTTATTGATTAATATCTGTTTTTATTCCTATTAAATGAAAGTCTTCTCATTAAAATGAATTGTTATCAATTTTTTTTCATTTATTCTGAAATCTGTTTTAAAATTGATTTCATGAAATCTTTCAGGAGTTATATCGAATGTTCGTTGTTATCATCGCAAATGAAAAATATGGAGTGGAATCCAGATATCCGTTATCAGCCTTTGTGGCATCTGGAAGACAAAATTTGTACATTTATCTCATTTTATAACACCAAATATAAAGCGATTATAACAAAAACAACAAACAAAAAAATTGATTAAAGGCGACAATAAAAAAAATTGATTAAAATGTTGTACACCAACGTCATCGCATTTGCTACGTTACCATTGAGCAATGAAGAGGATGTCTTGGCCTTGAATATAATTAAAAGTCAGGGATACTTATTAGAGCTTGTAAAAGCATATGTTTAAATTTTTTTCTTATGTTAATAACTACAAGCAAAACTGTGAGAAAGTGCATTTTTGTAATGCAAAATCCGTAATTTACCCCGCAATTTTCCTGTTCTTTTTTTATAAATAACTGGGCTCAAAACGCGGACAACAGGTAAATTAATTTGATTAAAAGTTTTGTCACTTGATAGATATTCCTGTTGTACATTCCTACAACAATTTAAAGGGATTGGGTATCAGTATTAGATTACCGACACGATTCACTTAAATTTTGAACTTGATTGCCGTATCAAAAGTTAGTGTAGATCTTTCCTAATTACGTGTGTTAAAAAAAATTTTCACCATAAGAAAGTACTTTTTAAATTATTTGAATGTAACATTTATTTTAGAAAAAATATTATTATTATTTTTTCAGAGAAGTCTCATAACAAATGCAAGTGATTAATTCCAAATATTTGATGTTTTATCGCATGGGAATATAATACTTCTAAACGTGAAATAATATTCATTAAATACCTAATCTTTGTCTTGATTATGTTTATTTTTAGTAGATATTGCTGTTTTTTTGTCGCTTTCTCTAATTTTCCAAAACGTTTTATGACATTACAAAACACACATTCTACTTTTGATTAGTTCAAACATCTTATTTTACCGAAGTTTCTCTGCGAAAATAGAATTTTATGTTCTTGTTGCTAATAAAAAACATTTTGAGTTTAAAAATTGTATATAAATAATAAGACGATATACAGTAATAGTTAATATATATGAAAAGCATTATAATACATTAGAAAAACTTGCAAATAATTAATTATACGCCAGTGTTTTCTAGGTGATAAATTTGCAATGTCTTTTGATCACAAAAGTATAACACCAACTTGATAACATTTAAATGTTAGTTATTAAACATTATATTACATAGCAGTGATCTTGAAAAAAATATTCGAACTACTCTCGTCTTTTAATCTGTGCTTTTAAAGTTGCTCATTTCGTCCTTTTTCTAATGTTCTTAATTTTCTTGTGACATTACTAAACACTCTTACTTTTGATTAAGTGTAAGTCACAAAAAACTTATCTAATATTTCAAAGATTTTTGCTACCATAGTTTCTCTGCAAAAATAAAATTTCCGTTTCATATTCTCGCTATAAAAAAATGCGTTAAAAATTATCTATAAATAATAAGATGAAATACAATAATAATTAATGTATATGAAATCATTACAATACATGTGAAAACTTTTCAAGCAATTGATTACATGCATGTGTTTTCTAGGTGATTAATTTTTAGTGCCTTTTAATCACAAAAGTATAACACTAACTTGATATTATTAAAATATTACTTGTTTAAATATTAATTGTCGAAGAAAATATTCGAACCACTCGTATCTTTTATTTTATGTATTTAAATTTTTTTTCTTCTTTTAATGTAAAAAAAGGCTCCTCCTGGTGTGAAGAGAAATATGCAACGAACCTATGATTCCTGGACTCCATCATTTGTGTCAAAAGGAGGAAGTGATCTTCGTGCCAGAACTCTATTTGTGCTATCTTTCTTTCATGCTGTTCTACAAGAAAGACGATCTTATATTCCACAAGTATGTATTAGGCAAAAATTATTGTTGCTTACTATGGCTAATTGCAATGAAGAAATAGTTTGCATGTTGCTTGCATTTAATTTATTTTAGGGTTGGACTAAATTTTATGAGTTCAGCTCTGCAGATTTACGAGTTGCAGCAGAAGTCATTGATAGGATTTTCTTGAATTCTAGTGAGTAATTTTTTATTTGAAATGTCCATTTCATATAATCTTTATTGATAAATTGAAGGATTAGTGGAAAATTTTAAAAAATAGTTTTATATGAATTTTTCTTTTAATTTTGGTATTTAATTGCTCCTTTTTTGCTATTTATTTTTAACTGTAGATCAGAAAATTCAATGGGAGTATGTGCAAGGACTTTTTGAAACTGCAGTTTATGGAGGGAGAATAGATGTCATATTTGATTCGCGAGTTTTGTCATCATATTTAAAAGAATATTTTGATAATAAGGTAGTGAGTGGAAGTGGAAGAAAACCTTTAGGAGGAAAACTGTCAGTTCCTGCATCTGTAGATTACAAAGTAAGTGAAGAATGCTTATAATAAAAACTAAACACAAATATCAGTCTCAAAGTGTGATTATAGAGTAAATTTTATAATCACAGCAAATTAATATAGCTTTTCATAGGTATAATATTAAAAAATAACAACAAAAATTATAATTATAGGATTAATTATAATTAATATAATTATAGAATAATTAATTATAATTATAGAGTAGAAATAATAATTACAATTATAATTAATTATTAAAAATATTTTTGAAAAAGAGCAAAAATAATAAAATAATAACTTAATTGCACTGAATTTATTATTCACCCAAAAATTTATTTTTCATCCAACTTTTTAAAAAAATTATAATTATAACTTTATATAAAGCAATGATTTCTTCACATGCAGGCTTGCGAAAAGAGTCTTTTTATAAAATTAAGTCCAGAAAGTCAGTATAGTTCATAAAAATGTGAAACGATATGAGTAATTATTAGTAAAATTCTTCGCGAAACGTAGAACATTCTGCGAAGCATTTCAGTTGATTTCGGCATTCAGTGTAAAACACCTACCTAAATTGGAATGATATTAAAATACCTTTAAACATACGGTCAATTCAGGCAAATTTTATTTCAGATGCTTTAGAAGCGAGAGCTGTTAACTAAAAAAAGAAATCAATTACTGAAACGAAGTGAAGAGGTGGCTGCGATACTCACCTACTTCCAGAGTTTTTCCCGAATCCACATTTTGTGCCATCAGTCTGCAAAATTTGAAGGCATAACCGAATTAATATTTTATTCTGTGTGTCGACGACATTTAGTTAAACATG
The DNA here is from genome assembly GCA_026543865.1 of Argiope aurantia. Lineage (NCBI taxonomy): Eukaryota > Metazoa > Arthropoda > Arachnida > Araneae > Araneidae > Argiope > Argiope aurantia. The sequence continues at coordinate 258,728 of JAPMOR010066402.1, forward strand.
ATAAACATGTTGAAAATAATAGTAAAATTTTATTTATTTAGTTGGAATTTTTATGATGTTTGCTGACATAAATACTGACAGTGGTTGAAATAGTTTAGTTACTGAAATAAAAGCTTGTTCCTCTTCGAAATCAGTAAAACTATGCTTTTTTCACTGAAAAAATACCGGTTTTGCTTCATGTGATTGTAATTTTCGCCAAAATTGACTTTTTATTAATAAATTTAAAAATGGGTTATTTTTGGATTAAAGGGCAGATAATTAATATTAATGTTTTAAATATATATAAATATATATTAGTTTTCTATGGTCGATGCATATCAGATTTTATAATCAATGCATTATAAATACATTATATGTCAATGATGATGATACTAAAGATAAATAATTAATTGAAAATCAAATGCATCGGCTAAAAAATAATCGTCCTATTTTTATTTTATTTTTAATCGAGAGAATGTTTGTTTAATGTTTTTAATGTCAGAAAAAAATATATTATTTAAAAAATATATATATATTATATTTTAAAATTAACTTTCTTTGTAAAATGTGGGGGAAAAGCCATTTCTATTAAAAACTTCTGTTTAAAATTAAGCAGAACAAATAATTGAAGTGAAAGAAATAAAATTTCATTTATAAATAAGGAAGAGTACATCTTACATGCTCTATCACATTTTCAGTAAATTTATAATCTGAATTTCACTCTGTTGCATTTCAGTAAATTATACAAAATTTTCAAGTACAATACAATTCCAGTTTATTATATCGTACATTGCTTTTAAACTTAAGGGCAACAATGATAAGATCACATTTTGAATGTGCCCTTATCATCGTTGTAATCATTGATTCTCTTTCTGTTTTTATTAAGTGGAATCATGAAATTCTTTAGGATATACGGCTGATAATAACCTAAAAAAAGATGAGATAAAAATCGTCGTTAACATTAATCAATAATTTTGGTTTTGTTTTGGAAATCTACTTTCATCGCCTTATTTTTATTTGTCACGTTTTTAATATAATTTGAAATTTTAATTTATATTATTAACATATTAATAAGATAAAAAAACCTTTTGCAAATATATTTCAAAACTAAGTTTAAAATTAGTTCCAAAAATGTATTATTTAAATATAATTTTAAATTGGCGATACGATTTTTAGTCCTGTAAAATAATCCTGTAAAATCCGGCGTGGTGTGCTTTTCCCTTTCGGATTTTTTTTTTTTTTTATAAAATACGTTTGCGTGTGCTGAAGTAAGTTTTTGATATCAGAAACTGAAAAGAACTGCACAAAAGTGGCTTTTTCACATTTGATGTGATCTTTAACATTATGATGAATGTTTTATATTATCAGATGTTTCTCACTACTTGGTAAATAATTTTTTTAATCACAATGGTTGTTGATAAAAGATACTTCTTGAAATTATAATATGCACCAAAATATTTTTTATTTAAATTTTTTTTCTGTATTTTTTTTTTTTAGAATCGCGATTCAGTTTATATACCAAATGTTTGGCGCAGCGTAGTTATACATGGTTCTTGCGTCAATAAAACCCAATCAAGCATCTCGAGAACCGCAATTTTTCTGGTATTAGTAGAGTAACTACTTATGCTTTCTCAAGTAATATTTATAAAACTAAATATTTATCTCAGTAATTACGATGAGTTTTTATCATAGAAAGTTGCATCTTAATCCAAGATATATATATATATGTAATGATATTTTAACTCTAATTTCAATTTAATTAATTTTCAAGATTTTATCTTCATTTAGCCCATAGTAACTTTATTCTAAAATATTCTCTTATTTCATGATCCAATTCCACTGTCTCTACTTGATTAATTCAAGAGAAGCTTTGTTAAATTACTGACTCAGCTAAAATAACTTTCCCACACTCCGCGTGAAGCGGCAAAATACCGCTGATGAGGCAAATTCTTTTTTAAAATCTCCCTGTGTTTCCCCTGCCTTCTTCGCGTGTGTAACGAAAATCCCTATCGAAATCTCGTAATATATTAGCGCTATGAAGAAATGTTTTCCCTATCAAAATCATAGGTTACATAAGACCAGGGATAAAATGTCCAAGAGCTTTTTCCTCATTCCTTTACTGTGTCGTTCTGTGTGCTCATCGCTTGTACATATGCCTGCTTCTTAAAAATAAAATAAAACGACGTCATGAAATAGCAAGTCTCTTCACTGCCTTCAAACTGCATTTATATATATATATATATATATATATATATATATATATATATATATATATTACTGTATTGAAGAAAGAAATGATCTCTATGGAAACTTTATTCATTATGATATTCTCATAAAAGTTTTATTGTCTCTGTATATTGAATACATTGAGATAAAATGCGTATATAAATATTTCATGAAAATCGTGACAATATAATAAGAATGCTTAGTATGATTAGAACAAGTTTTTCTAGGCATTCCATGTTTAAACACTTTTATTAAATTTTTATTTATTCCCTTATATGTTTAGTGAATTTGTAGCAAAGAAAAATAAATGTTTATCTGAATCAATAAAATCGATGGTAGAATCTCATTCAAAAATTTTCCGAAGGAAAGAATTTTTACCTGTTGAATTACAAATGCTTCTAAAATTCAGTGAAAAAAAATTAAATCTTGCAGATATTTCAAAAATAATATTAAAATTACAAAATATTCAACCTGCAACGTTCAAACTGTTCGCATCATTTTAACATTAGAATATTATGAATAATAATTTAGTGCATTAAAGTTGGTTTTTAATGTGTTCAAAAGACTATAGGTGATGAACATTTTGATTGATTGATGTTGTTCATTCTTTTAAAAGAAATAATGACAGACTTGACATTTGCAATGTTAATAAATTGTCACAGCTGAAGTTCCGCAAAATAAACTGTAAACCGAAATTTGTTTGAAGTAAAAAGTAATATCTATTATAGCCCATGAAAATAAATTGCATATTGATAGGATTTTTATTTCTATTATCAATCATAGCCTTAAAAAAATATTTTCACGTTATTAATTTTTCTGAATAATTTTCAGACTACTCGTACCTCTACTCTCTGATTACTTTCTAAATTTTTAGATCTACAGTCTTCTAATTTTCAATTATAAACAAAATTTATCAAAAAAGTTATTTTACACCGCAGTAGAGAACGGTTATAAATTAGGCGCTGTGAATATATATTTATATATTTAAGTCACCATTTTTACTATCCCCCTTCCTTCTACCCACCTACCTCCAAAAAAAGTAAAATGTTCACCATGTCCCTGATAAAGATGCCAACTGGGTATGAAAGGAAGAATTATAGGAACACGGATAACCCAAACCAAAGCGTCTTGAATCCCCTATATGCCTAATTGTGTGACGCCTAGCTTCATAAGCCAGTTAACAGTCTCCAGACAGGGGTGATCACTTTTGTCTAGTGGTTATGTTACGCGGCTACAAACGCTAGCGTCGCAGGTTCGATCCTCTCTCAGGCAATTGCCACAATTTTATCATCTTCAGGCTGTAGCAGAAGCTTCAAAATGCTCGTTATGTTACTCGACGATCAATATCAAGTCGTTCAAGAGATTATCTGTTTTAAAAGATCAATATTTGGCAACAAGTCAGTGTAAATGTCGAGAGGAGAGGGGGCTTCCGAGCTTCAAAAATCAGATTTATTTTTATTATAATTTGAATTTCTTCTCTATATAAGCAGTTTTTAAATAACAAGTTTTATGGCAAATTAAAACAACAAAACTATTTAATTTTGGATCAACTTCAAAAGAGTGTCTCGCAATAACAAAATTAAATTTAAAAGTAATTTTAAAGGAAGTAGAAGAAAAATAACGAAATAATTTAACACAAAATTTTTCCAAGACTGCCGTCTCTGATACAGTCAATCAACTGAAAAACAAATGAACCAAATTGATCTGCTATCGAATTTTAGCACATGAAAAAAAAAAAAATCTTAATAATAATATTTTGAAATTTAAACTCTACTTTATTTTGATTTGAATATGTTCCGATTGCATAATTCTTGTAAATCAAATGAAAGCGCAAAGCTAAATTATCCTTAAAAAAATGCCTTCAAAAATCGCTTGCTTCCTAAAAGCTTCAGGGTTCCTAAGCTGTCCCTTAATCTTCCTATTTAGTATTCTCTCATCTTTGGTAGATTGCTACGCTACTACTTTTCAATCACGAATTACGATGAAAAGATAATTTGAAATCAATTTTTGAGAAATTTCAATGCATTTTAAGGAGAAAGGTAATCTCTCTCAAATGCAGAAACCAGTTAATGCATATAAAACAGCAGAATGAATTTCTATTTTGCAATTAAAAGCAACTATGGGCCAGTGATGAATATTTTGAACAAAGCACCTGAACTCTGTGGTACTATATCTCCGAGTCCTGATAGTTGTTTTATTTAGACTTAAATAAAAAGATTGCTTTAAGCCTGAATATTATTTGTTTTCTTTTTATCAGTAAGAGAATTATTATTTAGTTGCATAATGTAATTCATTCATTCATCCTTTCGCTTAACATTCATACAGATACACAAAATAATGATATTACTAAGGGGGGGGGAGAGAAAATACCTATTTTTTCTTTTCCTCTGTTTCCTTGTAGCTATTGCTGGCACTTTTTTATCTCTTTCAGCTGGTCAATCTTCACAAGGGACTATTAAACTTGAAATTTGTAAAAAAAATAGATGATTATTCTCAAAATGATAAACTGTGCCTTATAGTAAATTTGTAAAAAAAACTATTAAAACTGTCACAAAAGTGTGTGAAATCTAATAAAAATGCTAACTTATGATTGATTTTGGATTATTTGTTATTTCTTCTCTAAAAAAAAAAAGATCTTTTTTTTTTTAATTTTTTTTTTAAAAGTTATTAGAAAATGTGAAAAAGATTTTTAAATTATTAAAACTTGTATTTGAGGGACTTTTTTTTATCTTGCTGAAGAAAATATGCAATGATATTGGTTTAAATTTAGTAATTCTATAGTAAAGTTCGCCATTAAAATCTAATAAATACTTTATTATCTTATTAAGGAAATCTTATAAATTGCCGTTTAAATGCCTAAGTTTTAAATAGATTTAATTGTTGTTGTTTTTTAATTTAACAGGAACATTTACAAGCAATACGCAGTTTACCAGATTCAGATGGCCCATCCCTTTTTGGATTGCCAGAAAATATTGAAAGATCTGCTCAGTGCACTTCCAGTCGTAAAATGATTGACCAGTTGAAACGTCTGTTAAGACCAATTGAAATAGCAGATAAATTCGATGTTCATCGGTGGAATGTTGAACTATCACCAATTCTTGTACTTTGGAAAAAATTGAATCAGGTAGATTGCTGACAAATTCGTATTTCCATAATCCCTCTCTGTTCTATTACTGTGATTTTATTTTCTTACACTAATAATTTTTTTTTCAATTCTAGGGATCAAACATTATTCATTTGCAACTAACAGCACCTCAGTTTCATCAAATGGCTGAAGAACCCCCTATACTTTCTTTTATTCGACTAGAATATTACTCAGGAGTGAGACTTGTTCAAAGTGTTCACGCATCTTTGGCATCTATAAGTAAGGTTATCAGAGGGGCCATTCTTTTGACTGACGAAGTACATGCACTAGCTACTTCACTTCTAAAACACGAAGTAAGTTTTTCTTCTTTTTTTTAATTTCTTGATCAGTATATTCGACTATACGACGATGGAGGGCATATTTAGCATAACTGACAACTAATACAAACTTACTTTGAAAAAATTATGACCTCCAAAAAAAAAAACATACTGAAAATAAGAAAGCGATTTTTTTATTATAGATTAGTTATAAGAACAGTTGTTGATAGTTCTATTCTATTATTAATATTAATGTTGAAAGAATATATATTTACAAAAAAAGATAAGAGTTCCATATGTTTATTAGAATGGTGAGGATCTAGAAAACTGTCTTTGAGATATTGTATAGTAATAATAAAAATGAAGATATTTAGCCTTACAAAAAAACATCGGGAGTAGTTTTCTGGAAACTTTCTCGCATACTCTCTAATAAAGGTGTTATCTTCCTCCTTTCGCATAAAATTGTGAGCATGAGCAAGGTTTTGGATGCAACAAGTGCTTAAATTTTTATTTTGATGCATGAGAGTTGTGTGATTCGCAACGTAGTAAAAAAAAAAAAAAAAAAAAAAACCTCTTTCTTATGTATTATTCTGCATGCCATTGACCAGCAATAATTACGAATGATCGATAATTATTGCTGGTCAATGGCACATATATAGCATCGTAATGTATCGTAAATGTAGCATTTATATTGAATCTAACTTGCAATCTTTGGCGATTGATCACTAACATGAGGTTAATAAAACAAGTACGAGAAAATCAAATATGCGTTTTGGACACCTTTCTTCTGACCGATTGGAAATTTGATACAGAACTACAATTGTAATGAATCAATTGTAATACCAAATTTTATTCATTTGTGTCTACATTTTTAAGTTATCGCCTTTAATTCCCAAGTACAAAACCGACAGATGCCCAAACCTAGTTTCCAAATTTAACACGCATTTACATTTTAGATTCTTAATATGCATACCCAATTTTATAAGTCTAGCTCTTTACGTTTCAAAGATATCAAGTTCATATTACGTTTTATAGATATCAAGTATTTGAGTAGGCAGATTTTCTCTGCACGAATTTCGATCAAAATTGGATAGAAATCTACAAATTTGATGTAAAGACCGTACACCGCATTTTATGCTTCTACTTCAAAGTGCCTTTTAGTTAGTATGTTCACAGCTAAATTTCAAAAATATTTATTTTTTTTCTTGGGTCTATAGCAAGGAGATTCATCAAAATCTCAAATTCCTTTTTTTTTTTTTACGATATTTTTCTGCATATTTCAGATATGATAAAGTTGAAAAAAAAGGTGAATTTTATTTTTTAAATGTTTAAAAAATTATCAGACAATTTTTATTATGAATATTTCGCAATATAATGAATTTTATCAGAGATAAAATTCACACAAAAAATTTTAACTTGATAATAATTGTTTTAAAAGTTATAATTTAAATTGATTTGTTAAACAAATATTTTTAGTTGGAATCAAAATGTTAAAATTATGTTATTTATTGAACTTTTCTTTTATTTTGAGATTTTAAGAATTTTTATATCTTTTAACAAAAGATATCATGAATATATAATTACGTTATTTATGTTCAGGTTTTGCTAAATTTACTCAGTGAAATATCCATTTGCTCTTTCAGACACCAAGTCTTTGGCAAAAGAAATGGGAAGGTCCTGAAGATCCATTGTCTTATCTTCGAGGAGCCATGCGCCGAGCTCTGGCCATTCAAATGTGGTTGCCAAAAGCAGAATCAGGAGACCTTTTAGAAGAAAGTCTTGATCTATCGCACCTTTTTCATCCTGATACTTTCCTAAATGCTCTGAGGCAACAAACCGCAAGGTAAATAAAACTACTGATTTGAAATAATTATTTATTTAAAATCTTCCAAGGGACTGAAATTATTATTGCAAACAGGAATTATGGCATTATATTTATGGTATGAAGCTGTTTATTTATAAACCTTTCAATCTCCAAAAAAGTAAATGGATTGTAATAAAATTATTTTAAATATTTTAATAATGTTTCAGATTTACATTATTATCAAAATCATTCTTAAGTACAACTGAATGTTGCTAACTTAATTTTTTTTTCTATAGCCTTCTTTGAATTTCTTGTGATTGAAATATCATCTACAATTCTACTTTGTTTTTGGTTCATTCGAAGTCAAAATAAAATTTGTAAAGTCCTATAATTTATATCTGTTGTCATACCTTTTCCTTAAATAATACAAAGCCAACAGTTTGAATATGGTATAGTGGATAAGGATTTTTTTTTCAGCTTTTGATACAAAATATTCAGTTTGCATTAAAACAAATTTTTAATGGGCGTAAGAAAGTAAAATGAGCAAAAGTTCCATACAGATTTGCAGGTTATTTTTATTTCTAAAATATTTTCATCAACAGTCTTCATTCAAAATATTTCTTCTGTTTTTAACAAATTTGAGCATCTAAGATGTGAATTATATTGTATATTTTGATACTTTATTTATTAAAATTACTGTTTATTTATTAATTATATATTATTTGGAAAAACTGAATTTTTTTCTGTAGTTTTGTCAACTTATAAATAATCCTCATTGCACAATATCATTCAGAAAAAAGCTTCATAAAATCACTTTTCAACTAACATTTTACATGTTAATTTCCTTTTTTTTTTTTTCATTTCAGAGAATGCCATCAGTCAATGGATAACTTAAAATTTGTATGTAGTTGGAAAGGTAAGATTCCTCAAGCAAAATTAAGCATAACAATAACAGGAATATATTTAGAAGGATGTCTCTTCAATGGACAACAACTTTCTGACTGTCACCATGACTCACCAGTAGTGTCACTTGTCCCAGCTTTTACTGCTGCTTGGATACCAAAGGTAATTCCTTATCACTTACAACATTTCTGGAAAAATTTAAGCCTTATTTTAGAATGCAAATTAATTTTTTTAAACCTTTAACTGATTTAGTGTAACAATTTTATTATTAAACATTATGACCAAGAAATATTTTTATATAAGTTTAGAAGTTTCTTAAAATATGCTGCAGCATTTAAAATCATTTTCTCATACAATTTTATTTTCAATTTCTTCCATGTATGACTAAAGCAATATTTGATAATTTTACCACAGTTCTTATTCTTAACAAGGCCTGAAGCTTCATTCTGTTTTCCAAGAAACAAATATTTGACAAGTTGTCTTTTAAAAATTACTAATAAATTCAAATTTTACCTTAAGATTAAAATATATATAAAAGGGAAACATCTTTACAAATAAAATTTTACAAAGGTTTCCTTTCTTATATGTAAAATATATTTCTTATATGTATGTAGTGTGTCTACACCTTTTAAAATTGTTTTTGATCTCAGAAAGTTCATTAAAGGAAAGGTACCTGTTTTTGTAAACTGTGCTTAATGCGACAAAATAAATATACTGAATTTTTTTTAAATGAAATACTGAAATAAATATACTGTGACAGGAAAAGATGAACTTAATAAAATAAAGAATTGAGTCCAACATAAAGAAATAAAATAAACTGAATAATAAAAGGAATAAATTTATACAAAATGTGTTTAAAACAATAAAATATTACAGGATTATGACATAAAAAATTAATTGATGTCATAAATAATAAAACACAATTCAAAAAAAAAAGCTGAAATTTGCATTTCCACATAAATGTGTCATGTCTGAATGTCTTTCTATTTGATTCTTAAGATACACAAGTCATTTTTTAAAATACTTTTTAGTTTAATCCTAATGGTATATTTACCTGTAAATTCATTTAAAAGGAAACCATTTTCATCAATTATTTACTGGTAAGCAGAAAATATTAACTTGGTGTACAAAGTATTCATATATTTCCATATCACTAACTTTTGTAGTTATATATTTGGAAATTTGCTACTATTTTTATTATTATTTTGTTTTTAATATTTTCCTAGGATTCCCCGTCACCTTACAGAGAAGATGAAGTAATATTTCTTCCAGTTTATTTCACTTCAGACAGAGAGCAGATTGTGACCTGTATCCAATTACCTTGTGGTGAAAATCATGAACATTGGGTGCAGACAGGAGCTGCCTTATTCCTTAAAAATAGTTAAGGTTATTGCAAATATAACTTATATGTGTACTAGTCATTTCACACATTATAAAATAAAGCATATATTTTATTAAAATAGTTTTTGGTTTTCTTTTATTTGAATAAAAGCAAGACAATTTTAAAGAAAAGATATATATATTACAATATATATTAGATTAACATAGAAATATAAGCATTTGACAAACTATCAAACAATGGAAATAATACAATAATTTCCAGTAGAATGATGACTGTAATGAGCAACTAACATTTTAAGATAAATCTTTACTTTTATATAATCAGCTTTGATCTTTCGTAAGTTCAGAAAATTAAAAGAAATCATTTTAAGTTAAAACAGAGGAATTCAGCTATAAAAATAAAGGTTCATTTAGAGGAAAGTTATAAAGTCTTTACAAAATAGAGCAGCTTCTAAAACAGTAAATCCTTGATAATATTCAGTATTATAAGCATTGATATATATTACCCTTATGTGTGTATATACATTATATATATATATTGTGTAACAAGCTGAATTATTTTCTAATAAATCTATACCACACAACACCAACCAATATGGCAATTTCTAAAAGAATAATAACGATTAAAATCAACTTATTTGTCATTACTCTTCTATACATGGAACGTAATATTTTTCTACTCTTTGTCAGATTAGTATCAGTATCAACAAGTCTTTCTTTAGTCCTAATTAAAGCTTCCCTCTGTGTTCCCAATTCATCAACTACTGCAATACCAACCTGATCAGTTTCAGCAGCAATTTGCTGAGTTCTATTCACAGATTCTGTAGTGCGATTAATAGTCTCATTTATCTGCAACAATCTTCCACGATTGCCAGAGACACTGCCAGAAAAAGGAGAATTACTAGGCTGACTTGGTGTTCCTAATAACTGATTTCGACTAGATGCAGCAAGATTGCTTTCACTCTGTGCCATTTTTTTCTTCAAAAGACTCAGATCTTGACGATAGCCTTTCAAACGATTATTCATTTGCATACGAAAAGGATAAGGTGCCAATTTCATTTCCATTTCTAAATCTTCAATGAGTCGTTGTGCATCATCCAATTCTCTTTGGACATCTCGAGCTAAATTCTTTCTTGTCTGTCCGGATGATCTAGGTAGTTCATCTATTTTTCCAGCTATCCTACCTCTTAAAGAAATAAAGTCATCTTCCAAGCTTTCAAAATTTTCTGACGACATCTTGCTAGAATTTTAAAAAAGTAATGATCACTATTTAATTAATATAATTTAAAGTATTAAACTCATTCTTTTTTATAAAATAAATATTTATTCTTACTATATATACACTGAACAACAAACAACATCAAAAATATTTAAGAGTTTTCATATTTCAAGGTATTTCTGACAAACATTTTGCTGCTCTATATCTACAAGACTATGCCAACACTAATTTGACAAATTTTCAGGTAGGATAGAGAAAAACATTTCATTAATAAATGCATAGTTGAAAGTATTAATAGGTTAGATGATGTTAAAAACCTTTTAAGGACTGATATGCAAGATTTTTTTTTTTTTCATGCATGGCACTAACAACTTTAAATAAATCCATATGTTGATAAAAAAATATATATATAAGTATTGTTCCATTCAAAGCAAGACATTAGTAAATTCAAATGGATCAGTCTACTGTTCTGGAGAAGATGAATATACATTTGTTTAGATTAAACTCTTAGCCAATATAGAAGTTACTGCTTAACAGTTGCTGGTATTTTCTGTTGTCTTCTCCTTTAAATAAAGTTTTGTTTTCATGCATTACCTAAGATCTATTTTAGTACTGCATAAAACTGCTAATAAAATAATAAGTAAACCAAACAAAATAGGATTTTTTTTTTAAATATCTGATTTAATTCTTTCAGAATGGAATCTACTAAAAATAAAAGTAAGCAAAAGAAAAAAAATTATAACAATAATTATCAAAAAATAACTATCAAACATAAATTACAACATTTTAGTTCCGCCTTCATGTCTTTATAACATTAAAAGAGAAAATAAGCCATATTAACATATTGCAATTCAAAGCTGCGATGTACAAAATATCCCCTGTAATTGAAAATATCTAGTTTTGTCCAAGACTGTAAAAAAGAAATTTTTTTAAACTTTTACATAACGTACTGTTTATAAATGTATTTAGAAGAACAAAATGATCAATGTGATATTACAGAATAAATGATTATTTTCATTCAAAAACAAAAATGTTTAGTTCATTTCAAATATAATAAAAAGAAATTCAATTTAATTATAAAAAGTTCATTAATTATTCAATTTTTGCAGAAATTCCATTTTAACATATATCATTGCAAATGATTGAGTCGAGAAACATTTTAGATTGTAAGCTGATAAAACTAAGACATACTTTTAGTTAACATATAAACGTCTAAGATTATATGTCTTGCATTTAAATGCAGAGATTTCCCTTATATATATATATATATATATATATATATATATATATATATATACTTAGAAAGAACTCTCGCCAATAAACTCAAAGCAATTTTATTTTTACATAAAGAGGCTTTAATGATAACTTCTCCCTAATCAAAAGCTTGAAACAGTTTCCATAAATATGTCCTGCTCTCCAATATAAGCAAAAAAATAAATTATAAATCAATCTTAAATTAATATTTGTGATTAGCATTCACAGAAAAATGCTGATGAATACTTCTACAGTCTAGTAATTCGAAATTAATATACAAGTAAAATATTTTTCTTCCTACAGAGAAATACTTCTCTGCACAATTATAAGAAAGTTTTTCTAATTTATTGATGACAGCCATAAAATTTTTGAAATGTATGTGTGCATCTGTACACACAAGAAAAATATTTCCCATTTTATTACAAACTTTGAAATTAAATAGAGATTCTAAATGGAAAACACAGAATCAGAAAGGAATTTTTAATTGAAAAGCACTAGCTAAATAGTATGTAAAATTCAAGTCCTAGCTAAATGGTATATTCAGAGTTTATAAATACATAATCAGCGTTCTTAGTAAAAATTCAAATTATTATAATATTTATTGATTTAATATCAATATTCAGTAATCTTTTTTCAGATTACAGAATATTTTTTTCCTATATGAAATAGTAATACTGTCCATTCAGACAATGCATATGCTTTACAGAATTAATGCATTTCAAATGTTTTAATACTGTCAAATGTTTTAAAATACATCTAGTTTAGATCTCATGAGGCTTATATTGTCAACAAGATAAAGAAGGTTACTTTAATAGACTAAAAACCATAAATTCACACAGCAATGTTTTGATTAGCAGAAAAAGAAAAAGTTATGAGAATAATTTGCAGTGGAAAATCACATCTAAAATATTAATTTCTGCTTTAGGATTTAATTTAATTAATATAACTAACTGTACTTAGTTCAAACTATTCTTCTACATAACTGCAATTCTATAAAATGTGTGGTAGAAACTATGGTCTATTTGATGCATTAAAAAAATTTAAAATATGTCAGAAATCATTAACAAAATATAGGCTCGGATAAATTTATACAAAAAAAACAACAACAACAAAAAACACACCTCTAAAAACTATGAATTATTAATCTTCTGATATGTTTTTAACACGCAGCTAACGAATGAGAACTAATTCATGGAATTTTAAAAAAAAAATTCCCATTTTATAATGCAGAGTTGTTTTTAGAATAAAGTAAAGTTTGCATTTTCACTGTTAAATAAGCGGAAAATATCTGATGAAGAAGACAAAGTTTAAGCCCAAAAGCGGTTAAAGAATAAAATTAATTTCATATAATAAAAATTCTAATGTAACTTACATTTGATCCTGAAATCTTAATATTGCATTAAAAATTCTCAAAAATCAAAACTATGAGTTTTGAATTAATTTGACATTACACCCAAATAAGCAAAATAAACAAATAATAGAGTGAAACTTCGTTGCAAAAGCATATGACTGAGATACAAACAGTTAAAACAATGATTAACCGAAATAATTTGGCATATTATTATTACTGGTTTAAAATCACGTCTTGAAAATTATTTTCTTTGTTAATTTAATCAAAACAACCAATAGTCGCTATAGAAACACATCACATAGTTCTTAGAGGAAAACAATTTTGAGTTCTGGACAAAAGAAGCAGAGGCAATTGATATACATGCCGCCTATCTAGCACAATGACTATAACGATTGGAAGTGAGAATTTATACTGTAATACTGTATTGCCTTCAAACTCAATGCAATGATGGATTCTTGTAAGAAGTTTACATCATCAGTTTATATTGACATTCATATATAAGCTGATGGAAACAGAATTTTAAAACTGAAATTAGTAAGCAATATCTTATAAAGAATAATGAGACAGTATTTTAAACGAATATAACATAATCGCAGCCGGTGTCTTAGCATAGGGGTAGCGCGTTTTTCCCGCTATCTGGGCGTCCTGGGTTCGAGTCCCGGTTTGGGCGTGGTTGTTCTTCCGTTGTTCTATGTGTGAATGTGCTCTCCTGTAAAAAGGGGGTTGTGCAAGTAAATGAGTGATGCGTGGATAGCTAAGTCGTACTCTTAGCCTAGTTGGCTTTACTATAAAAACAAGAGACTCTCCCCCACCGGCTTGTCCATGGCAAGTGTCATAAGAAATAACAACATAATCGAATGCGGTCAAATTCTTTGGATTCGGACACTGCTGATCCTTTTAAGAAGTCTACCTAAAAGTATACTCAGTGTAAATAGCTCAAAAAATAAATCGGGCAGAATTTACATCAATGTATCCACAAACATAGAATAAAATGCAACAATTTTTAAAATTATTGGCAATTCTTTTTTTTTTTTTTTAGAGATATGTTTTCTTTACATTAAAAACAGAGGAAACATTAGACTTGATGATCGTTCTTTACACGCGCGTCATCATATTTTTAACGATGGTTTCCCATTAAATGTGTAAAGATTTGAAGAGAATCAAGTATCTTTGGATATTAAGATTATTAAATTTATCCCTTGTTTACTATGCAAACACAAAATGTTAAAAAAAAGTTGTAAATATTTTTAAAAAATGCACTATATTATACAACGTCAACAACGTGATGGTTCGAAGAGTATACCCAATGGTGGATTTCTCAAAAAGGATGAGTAGATAATTGCCCAGGGCTGCAAGTACAGGCAATTCGATTAAAATATGCTATCAAACAAATAAAATTTATTTCTAATACATGTCTTTCGAATGATAAATTATTGAGAATACATTGTGTGTGTACATAGAATTATTAAATTATAAATTACTCTATGACATCTTCCACATAACAGATCCTGTAAAATAATATTTTTTCATATTACATTTTTGACACAAATTATTTCTTTATGATTTAGCCATTATACATAAAAATTAAATTATTATATTTTCAGTAAGAAAATTATTAATTAACAATTATGATTATTTTTTTCTAGAATTATATTAATTTAATTATTTTTCCCCTTTGAACTGCATATTAAAAAATAAATAAAATCATATATTTTCAGAAAGTTACTAAAATGAAAAATATCTAAAATAAATTGATAATGTACTGATTAACCAGTGGAAGTGATCTCATGAAACTTTCTCGCAATAAAAATGTTATCCCCAGAACGTTTTGCATAACATTGGTGTATAATAGTTACGAAATATTAAATTTTGACGTGAATGTAGCATTTACTGAATATATCGTGTCATGAATGCCAAATATTTTGGCGATTAATCTCTAGCATGCAGTTGACAGTATCCGAAAGCTGAATTTGTGTTTTAGATTCGTTTTTCCAAACCCGATTGAGAAAAAAAAAAAAAAAATTGACCCAAAATTACACTTGTAGTCACAAAATTCCATATCAAATTTGATGCATTTAAATATTTTCGTTTTTGAATTATTGCGTTTAGAGTTTCTAAAGGTAATGATTCACAGACAAACAATCTTATGTTGGATTTGGCTCAAAATTCGATAGGTGACTGTACATAGACTATAGACTAATAGGGCTTTAATATTTAATGGCTCTTTTTAGTACTTAATGTCCCTTTCTAATGAAGACGATGTTTTCATCAATATACACAATAGAGAACTTTGATTTAATTGAAAACTTGACTCCACATACAAATAAAACAAATATTTGATTTTATGACAATATTGAAATTTAATCAATCTAATGACACCAAAATGATTCTCCGAATGTTACAATGGGATTAAAGAGACATACAGATAAAAATTTGCAGATATAATTATTTTAGATTAGAAGCAAGAAGGCTCAATATTGAATATAATGATAAGGCGATTATAATTTATACAATAAAGAAGTATTTCCTTCCATATTTTGGGAAATGTCAACAACTGTATTATTGCAAAACTACTTAAATGAAAATTCAGTTATATTTACGGCCGATAGAAGAAACGTTTTAAGAAAAGCAAATCCTAATCCTACAAATTATTTGGATTTCTATGTAGTACAAGTAATTTCACATTAGGAAATTTAAGATCTTGTCAATGGAAAATTTCTGGAGTTTGTAAAAGATGTTGTGCTTTAAAATTTAATAGGTATTTCCTTTAGAAAAGAAAAAAAAATTCTGATCTGTGTAATAAACAGTAGAAGCTGAATAAGTGATTCATCTATCTATATCTATCTATATCTATCTATATCTATATACTTATAATAAAGCTCAATGTGTGTGTGTGTGTGTGTGTTGGCGCTCTACAGGCCAGACCATTCAACCTACAGCTACCAAATTTGGCACGTGTATACCTTGGAGGCCGGGAATGTGCACCTGGGGGTTATTTTTTCGAATTTTTAATTAGAATTGTATTTATTTAAAAATTAACAAAATTTTGGCGTGTTTCTGCTATAAATTCTTAAAATATTACCGCACAAAAAGAAATTTTACATGAAGTTAAAGATCAAAAATTTATCTTTTAAATGATACCAATGTTTTAACCTTAAAATTAAATTTCTATTTTTAATGATTTTTTAAATAAATATTTTAAATATATTTTTCAACAATTTTTTTTCGTGCAAAATAAAAATAAAATTTAAGCTGCTCGAGCACGTTTCGTATTCATGGCAAAAAATTAGCTTTTTTCAAAGTGTTGCCATCACATTGATTAAAGCTCCAACTAAAAATAAATTAAATCTTTTTGGAAATAAAATCTGCAAAAATATAATTTTCGGCACGTGTCTGTAGGAAATAAAACAAACATGAAATATTATTTTTTCTAAAAAATAAATTCAAGAAAAATTATTTTATGATCTTTGACATTCTCTATACAGGGTGTTTATTCAGTCCCGGATCCATTTTGATATTTAATGACTCATAAAATAATGAAGATGTAAACAAACTTATGGCATTTATTGATGGAATAACTCATATATTTTCCTTTTCAGGTTTGAATATTTTTACTTTTGTAAATATCGTCTGCGCGTGTGGTTAATTTCAGATAATTACACACATTTATTACAGATATTTAGACTGGATAATTTTCCAGTCTAAATATCTGTACTTTTCTAAATATCGTTTGCTTATTAATTGCATTTTTCTCTCTTTTGTTTTTGACAACTATTGAAATGTTATGTTTACTTTTGATGTGTTTGTTCTATGTAGTACTTTTGTATGTGATGTTTTATTCGAGCGGATATTAAGGAGAATGCATACACCACAAGAGAACGCACAGATTTTATGGTGGTCATAGAGTTAATTTCCAATCAACTAAATCACTGACTTTTAAGAGTTAATTTCCAATCACTTAAACTGACTGATTTATGAAAATTTGAATATCACTATTCAATAAAAAAAGGATAATTTTAGATTTTCCATCGATCGCTCCAAAGAAAATACGCCAATCAGCGCACAGGTTTCTCAAGATTAATTGGCCTAAAATTATGAAAATGTTGAGTTTTTCTAAATTTTTAACATTTAAAACTTCATAAATACGTCTTAGTTGATCGTGGAAAATAGAAACATTCATTCATTTATTTAAAATTTGGTGTGTCCCGAATATTTCTGAGAATATGATACCTTACTGCATTAAATTTAGACTTCATAATTTTTGAAATATATTTATAGGCCAGAACAAAATATTATTATTGATTTCATTTCAATCCTTTTGAAAACAAAACTAAAAACTGAAATTTATACTGAATCTGAGAAATTTTTGTTGAATTATTGTTTGAGATATTACATAAATGATGAAAAATATTTTGTAGTTAACATAAGACTTAAATACCGAGCGATTCTGTTTGCAATACTCACATTCAATAATAATAATTATTAATAAATAACAATAAAGATGATAAATAAAATAAAACGCATTGTTTTATTAAAAAAATATCTTAATATTAATTGCAATTTCCTCATTTTCATTTTAAATAAAAGTTAAAGTTTTGCCGGAAATGACAACAAATTAGCAAAATATATATAGTAAATTGAACGAAACGATCTAAACAGTATAAGTTTGGTATGGCTATCAAAATTTGAAGATTAAAAATGTTTTGTTTGAGAATCCTTTAAGAGACCAGTTACTTAAAATATTTAATTGAAAATTGTAGCGAGCGGTAAAAGTGGCGAACCGGCTGGTCGCCAAAGGCGGCTAGTACTTATAATAAAGCTTAATGTGTGTGTGTGTATTGGCGCTCTACAGTCCAGACCATTCAACCTACAGCTACCAAATTTGGCACGTGTATACCTTGGAGGCCGGGAATGTGCACCTGGGGGTTGTTTTTTAGAATTTTTAACTAGAATTTTATTTATTTAAAAATTAAACGAAATTTTGACATGTTTCTGCTATAACTTCCGAAAATATTACCGCACAAAAAAGATTTTTACATAAAGTTAAAGATCAAAAATTTATCTTTTAAATGATACTAATGTATTAATCTTAAAATTAAATTTCTATTTTTAATGAATTTTTAAATGAATATTTTAACTTTGTTTTTTAATAATTTTTTTCGTAAAAAATAAAAATTAAAATTAAGCACGTTTCGCATTCATGGGAAAAAATTAGCTTTTTTCAAAGTGTTCCCATCACATTGATTAAAGCTCCAATTAAAAATAAATTAAATCTTTTTGGAAATGAAATCTGCAAAAATATAATTTTCGGCACGTGTTTGTAGTAAATGAAACAAATATGAAATATTATTTTTTCTAAAAAATAAATTCAAGAAAAATTATTTTATGATTCTATACACTCTCTACACAGCTTGGTTATTTAGTCCCAGACCCATTTTGATGTTTAATGACTCATAAAATAATGAAGATATAAACAAACTTATGGCATTTATTGATGGAATAACTCATATATTTTCCTTTTCAGGTTTGAATATTTTTACATTTGTAAATATCGTCTGCGCGTGTGGTTAATTTCAGATAATTTCATTTTCCAGTCTAAATATATGTACTCTTCTAAATATCGTCTGCTTATTAATTGCAATTTTCTCTCTTTTGTTTTTGGCAACTATTGAAATGTTATGTTTACTTTTGATGTGTTTGTTCTATGTAGTACTTATAATAAGCTCAATGTGTATGTGTGTGTTGGCGCTCTACAGGCCAGACCATTCAACCTACAGCTACCAAATTTGGCACATGTATACCTTGGAGGCCAGGAATGTGAACCGTGGGGTCATTTTTTCGAACTGTAGGAAAGGAAACATATATGAAATATTATTTTTTCTAAAAAATAAATTCAAGAAAAATTATATTATGATCTTTTACACACTCTGTATTATTAATCCAATAAATCAGTTATATTTTAAGGCAAGTTTTGTTTAATATGAACAAGATATCCATTCAAATCAGGGCCACACAGCTGATTTGTAAACCTTTAGTAAGTCACAGATCTGCTAAAATGGCCTAAATGGAAAATAATTATATTTTAATTTAGGTTGATTTAATAAATTGATTTAATAAATGCTCTAATAAATAACAAATTTTTGATTTTACATTAAGCTTCTGCTGTGGAAATTACGAATAACAAAATGTTTTTGAAACACTAATATTTTAAATAAAAAGAGTTAATTTCCAATCAACTAAATCAATCACTTAAACTGACTGATTTATGAAAATTTGAATATCACTATTCAATAAAAAAAGGATAATTTTAGATTTTCCATCGATCGCTCCAAAGAAAATACGCCAATCAGCGCACAGGTTTCTCAAGATTAATTGGACTAAGATTATGAAAATGCTGAGTTTTTCTAAATTTTTAATATTCAAAACTTTATAAATAAGTCTTAGTTGATCGTGGAAAACAGAAATATTCATTCATTTATTTAAAATTTGGTGTGTCCAGAATATTTCTCAGAACATGAGTCCTTACTGCATTAAATTTAGACTTCATAATTTTTGAAATATATTTATAGGCCGGAACAAAATATTATTATTTATTTCATTTCAATCCTTTTGAAAGCAAAACTGAAAACTGAATTTTATGCTTAATCTGAGAAATTTTTGTTGAATTATTGTTTTAGATGTTACATAAATTATGAAAAATATTTTGTAGTTCACATAAGACTTAAATACCGAGCGACTCTGTTTGCAATACTCATATTCAGTAATAATAATAATAAATAAATAACAATAAATATGATAAATAAAATAAAACGCTTGGTTTTATTTAAAGATATCTTTATATTAATTGCAATTTCATCATTTCCACTTTAAATTAAAGTTGAAGTTTTACCGGAAATGACAACAAATTAGCAAAATATATATAGTAAATTGAAAGAAACGATCTAAACAACAGTATAAGTTTGGTATGACTATCAAAATCTGAAGATTAAAAATGTTTTGTTTGAGAATCTATTAAGAGACCAGTTACTTAAAATATTTAATTGAAAACTGTAGTGAGCGGTAATACTGGCGAACCGGCTGGTAGCCAAAGGCGGCTAGTTTATTAATAAATTTTAATAAAATTTGGTTTACTAAATTATTTTTTTCTTTTTATAGATGCTCTTTGGTTACTTGGAACGGATCTCATAATCTTGAACTGGCATCATGTGACAAGAATTACACTCAAGAGATTTTGTTTTCCAAACAAGATCATCAAGATAAAATTATTTGATGGATAATAACAGACTTAATGTGCAAAAAACTGACATGGCTGACAAATATTCATATGAACCATGTCTCGAAACCCTGACTGTACCATGCTCAAAGTATAAACTCGCCCACAAAGCCATTATAATCTTCCTTATTAAGCACTGAAAAAAAAGTTCGGTAAAAGAAGTCCAAAATTAATTATTTTGAAATACTACTTTCAAAAAATTTCAATATCAATAAAGAAATCACAAATACTTAATCCATAGTTAAAATACAACAAAATTGTTACATTTCATGCATTCAACATTTTTACCATAAATCTTGTAATATCTTTGTAAGGAATTTAAATTTGAGTATAAAAATAATTAAAAAAAAATAATAATTTTGGAATTAGGCTTAGCATTCACTTCTCCCTTGAAAAAATTTCTAGAACTTTACAAAAGGTAATATTTAAAATGTAATGTAAAGAGAATGCTTTATATAACCAGTTAGCTCAACTGGATGTGTTAAAAATTTGAATAAATCGAGAATGTGTAACTTCATTGAAATTATAGTCAGAATTTTAATTAATTACAAATTTATTTGGGTTTTGAAATTTGTCCAGTTATAACTTTAGAAAATATTATCGCAAAAAGGTAAATTCTGCGCAGTTTCAAAATTTAAAAAATTATCTTTTTCATGATTCCAATTTAATAGTCGTAGGAATTTTTGCTGAATTTTGGTAATTCTTTTAAAGATTTTGTATTGCTTAGTTTCCATCAATAAATTACATTGTTGTCCTGAAGTTTAAAAAGTTTTCATTGTTTCATCAACCATCTGACTACGTGATTTCTCTTTCTTTAATGAAAACTGAAGAACAAGAATTCTGTTTAAAGTTAGTTTGCGAATTAAGGAGAGAGTTCTTTTACAAGTAGTATTAAAAAACTGAAATTAAAATAATGCGAAATTTAAAAAATAGATGAACTGGATATTTACGCTTTTTATAGTGCCGTGATCTCATGGGACTAATCTTTATTAGAAAGATTCATGCACATAATAAACAGAGCATATGTAAGACACAATTAAAATATCATGTCTTTAATGTCAGACAGTTTTTCGGAATCGTAGGCATATTATTACATGACTTAACAACAAGATTTAAATAAAATTAATTATAACCGATATTCCTAGTGAACCAGTTGATAGACAAAGGCAAATAGTTTTAAATAAAAAGAAAAGTTTTCCCTTTTTCTACTGAGACTAAAACTAAATCTGAGTGAGCTAAGAAAACGTGAGTACTACTATTTAATAAAATCGGGCGATTTTAGATAATTTCATCGAACATTTCAAAGAAGATACGCCAATAAGTGCCCAGAGTTTCCCCTAGGCTGATTGACCTAAGATTATAAAAGTGCTGATTAACTAAAATTGTAACATTCAAACTTTTATAATTCGGTTACATTTGATCTTGAAAATAGAAAAGCCCTTTTTTTATTTAAAAGGTAAAATTTCAAGATTTTTTTCGTAGAATCTGATTTCCTAGGACCAAAGGACTATATAAAATTTAGATTTCATAATTTTTATGTAGTATATTTATTGACTGAGATAAAATAAAGTATTGTTATTTACATCATATAAATCCTTTTGAAAGTAAAAATAAAAATTGAGTTTTATGATGAACCAAGAGAGATTTTCATTCAATAATTCGTTGAAATATTGCAAAAATTACGAAAATTATTCTGTAATACACTTGAGACTTCAATGCCAAACGATTTTGCTTTGAGTACTCATATTTTGAAAAAAATTCTTGGTTTCAGTAAAAAATATTTTTGTAATAATTGAAAACATTTGCTTTAAACTTTTTTACTTTAATTAGTAAAAAACATATCCTTTTTTACTAATTACATTTTCATTTAAAATTAAAATTTTATAGGGGTTGGCAGAAAATTAGAGAAATAAATAGTACAATGAACAAAACGGTGGAAGGTTTCTGTAGCAGTACGAATTATATGATTATCAAAATTCGAAGCTTAAAAATATTTTACTGAAGAAGCTATTAAGAGATCAAGTTATATAAAACATTCAAATGAAAATTTGAATTCATATGAAAAATGAGTATGTATGTATACGTTTTATTTTTAAAAAATGCAGATTAGACATTTAATGGAAGCTTGTGTGAATATTAGAGTTCATGACGATTTTGAACAAGCATTTCGATATTGGCAAGTAAGAAGCATTTCGATATTGGTAAGTAATAAGTATTTCGATATTGGTTGAATTTTTAGCTCAACTAGAAAACACCGAGGTTTGATTTGATTCATTTCCAATTAATATAACTTCCTGAGTTTGAGTTTTAAAAAAATCCTGCCTTTTTTTATTAAGAGCCGTTTTGTTAAGTGTTTTAGTCCATGTTAAAGTACTAATTTATGAAGCAGATACTTAAGAAAAAAAATTCTAGAAGCAGGTGTGACATTGGCATGATTAACTATCATAAAAATGATTTAAAACTAGAATCTAATACGTGAAATTAAAAAAATTCTTTAAAAAATGTTAAGATAAATCATAATTATAAATTTGCTCGCAGCAGAGGAGAAGCAATTTCTTTTTACCTTTAAATTATTCCCCTTCAAATTTTTCCGTTAATACAAAAATTGAGATAGATTCCATAGATAAACTTATTTAATGTAATCGAAAATCTTGTTTTCTTATTTTAAAAAATCAAAATCGTGAATTTATAAAATATTCCATTAATATTCCATATAACATTATTTAAGCAGTGTAAAAATTTGTGAAATTAAAAAAAGTACAATGAATGACAAAATTTTTTAGTCGATAAAAGAATAAATGCGCTGGTCGTTATTGTTCTGTGTCGTAGATGTAATAAGCAAAAATAAGATAATCTGCAATCTCTGAAAGGATTCTAAATAAACTTTAGCATATTTTAAATGGATAGAAGTCTCCAAAATTCTTAAAATTTAACAGCTAAACATAAGAAAATAGATTCAAATATATTCATTTACAAAAAAAAAAAATGCTACAATTACTGTAATTTTAACAAAATATTGGTATTAGCCAAAACTGATTAAATTTTTAAAACATCAGTACATAAAAAATGATTCTGAACACAAAACAAATAATAGAGAAATAAATAAAAGCACAGTTTGTACATATTTTCATTACTCAGAAATACTGTTAATGTGATTTTTAAGTACGCAAATGTAATATTTAATTAATCAAAATTCAGTATGCAGAGTTAATAATAAATTGTTAGAAATGCATATTTAATGAGATAAAGCTAACTGTTCGTGCGCTTTCCTCCATCCCGGCTGATCACGTGACTCAATGTAATCATGTGACTCGATGTAATAATGTGACGCAATGCGTTGATGTATAGTTTTCTCTGTTCTGTGTTGTGCTGTAATAAATGTGTGTGTCTAATATGGTGTGGTTATTTTGAGGAGTTATATAATAGAGATAGTTAACAAAATGAATGTGGTGTGAGAAGAAAATAATATGGTCCGTCGATGTATTGTGTGAGGAGATAACATTTTGGTCCGTATGACGAGCCAGGAGAAACATTTGCGACCTTTGGATTTTTTTTTGAATAGCTAGTTTGGTTTTCGCTGGAATCAAAAGGATTGAGATGTGTGATAGAATTTATTACGGTGATATCCGGAAATATCTTTTTGGAAAAGTAATGAGTTATGGAATTTCGGATAAAGAGATTAAGGTGAGATATTCATAATTTGTGTGATTTAATTGTGGATTATTTTTTGTTTATGCGAAATTGGAGTTAATTTTGAATTTGAGATTTTTTATTGAGATTGATTGAGATTTTGTCATGTAAGAAATAGTGTTGGTATTTGCTATGAAAATTTATTTGCTTTCGGATTGAGATTAGTAATTCCTGTCAGTGTATTTTGTTGGGCAATTTGTTATGCAGTTGAAAGTAGCATTTCTGATAAAGCTGGTTTCGTTTTCGATTTTGAAACTCTTACTTTCAGATTAGGATTAGTAATTCCTGTCAGTGTATTTTGTTGTGCAAATTGTGATTTATATTTGAAAGTAGCATTTCTGACAAAGTTGATTTCGGCTTCGTTTGGAATTCATAGTGGAATTATTATTAAAGGTGTCGTAGTTTCGATTTGAAAGTTTTCCCTGTGACTGCAAAATTAGTGGTACAAAAAGGAATAAGCTGTGATAGGTTGTATGTAAATATTATTTTCACGTATATCAACCATGCCTTTGAGTACTAAGTTAAAGAAAGAGGAGTTGCGAATTATCGCGGAAGAGTTAGGGCTTTCCTTTCCTGATAATGTTAAAGTAATTCAGTTGAAGGAGATAATTGAGAAAAGTGAAGTGTTTAAAACACAAACTGAAGTAGTCCAGAGCCTAATAGATCAAGTAATAGACGATACTCAGGCAAAAAGTTAATGCAAGAAAAAAAAATAGAAAATGAATTGAAGTTAGAACTAGAAAAGTTAAAATTGTGACAAATAGAGAAAGAAATCGAGTTAGCAAATGCTAAAAGAGAATCATTAAATAATATTCAAAGTACTGAAATCGTGGATTCGAGTTCAACTATTGAATTAGAAAGCTTAATGAAAAGTATCAGAACATTAACCATTCCCGTACCTTGTAAACCGGAATCCTTTAATTTATTTTTCAACTCTTTGGAAAAGCATTCCAAAACTAAAATGCTTTAGAAAATTTAAAAGCAGAAATTATGTTGAATATTCTGGGTGAAAAAGTCAGTAATTTGCTGGTTTATATTAATCAGGAAGATTTAAATGATTATAAGAAAATTAAAACTTTAATTTTAAAAGAATTTGAGCCCACCCCTTAGGAATGTTTAAATAATTTTAAAAAAGCTCAAAAATCCCCATCGGAGAGTTTTGTTCAATTTGCATCCAGATTAAGTGCATCTTTTGACTACTATTGTCAGTTGCGCAAAGTGAAGGATTTCCGGTCTCTGCGAGCTTATAGTTTCCGATAGAATTTTCGAAACTCTTGATCGAGAATTAATGACTCACATTGCGGTAAAACAAGGTGAAGATTATTTTAAACCCCATGAGCTCATCAGGGAGTGTGACATTTTCTTATAATTGAAAAGTAAATGTAAAAGTGAGATAAATTGTAAGATCGTAGTAGGGGAAACAAAAAGATTTATGGGAAATAAATCGCAAAATTTTTTTAATTGGCGTTCTGATAAAACCGTTTCTAAAGTGTTCGTGTCAGAAATAAAAAATTTAAGGTGTGTTATGTGTAAGAATAGTGCCAATCATCCTCTTTATAACTGCCCCCAGTTTAAGAAACTTTCTGTGTAGGAAAGAGTTGATTTAGTGAAACGGAATGATTTGTGTTTCCGTTGCTTGTTACCCCATAAAATTCGTGATTGTCGCTCTGATAGAAATTGTTTTTGCGGCAAATCTCATAATCGAATGCTACATTTTCCACACGAGGGAAATAATAATTCTAGTTCATCGTCTGAAAGTATTGCGATTCGTGAACCCGTTCGTAACGAGGATGTAGTGCAAAGACAAACGGTAAAACAAACATCGGCCAATACCCAGTCTAAGATAGTTGCGACGAGTTTTCAAAAGAGCCTAAGCAAAATTATCCTTCTTAGTACTGTTCGTGCATTGGTTAAAAATAAATATTCAGAGTTTGTGGAGGTTCGATGTTTATTGGATGCATGAAGTCAGTCTTGTTTGTGTACGAAACGACTTCAGTTAAGATTGGAAAAAATAAATACTGTTGTATCATGTGTGAATGACGCTACTATGGTGGTTAATAATTGTGTCAGAACAACTGTTACAAATAAGGATAGGAGCTTTGAGCGAGAATTGTCGATGTTAGTGGTCAACAAAATTACTGATGTTACCCCCAACAAGGTAATTAATGTAAATACGGAGGTATTAGAGCTTCCATCCCTGGCTGATCCTAGTTTTAATATACCAGGAAAGATAGACTTACTTTTAGGAGCTGAAGTATTTTATGAATGGTTGAGACCTGGACAATTCCGTGATTTGAATTTATCATTGTTGTTGCAGAATACGGTTTTTGGTTATGTGGTCAGTGGTAGTGTAGACGAGGTGAAAGAGAACACAGTTCATTGTGGATTTATTTTAGATGTTGATTTGAATCGTACTATGAGAAAATTTTGGGAAATTGAAAATGTAGATAATGAGGTCATTAAGAGTCAAGAGGCCTTGTTGTGCGAGGAGCATTTTGTGAAAACCCATAGGAGGAATGAGGAGGGCCGGTATGTACTTACAGTGCTTTGAAAGAGGACCCCTCTTGCTTGGGACATTCAAAGGACATTGCGGTAAAAAGACTTAATTCGTTGTGGAATCGTCTGTCGAAGAATTCAGATTACTTGTCTTTATATTTAGATTTTATGAGAGAACACGATGAGAATACGGTTTTTGGTTGAGAGAGAAGAGAAGGAGAAGGTTGATGAGACAACTGAACCATCTTCCTTTTATTATATACCACATCATGGAATCTTTCGTCCAGAAAAGTCGACCACTAAACTTCGTGTAGTTTTTAATGCATCGTCTCCTACAACTAACGGTATTATTTTAAATGACATTCTGATGAAAGGAGAAGTTATTGAGGACGTATTCACGACCATTACTGGTTTTCGGCAACACAAATTTGCCTTTACCGCTGATATAGAAAAGATGTATCGGCAAATACTCATCGAATCAGATCAATGCGATATTCTGAGAATTCTATGGAAAACAAATTTTGACGATTAGCCTACCACGTATAAGTTGAAAACTGTAACTTATGGGACGTCTTGCGCTCCCTTTCTTGCTATAAGAGCTCTTAAACAATTGGCCATAGATGAGAATTCCAGATTTCCCTTGACATCTGAAATTCTACTGCATGACACTTACATGGATGACATAGTCAGTGGCTCTTCAACTCTAGAGGATGCCAAGGAGTTACAGCGTCAACTTATTGAAGTTATGCAGTCAGCGGGTCTGAAATTACATAAGTGGCTGGCATACCAATTTTGAGAATGAATCAAGGTCATCAGAAGATAGTTATAAATTTGATAAAGAGGAGGGAACAAAAACATTGGGAGTTCTATGGAACTCTCAGGAAGATTGTTTTGCTTTTCGAGTAGATGTTAAGCCGAAACAGTTGTATACTAAAAGAGAAGAATTGTAAACTATTTCCCGAATATTTGACCCACTTGGCCTTCTGGGTCCGGTGATAGCTAAAGCCAAAATGATCATGCAAGAACTATGGTGTATAAGCATTGATTGGAACGATGTTCTGCCGGAATCAGAATATCGAGAATGGCATCGTTTTTTAATTGCTCTCAAAGCCTTAAATGAAATTCTGATTAACAGACGAGTAGTCTTTGACCAGCCAACGAGTGCAACGCTTCAGAACGCTGATATGGAGCAGTGGTGTACTGCAAATCCAGTGATGAACAAGGAAATACTATGATTAAATTAGTTGCTATCAAATCCAGAGTAGCACCGATTAAAAGCTTGACTATTCCCCGGCTAGAATTGAAAGCCGCTCTCTTGTTGTCAAAACTTATGAGAAAAGTTATGGCAGCAATCAAAACGACAGTGACTAGTGTCTACTATTGGTCGGATTCTACTATTGTGCTTGCGTGGCTCCAGAAACAACAAATAGATTTAAAATAGTTCGTCCAAAGCAGAGTAGCGACGATTCAAGAAAATACTAGTACTGAACAGTGGCATCATGTATCCTCAGAGCAAAATCCAGCTGACATCTTATCTCGAGGTATAGACCCCGAGAAACTTCTGACCTGTGACTTATGGTGGAATGGACCTGAATTTCTTGCTGATAGTAACTACCCTAATCATCCAGTTCTTGTATCAGAAACTAATGAAGAGTTTAAAGCTGAAATTAAGAACAATTGTAAAAACTTTAAAATTTTTAATATTACTGAAGGACATTTAATGTATGAATTAATTAAGCTTAGTAATAATTATATGTCTATTTTGCGTGTTCTTAGTTACATTTTTAGATTTAGTGACAATGCCCGAAATCCACTTGGGCGTACTACAGGTCCTCTCAGCAGCAGTGAGTTGAAAAAAGCTGAGAATTTCTTGGTTAAAGCGGTGCAGCAGCAAGAATTTGTTGCAGATATTCAAAACCTGCAACTCAAAGGATTCGTTTCGCCAAACAGTAAGTTAAAAAGCCTAAATCCGATTTTGGATGATGATGGTATTTTGAGGGTTGGAGGCCGGCTAGAAAATTCAAATTTAAGTTTTGTATCAAAACATCCGGCAATCTTGCCAAAAGGTAATAAATTTACTATGATTATTTTAGAGTATTATCACAAGAAGCATTTGCATGTTGGTGCTTCGAATTTATTATGTATTGTTCGAGAAAGGGTTTGGCCACTAGGTGGTCGTACAATTTGTCGTAAGGTAATTCATCAGTGTATTCCGTGTTTCAAATCAAAACCCATCGTGTCTAATCAATTAATGAGCAATCTACCTAAAGACAGAGTTTTAGCTGATTTTCCTTTTAATTGTACTGGTGTGGACCTTTGTTGTCATTCATAAATATAATAATCAACGAAAGAGTGCATTACATAAAGTGTATGTATGTGTATTTGTGTGTTTCGTAACAAAGGCGTCTCATTTTGAGATTTTGTCAGATTTGACATCTGAGTGTTTTATAGCCTCTTTAAAAAGATTTATTGCGCGAAGAGGCAAGTGTACAAAGTTATTCTCCGACAATGCATCAAACTTTAAGGGTGCCAATAACATAATTAAAAAGTTTCTTGAGTTAGTGAAAAATCCCGATGAAATTCTGGCTAATTATTTGTCTACAGAAGGAATAAACTGGAATTTCAGCCCACCCAGGGCACCTCATTTTGGTGGCCTTTGGGAGGCTGCTGTCAAATCGTTCAAATTTCATTTCATTAGAGTTTCGAGGGGAGGTAATTTAACTTTTGAGGAATTTCTAACATTAACAATCCAAATAGAGTCAATCTTGAATTCGCGCCCACTCTACCCATTATCAGCCAATGCAGATGATTTTGGAGTTTTGACACCTGCTTCGATTATGGAACCTGATTTAACCAGTTTTAAGGAACATCAGCTTAAAAAATGGCAAAGAGTTACTAAATTAGTGCAACAAGTTTGGAAAAAATGGCACCGAAGTTACCTGAACGAATTGCAACAAAGAAATAAATGGGTATTCGAGAAGGAAAATGTTCATGTGGGAGATCTCGTGTTGCTAGTAGAAGACAATTTTCCTACTCACAAATGGGTTTTTCTGTAAAATTAAAGAAATTTATTATGGGGAAGATAAAAAAATCCGAGTGTTTCAGGTAAAAATCCAATTTGGCACGTTTAAAAGGCCTGTGACTAAACTTTGCGTATTGCTCATTCAAAAGTGACTTTTTTGTAAATATATTTGTGCATAATATATGAATATATTGAATTATTGTTGATTGTTGTTCAAATAACCATATTGAGTTCTTACTGTATATTACTTGCAATATTATGTGTTTAGTTGAATGTTTAAAACATATCAACGGGGGGAGAAAGTTCGCGCGCTTTTCTCCATCCCGTCTGATCACGTGACTCAATGTAATCATGTGACTCGATGTAATCACGTGACGCAGTGCGTTGATGCATATTTTTCTCTGTTCTGTGTTGTGTTGTAATAAATGTGTGTGTCTAACATGGTGTGGTTATTTTGAGGAGTTATATAATAGAGATAGTTAACAAAATGAATGTGGTGTGAGGAAAAAGTAATATTGTCCGTCGATGTGTTGTGTGAGGAGTTAACACTAACGATGATTAAATAGAAATTTTAAATAGCATAGGTCATTAAAAGAATGATAATTTTTTTAAAGATAAATTTTGCTTCAGTGGTACAGATAATATTGTCCCTTGAGAGTTTCTGAAAATAAATAATGCTGAAGAGAAGCCCTTTAAAGTCTAAAGAGTCCTTTGTATGTTCTATTGACAAGCATCAAGTGTACCGAGCCAATTTAATTTTGGAATCCTTTAATAGTTTTAATCCTTTCTCATAGTAAAAAAAAGCACTTAAAATAATATGTGTTCGGATGTTATGTGAAATATACTTGTCTGATTGTAACACTGCATGAACTGATTCCTTTATTGCGAATAAGTGATCATGCTGAGTTTGATGTATATAAGAGGAATGAATACTGTTAACTCATTTTATGAATGCTAATATAAATACTAATAGTTCTAAATTAAATTTATAAAACTATTGTCAATAAATACATCACATAATATCAAAATAAACTAGACATGATTCCTAAATTTAAATGTATAAATTAAATTGCTTTAAGGTAAAAGATTTTTCTCCTTTTATAATCAGCATCTTTGATATTTGTTACAGCTATTTCTTAACTTTTTTCATAAAGTTTAAAAACAGGAAAAAAAAGTTTTATTTTTCAAATGGATTCCCAGGAATGTGTGTTCGAAAATGTTTACTGGCGCAGTATGGTCAGAATTGGCTCTTGCGCCGTTAAAATCCACAAATCAAATCGAAAATGTGTATTGATAAAAAAAATATTCTTTAAAGCTAAAAATAAGTATATCCTGTTTCAGAATACTCTATGCTTTTATTTACGAAGGAAAGGGGATGCAGATAAATATTTACAAATAATACTTTTATATGTAGGCTACCAAAAAAAATCAGATTTTAACAATACTTTGGATGTACATTGTATTACAATAAAATATAGAGCCAAAACAAATACAAATTTTAGCATTTAACGTGCTTCGAAATAATTCCTCAATATTTCGTTTCATGTCAAGAGAAAAATGAGGCATAAAATTGTCAAATTCGGCATTTTGTTACAAGAAGATACAACTTAGGAAGCTATTTCAAAGCAGGTGCCAACCTTTTGAGGGAATATTAAATTTTACCAGATTAATTTTTTTATTCAGTTTTTTAAATCTCCTTCTTTTTGTAACTAATTTTCATTTCATAGTCTGAAATTAGCATCAAGTGTAATAAAGAATTTAAACTGGACCCAGTTAGCATTATCACATGTGAATATGTAGCAAGATGAAAGAAATAAGCCAACAATCAACGTTTAGTTGAATAATTAATAGAAAAATAATGTTTCATCTCCTGGAAAAGTTTCAATTTTACCTTAATCATATTTGGAAATCCCAAGAAGCCATCTTCGGTCTTCTCCCCTCTCCCTTCTTATATTACATTAAGAAATGTAGTAAGAAATTCTTTCATTTTATTCTTCTCATTGTTTTAAATAACAATAATGAATCATCATTGATGCATGTATCTAATACAGATAATTACAAGTTCGTCAAAGTATAGTAACAATAATGACTTCTGATCAGAAATTAGATAAGGAAACAGTGTATCAGAAGAAATATTTCATGATGAAATTTACTTTTTAATGAGAATTCTTTCATTTTGTTTTGGAAAAAGTGAACAGAATAGTTACAAATGTTATGTTTCAAAGGTTCGGAATGCGGAAGAAATGAACGACAGTTATTTTACAAAGAATTTTGTCAGATGCTATATTTCTGTTTCATCTGCTTAGATTTCTAGACCCCTTTAGCAATTGTCTATTTCTTTCTGGAAATAATTTTTTCTCTATTAGAAAATCACTATACTATTCCTATGATGAGTTGTAAAAACCGGAAATAAGTTTATAAAAGAAAAAAAAAGGGAATTGGTTTTTGTGATGATTGATTGACAACTTGTCAATCTTGACGTAAGGCAATGCGAATCAGATCCAAAACAATTTGGAGATACCCCAATTCGTTGGGGGGAGGGGGAATTATAACAGAAAAAGTGAATTCTAGTCTATTATTGGAAAAGGCGAAAATCTACTTTTTATGTCCTCTTAGCGAGTTGATTTTTTTTTTTTTTTTCAATTGCAATCTTAAGAGACACGCGCCCATCGGCTATTCTGATCCTAATACATTGGAGTACGTCTTAGAAACTTGGTTGCTACATTTGGCTATTTATCGAGATATTGTGAGAATGTTGAAATATATGGAATAGCGCTTTCTATTTCTCTAAATAAACAATCAATGTTGCCGTTTTGGATTTTTAATTGACCAAATTTTTGAAATTATATCTTTTTTTCAAGACATTAGCCTTGAAAAAGAAAATTTTTTATTTTAAGTTAAGAATATTTGTTCGAAGGTACCAGCCTTTAAATAATGCAAGATATTTAGAAATAGCATTTTGAAATATATATTGGTGAATTTTAAAATGACAACATGTTTTCGATCTTACATTGGAATTATTTTTATTACATTTTATTTTATTTATATTACATTTTTATTATATTTTATTTTATATGCATTACATTTTTATTATATATTTTTTTTAATTTCTTATTTTAGAATCGAAATAAATTCATCAAAATTAACATTAATGCATCAGTATTTAATATGAATTAATATTAAAGTTTTTTTTAATTAGAAATTATTTAGTGCTTCTTCTTCTAGTTAAAATAGATTAATCTTAACTGGAACATTGGTGATAAAAAAAAAATGTCACAAAGAACTAATAGTTGATGTTCTACGAAATGGCCGCATTTAGTTTTTACAACTTAAAATTCATCGGCAAATGATTTAATAAAAATATATATAAATAATATAGCAATTAGAATGCTAAACGAACAAATGAAACTCGACCATTAAGATACAAAATACTGCAATGAACGAAACGGGTGCGTCATTTTCTTTTAATGTAGCACGCCCTATATCACTAATAGTAGTCTCTTTTGAATAAAAGCATTATTTTCAAGTTATTATAATTAAGTTAAAAATTGGTATTTGATAATTATCATATCTTCAATGATTATTGAGTACCAATTCATTGGGAACAGTTACAGCTTAAAATAAGCAGTACTTGGCATATGTGTATACATAAAATTTGAACACAGGCGACAAAATTGTCGGATTAAAATGCAAAAAGGTTAAATTGAGTATTATGCAAAAATTAGTGAGAGTGTTTATTCTTGGTCCCTTTCATATGCGGATACAATATGACATACTTTGTATTTCACCGACTAGAACAGTGTGATGTTGAGAATAGAACATTCATTTTCAACCTCTTCCAATTAGACCGATCAATATTAAATTTGATATAAATTTACGTTTATGACACAAATATGCACATTGTATCATTTTCTAGCTCAGTTTTCATATGATCTTTAATAAAACAGAAGAATCATCAGCTTGTGAATGAGTAAATTATTCCGAAAATTAATAAGTTCGCTGACAATAATCGGTTTCATGGATTACAAAAATAGACTGACAGTTTACCATTATATGGAATAAATTTCAAATTAAATGCAATCATATTCGCGAATATATTAAAATACGCCGCTTTTGGTGTTGATGGACAAATCCTCTCTTAATAGGCATACACAAATTAAATTATATGACAGAGATTAATGACTTTTGTAAAATCATTTTATTTTGAAAAGCATAATTTGTGCATTAATGCATTCGTGAGAAATAATTAAATGTTTCTTTTATTTAAACAATAGCTACCTTTGGTGACTAACTCGTTCGCTGGGAATATTGCGTTATTTCAATAATTACTTCTTATGCATAATTTAATGTTCTGGATTACACACACACACACACACACATGCAAAATAAGTATGGTAAACTTCAAAGTCATTGTCAACAAATTGTGATAAACTTCAAAGTTTATATAAACGGCTTATAATAGAATCCTATATAAACGGTCCTAATAGAATCAAGTCCCATGATAGCATAGTGATAAGAAAAACGTAAATTTCGGTGGATAATCTATCTTCTAACTTTCACGATATTGCAACTTCGCTTTCTTGTTTCTCATGCAAATTACACACTAATTGATTAAATTGAATCCTTTTTCCTTAGGTTTCGACAATGGAGAAAAATTTCGCGGTAAAATATTTGTTGCTTCAACATATTTTTTTTTTTCGAGTCTGCTAAGAATGTTGTAATTTTCTTTGAAAACTAAATCTTATGGCCAGTAAAATGAATTTAAAATATGAAACCTGAAGAGTTCAATACTACTCTAAACCAGTTTATAATAACTTTTTAATGTTTCATTTGATGAGAATTAAAAATGATTGCCAGAATAGATAACTAAAAACTGTTATGTTCCTTATTGGCGTTACTCAAATGTATTTGTATTTTGAAACTAGCTTTTGTTATTTTCTTTTTAAAATTCAATTTAGTTCATTAAACCCGACCTAAAAGAAAAGAAATTGCCCTCTCGTTTATTTTTTATTAATTTTATTTTTTTATTATTATTCTAGTTATTTATTTTCTATTCGTTTAAATTAGATAAAAAACAGTATGGTAAACTGAATCGAGTTAAAAAATTTATTTAATGATGTATGCTTATTTTATTGTCATAGAAAAAATGGCGCTGATGAACCACTGATGGCCATTTTGCCATTAAACCACAATAAAAGACGAAAAAAGTGTACTGCTGTTTATAATTTGCTTTTTATTTCTCTTTAATATGCTGTTCTGAAAGTTATTTTATAACCTACGAAAGGTGATTGAATATTTCCTAATTAATTCTAAGAAAGAAAAAAATTATTCTTCTAAATTTAACGTAGAATTACAATGAGTTTTTAAGTCTTTTTCAATCACTTTAACTGTGTAGCTATAGTCATATAATAAAACCATATGTACAATTCTTAAATCTTACATAAGACTACTTGCAGCGTCTCTTAGCTCCAAAGTCAGACATTAGGTTGCAGATCTCAAAAAGTATAAAAAACAGCGAAAAGTTAATTTTTTTTTTTAAGTTAAAAGAAAGAAACAAAATTGTATAGTAGCATCTATTTCGTGCAATAGGACATTCTGCGCACATGAATTTTAAGAATAGGACACTCATATTTGTGTACTCGATTTCCAAGACTGTTTTTAAAAGAAAATATTTTGGCACTGTAACTTCAGAAAGATTAACTAATAGTCATTAAGCAATTCTCTATCGGATTATTAACTGGATTGAAGAACTTAAGCTAAGATAAACATTTGCACTATAGATCGGCAACCAAATATACTATACTTACAATTTCGATCAAGAAAAGATCAGCTGTGCTAGTAGTTTAGAATGGTCTCCGCGAACGTTTCTTCATTCGAATTTTTTCTATAGAACTACCTAAAAAACTAGAGTATGATCATCATTGCAGGACCATTGATGTTAATTGGTACTTGTGACAACTGCACCATACATTCCATAAAGTACGTATCATGAAATTCAATTCAGAATTCAGATGTGTATTGTGGCTGTTGCAGAATATAATGAGCACCGATAGTAAATGTGACAATGGATGACGAATTACTCACCAGGCATTTCGTGACTTAAGTCAAGAAAAATGCAAATCATGTACTCACAAACGAACTCTATCCTTTATGTTTAAATGCACATTGTATCTTTGGTATTCAATCATTTGAACAACAGAGTTACCGAAGTCAGTAAGTATCATTGGTACATTTAGGCATTTTGTGACCCCATGCAATGCGCATCATGAGGCCTCTCTTTTAATTAATGATCAATTTAGTTTCAGGCTGCAACACATTATCAAATTAATCAACATAATCGTTTATTTTAATTAATTATTTTTATTTTAATAATTTAGTAAATGTTATGATTTATTTATTTTAAAATTATGTATTTAAAAATAAAGGAAGAAAATTATTGAAAGATTAACCATAATTATTACTTAATGATTTCCTTGTTTCCATTTGATTATTACGAAAGATCATAAACAAATAATAATTTTCAAACAAATGCAGTATTAAAAATTATTACTTTGCAGGACATGTGAACTGAAAAAATAGCATGATCAATTAATAAATAATTAATATTTCAATATATTTTTATAATGTAATTATTTATATTTTAATTTATTTAATAAAATATAATTTATTCAATAAATAATTCAATATAAGCACATATTTTAGTTGTAATAAAGATTTATATTTTTAAGTCTAAGATTTGTATCTCTTACACATTTACATATATGATAATTTGTCAAAAGACAATTTTTAATTAACTTGTATGGGCCTCCTCCTAGTAGACCTAGACAGCTGTCTCTTCTGACTAGTTCGAAAATCCACTTCTTGTAAAGTTTAAAACTGAAAGACATTGCAAAATTAGTATAATTAAATTTTATAAAAATAAAAACTTGATTAATAATTGTTCAGTTTTGTTACAGCTGTAAGAAAACGAACATTTCTTCTTTTGATAAAGCTCTAGATCATGAAAAAATAGACAAAAATCTCTTCACAGGAATTCAAGATACTGGCCACTCATTTTAATCTTTACATCTAAATCTGAAATCTGGCTGTGAGTGTAATTTATGATCTAGTGTGGATGACTCTCGTTATATATTAGAGAACAAGATTGGGAGTTAAATTACTAGATATTGATATGGAATATCTCTTACAGATTTTTTTTTTCGACTCTGAAAAAAAATGCAATAAAAGGAACTCTTTGTATATTGGATAGAAACATTAATTTTAGTTGTTGCATCTTTAATACAATTTTCGAAAAGCGTTAAAAAACTTAATATCTAAGTAGAAACGATGTGTCAGTTTTACGACTTTTGTTTCTTGATTTAGGTTTGACTCTTAGTAGAAAATCTGTCTTTTTTTCGCCGTCTTGAAATAAGATTTGTTTTCTAGAGATGATGCGATCGTCTTTTTATGTAAAACAAGATGAATATTTTTTGGTCTATATGACTGCAGCTTCAACAAATGTTTTATATTAGATATCGCGTGTAAATTATTTTAATATATGAAGACTAGGATTTAATATGTTAATAAAGTAAATTTTCAAGGTTTAAAAGCAAGTACACGGTTATTCCGCTTATACCCTTTTCAAGGCACTGAAGGACTGCTGAAGTAAACCGGGAAAAGAGTAAATAGCTACTTAATACTTAGATTAATTACTGTATAAACTGAATTTGAAGGGACCAATAAAAACTGCTGTAAACTGCTAATAAAATGCTGTAGTAGGAAAACGTTAAAGATGAGAATAAAAAAACTGAGATAACATTGCATTTTGCATTTTTTTGGTTGATAAATTTATCTTGTAGCTGTCTTTTTGTAATGTAAATGTATCATTTATTAATTTTTTATTTCTTAAGAATTAAATATTTTTCATTTTTTTCATTGACAAATTTATTTGCTAGCACCATTACTTGAGATTATTTTTTTTTTATTTCTTAAGAATAATGAAATATATTTCATTTAGCATTTTTTGGTTGACAAATTTATTTTGTAGCATCTTTATTTGAGATTTTATTATTTTTTTCATTCATTAAGAATAATTAGATGTTTTATTTCAAATTTAAAAGAATTGTCTTTTTCTTATAGAAACGTGACTCGGAACAATGTTACATAAATAATATTAAGTTTATTTATTTTATTTTTTTAAGAAATATTTCTCAAATTCTAATGATGTGTCTCACAAATTAATAGCATAAATATTTTCTTTTATTTGAGTATCTAATATTAGATTTCACATCAATTTACATTCAGAAGTATCTTGATTTTTCTCAATTAATGTTATTTTGAATGCTAAAATGTATAACAAATGCGTTTCTGAATGCTTTTAAGTTTAATTTTTGAACAAAATTCATGATGATTGCCTTTAAAATTTTTATAAAGTCATTCAAGGTATTGATGAAAAAAAGGTTTTTCTGAAGAATGTGTAAAGAATATTTACTGGTTAGTGGCGGGTTACAATTACAGAAACTGATAAAAATATTCTTATCTTAAAAAAATTATTTATTTATTTATGTTGATACTAGAAATGACGGTGTTTTCTGTTCATCTTCCTTTATCTGTCAGAAATATTTCTAAAAAATTCCAACTTGAGGATTTGCACTTTGGAAAATAAATGAAAAAAGTGAAGATGAATAAACTTTATAGTTATTTATATTCTTATCCGCAAGAGAAGCAAAAGTGCTGAAAATATCATAATAATAATGCAAACTATTTCCAAAACAAACATTCAAAAGTGCTATTGTGATTTCGAATGATTGGTTTTGCCGAGCAAATAATTGGCTTTTTTATTGAATGTTGTGAAGACAGCATTTAATTTATAAATATATCTCTTATGACATGCTAATGAATATATATAAAAAGGTGTTCCGCTTTGTGAAAAGCAAATTAATTCAATAAGCAAATAATTTCAATTAATGCATAAGCACAAACAAAATTTGTAAAAAGCAATTTTTCTATGAAAAAAATTAAAAAGGGCACATTATAAATTGCAACAATAATATTTCCAAAAGGTTCAAAGTAAATAATTTATTCCATACTTGGAATACTAAATTTTAATTATTTTTTTGACATGTCAAAAATTTAGCTCATATTTCAACTTCCATTATACAAGTTTTAAGCTTGCATTTTAGGTTTAATGTCCTTATTTGTTTTGAATAATAACAACTCAAAGCAAATAAGAGAAATGTCTCAAACTTACTAAAACGGACTGGCAAAGAACACATCAACAGCAACCCAAGGGCGTTCACCTAATTATTAGCCATCATTATAATCAATGTTCGGACTTCATTTGAAATAGTTCACCTTATCTTATAAACTGTTTAGAGAGGACCATTAGTAGAATGGTAACAGGATATATTACTCAGAAAGCATATTATTAAAAACCTATTACTTTTTTGTGGAAGAGATCGGTGGAAACCTTAGGTTAGAAAATATCTCTAAAAGAATTTACGGTGTAAACAAAATGACATTTTGAAGCTAAATAAAGATATTTTAGGCATTTCTCTTTAAAATAAGATTTAATCACTTCTGGTATTATAATAAATTTGGAATTCAAAATATATTTTGGTGAAACTATTATTTGAGAGTAATAAATAAGAAAAAATATTTTTATTCATTTTTTATTTTTTAAATAATTGTATCAATATTATCAGATTTATTTATTTATCAAAGAAAATTCTACTTCGGATTTTTTTTCATTGTGAAACAAACTTTCTCTTTCGACTTGGATAAATTAATTACTAATGATCTTGACCGCGAATTGGAGCTTTGATATATTCAAAAGAATTATTTTTGTTAGTTTCTTTTGTATTTCTTCTTTATTATAGCATAAAAAAATATATAAATTCGTGCTTTGTATAGAATTTTGCTTCCGTGCTTTGCTCATTCTTTAGAGATCTCACATATCATTTTTTGCATCTTAAGCGGTTCCCATCTATCACAAACAAAGCTTCGAATATAAACGAAGTAGATATGTATCACTTTTTTCCCCTCTCACTTTTGCATTTATTTTAAAAATTATCTTAAAAGATAAAAGATCTTTTTTAAAAAAAAGGCCTTTTAAGATAAAGCATCTTTAAAAGATCTAAAGTAACTTTATGCAAAATGTGTTGAAAGAAAAACTTTGCTTTCCGTTTCATTTTAGAGCTATTTTATTTCAACCAGAAAATTCTTTAGTGAACTTAAGATGCCCCCACCCCTTCAAAAAAATCAAGCGGTTCTGAAAACGTTTGGTTATTGTTACATATTTTAAAGAAAATTTTTAATTGAAATGAATAAATTCTGGAAGAGCCATGATTAGGTCTTGGCGTCAAAATTTTTAACTTGTAAATTTAATAACTAATTAAAATTATAAAATATCTTTTCATGCTTCTAAAAATACAAAACTTTTATTTTGTTTATTGAGCATTTTATTATAAATTAAGAACTACAGTAAGAATCTCAAAATATGTTGAAAAAACCCTGGGAACTATTATTTAACTTAAGAATTTAAACTTACGATTGTTTATAACTATTAATCAAACTATTTAATCATCTATTAATAACTATTTATCATCAACTATTTAATCAAAATTACAAATTTTAAATTCATTTGAATTATTTTTATCTGGAAAATTCGGATGCGCTTTGGAAACCGTATTTTGGTAATTGGAAAAAAAAATAATAGAAAGAAAGAAAGAAAAGAAAAGAAAAAAGGAAGAAAAAAACTGAACAAATGTAAATATAAACATAGAATCAGCCTCTTAGATGAAAAAAATATTTCGTGCATCTTCAGAGAATATATTTCTACAACGATTGACATTTATATTTTTGTTGTGCAATAATTATTTTTATATAATAAAAAATATACGAAGGTTTTTTTTATGAAATATACGGTTATTTTCCTATAATTCCCAGTGATTAAACAAAATTAAACATTATTTTTTTATTTATGAGATATATGACAATATAATTAAAATTCAATCCAATCTAAATGTATGTATTTATCGATATATATTGAGAAATACGTATAAAATATTTATTCAGTATTTTTTCCGTTTGTAAATACATTTTTAAATGCATATCTTATATTGGATGACATAATTACGGCTACGTTCATCAAATATTAAATATTTGAAAGCTCGAAATAACCCATTCTTCAGGTCAAATTCGGAACAAGACAGGCAAGAAATGAATGTTACCTCATGATCTGTAGGAAAATACGTCAATTGTTTGTGAGAATCGTCTCATTTCTGGAAAACTGCGGGTTATGTTTCTAACGGAAACATGTTTCTCTGTATTATGATAAGCATTTTGGCCATCTGGTCAGATCTTGAATGTCGCTACATTTGAAATGCTATGCTGAATTAGTTTCCCGATTCGAAGCAAAGTATTGATAGTTCGAGGAAGAATTTGTGATTAAATGCCATGGCAGACATCTCAGAGGACACCCTTCCAAAGTCAAATTGAGTAATATAAATAAAAGCGTTAATTATCTTTGTCTAGTTTCAATGAATTGTCAAACCTTAGTGCATATAGTAATGTTAATTTATAAATGTCAGTTTCGACTTATCGTTGCCTGTTATCATAATTACCTATCCCTTTATGTTATTGTTAATTTCGATGTATCTCTTAATTAAAATAAATGTTCGTATGAGGGAAAATCAAAAAGGAAAGGGACTTTAGCAATTTCTCTTTCCAGGGTTTAGGAACACTGCTAGTATCCAACGGTGAGTTAGTGTAGTCAGCAACACTTCTATGCAACATGTTACTCTTATTCCCGTATTATTCGTGGGAGTGTAGCAGACTGTTAAATATGGCAGCTCTATTGTCGTATTGTGCTCTATTGTATTGTTTTTGAAACGTATGAAACCTGCTGAAATATTTCCTCGAATGCAACACCCATCATCATCAGAAGTTAAGAAATTTGAATGTAAATCATTAGCTGGTAAGATTACGATAACACTATTCCAAGACATGGAAGGTTTAGTAGCCGTTCATTTAATCCCTAGAGGCGAAACTGTGAATAGTGAGATCTCTTGTGATGTATTGTGAACTAATTGAAATCTGCAATTAGATCCAAGCGTCGTGGAAAACTGCGAAAAGGGGTCATCCTTAGCATGATAACGCTCGGCCACATTCTGCCAACTGACCTTAAACAATAAAGGAGTCAGGATTCTTAGAGCTGGAACACTTGCCATACAGTCCAGATTTAGCTTCAAGGGATTTTCATATGGACCATTGGAAAAAGCGTTAAGGGGAAGAAGATTTGCAATCGATGAAGAAATTTTGATGCGATACAAAATTGGTTACAAATACAACCGAAAAACTTTTTTCCGAAGGACTAAAAAAAACTTGTGAAACGTTGGGAAAAGTGCGTTGAAATACAGGGTGGTTATGTAATAAAAAAAAAAAATGCATGTTTCAGTTTTCTATCATTACAACAAACGCATCTTTTCTCAAATGCCCCTTTACTTTTTGACTCTCTCACTTATTATCTATTTTTTGGGGGTATTTTGATAGCTTCAGGGCGATAGTCCACTCTTCTAAAATAAATTGAATTATGAGTTCTTAATGTACAAAATGGTAAGCTTTTACTGGAAAAACAACGGAAAATGCATATTTTTGGATGTAATGTTTCAATGTAGATTCCCAGATACCGTTTTTAAAAAACGGTAATTGTACTTGAAGAGTGGCAAAAGGTAGTAATAATACGAAATAAATTAATTTTTTAAAAATATCATGCCCATGTACAAGAAAATAATTTTCAAACATTGCTAGACAAACTTAAAAAATGGCGAAAATTTATTTATTTACGCATGCTTTTTATGCACCATTTATTTATGCATATTTAATTAATGTTATCACATCATAGAATTGTAAAACTATCTATTGTGATATGGGAAAAATGGGTAGATCGCAGTCTTTTTTTTTGTGGGGTGGGGGGTATACCTAAAAGTATATTAAGAATTTATCAAGTAATAAAATAAAAAAAATTATAAATAAGAAATTTATAAATTTTTAATGAATGGCTTCGATAATATAAATCAAAATTATTGCAGAAGAAAATATGCTAATATTCATAGGATGGTCTTGGTCTACCCCACGACGACCCGCCCATCCGAAAAGGTGTAAGACCTTGAAAGTCGCCGGGGAGAGAACCATTACTTATTAATTGAAAAACTTACAGTCTACAGTCGGGCGATAAATAAGGGTATACATTATAGTTCATTTGACTAAATTAAAAAATTTAAATTAAATAGTTAACAAACCAATTCTAGGTTCAATAGACTAAGTTGAAAAGTACATAGAGAAAGCAGTAGCACACATAAGCATAAAATTACAATGTCCAAAGAATGGAAGGCATAGTATACTGTACAGCAAAATCAAACAATGTATCTATATCTAAAATCATATATCTATCCCATTATATAAAGTGAAAAATAAGTTAATGACACAAATACAAGGTGAAAATACAAAGCAGATCTAGAATGACAAACACACGCACACACACAAAAAAAACTACCACTAGAAGATAAATCAAGAATATGAGCAGAAACATGCAAAGTTTTTAATAGCTATAATCTTACATAAAAATGAACAACAAAAAGCTGTGCCAGAATAATTATGTAAATAAAAACTCAATTAAAGCAAGACTGCAAACAAGCTAAGACACAGATTCATCATCCTAGCATCCTCTGAATTTCCTCACAAATATCTCTCGAGACTTCACAAATCTTCCCCATCATCCTTAGCGAAGCCTCGTTGCTGAGTACACTCACAGGAAGTGTTTGCTGTTCCATCTGTACAAAAACATGGTCGCTTTTAATTGCAAGTGAAAATATAACCAAAAAATAATGATTAGAAAAATGCCAGAATAAGTTTTCTGTCTACAATACTAAGAATGTTAGAATAAGTTTTCTGTTTACAATTTGCTCGCTCCTTCTCTCTCTCTCTCTCTCTCTCTCTTTTTTTTTTTGTTCACAAAAAATATCTTTTTTGTTCCTTCAGTTTGTTTTCAAAAGGAGTTCGAAATAGGATGCAAGATACAGCTAATGGCAACAAAATTGGTTATGAACAATTTTCGCTAAAGGTATTTTTAAATATAAAATATAATTTTTGTGCAATTACCATAAGAATGTGAAATCTAATGCCAACGGAGACATAAAGCTTATATAGAGGATTGTTTTGATTTCTCATTAAAAATAATGTCAGTAATTACTATCATGATATTTTTTCCATTCTTTTGTCTCAAACAATTTTTAAATGAAAA
Source organism: Argiope aurantia (assembly GCA_026543865.1). Taxonomy (NCBI): domain Eukaryota; kingdom Metazoa; phylum Arthropoda; class Arachnida; order Araneae; family Araneidae; genus Argiope; species Argiope aurantia. Next base: position 302,969 of record JAPMOR010066402.1, read on the forward strand.
TATTTCTTTAAATAGAAAAGCAGCCTATTAATTATGAATAATTCCTTTTTTTTTCCTGTAAATAATTCTGCGACGGATTTGGTTAAGGTTCTATGCGCTTCAGCTGAAACTTCATTTTCATACTCATATACAGTGTCTCACAAAAGTGATGGGAGACTTGTGCTTTACAAAAGGAAACTGTAATAAAATAAATAAATAAACATGTACAAAAATTTTTTGGGTGTGTTTCATATTTAAAGTTAGTAACAATTATTACATAACATACATTTTATCAAAATATTAAAATATTAATTTAATAAAAATACAATTGTTTAGAACGGAGCAAAAAATGGCTCACATAAGTGATGGGACACTTACTTTTCCATCAAATATTTATCCAAAAGTTTTACTTTTTAAAAGGTTTTAATATTTTGTTGGATTTCCTTTTACTTTTAAAACATGATTTAATCTTCTTGGGATGGATTCCGAGTAATTTTTTTGTAATTTCTGGAGTGATTTTACCCCATTCTTCTTGAAGCACCGATTTTAATTGTTGTTTTGAAAAAATGGTGTGTTTGCGAATTCTTGATTCCAATTCTTGCCAAATATTCTCTATGGGATTTAAGTCTGGAGATTGTGGTGATGTGGTGATTTCCACGTTCAATATGCAAATTAATAACTAATTTTCGAATTTCAGGTGAAGTTTCTTTTCATTTAGCATTCATGGCTGCACCACCAACAACATTTTTATTGCTTATTTCAGACGATTTTTGTTGCATATCTAATGGTGTCCCATCACTTATGTGAGCTATTTTTTGCTCCGTTCTAAACAATTGTATTTTTATTAAATTAATATTTTAATATTTTGACAAAATGTATGTTATATAATAATTGTTACTAAATTTAAGTATGAAACACACCCACAAAAAATTTGTACATGTTTTTTTAATTTATTTTATTACAGTTCCCTTTTGTAAAGCATAAGTGTCCCATCACTTTTGTGAGATACTGTATATGTTTTAGTCTCTTTGAATGCTTTTGGTTCAGAAAATATTTGCTTTTAATTGAATTTCATAATATTCTTTTTTTGATTGATAGATTCTATGTTTTGTAGTCTCTTCTAATAATAAAGAAGAATGTGTGTGAATATATGTCTGTGCTGGAGCTCTGCAGGTAAAACCGATTATATTAGAGCTACAAAATTTGGTATAAATATAACTTGAAGAGTGGAAATGTGCAAATTGGAGTACGAGTTTGAGAATGTTTATACACGAACTAAAAAAGTGATGCTAAAGTATACTAAAATTAGAAAGTAATTGAAACAGACAGTTACATTTTTAATAAAATTAGTTTTATGTGTTAGGTTTATGTATTCAATGAATAGAACAGGTTTAACATACACTGGTGTGCAAAACTTAAGCAACAAGTATGTTTTTTGCCATAACTTCACGAGAAATCATCTGAGAGTCATGAAATTCAGAAAAAAGATACAGCATTTTGTTCTGAAAGAATGACGAAAGCATAGTTGTGCAGAAATGAATACAATGCATACAGTATGGAATCAAATAAAAAAAGGCTTTATTGAACTCGTAGTATCGTTACACATGATTGTCTGTCCAAGAGGAAGAACAGCAAGCAGATGTTCCTTAGTATGGGATATGCTCTCTCCTTACTGCAATGGTTGCTTCGCACCGTCTCCCCATACTCAGCACCAGATTGTCCAACAGTTCTTGGGGTAAGAGTGCCCATTCCTCAATCAGCATCTGTTTAATTTGTCGGGTGTTCCCAGGAAGATGTAATCGTGCCACAAGGCGTCTCCCCAAAGCATCCCACACATGTTCTATCGGATTTAAATCATGGGAGCACGCCGGCCAATCCATTCGAGGGATATCTTCACTTTCCAGGAGCTCCTCAACAGCAGGAGTCCTGTGTGGCCGTGCGTTGTCATCCATAAAAACGAAGTCTGATCCAATGGCACCTCGGAACAGATGCACATGGTGAAGGATCACCTCCTGACAATAGCGATCTCTAGTTACAGAACCTCTGTCGAAAACGTGGGGCTCAGTCCGCCCGTTCATCATAATGCCTCCCCAGACGACAACTCCAGGAGCACCGAAACGGTCTCTTTCCGTGATGTTACAAGCGATTCCCAACACCAGTTGATTTGGAGACACGGTTTCATCCCAGTAACATCACGGAAAGAGACCGTTTCGGTGGTCCTGGAGTTGTCGTCTGTGGAGGCATTATGATGAACGGGCGGACTGAGCTCCACGTTTTCGACAGAGGTTCTGTAACTGGAGATCGCTATTGTCAGGAGGTGATCCTTCCCCATGTGCGTCTGTTCCGAGGTGCCATTGGGTCAGACTTCGTTTTTATAGATGACAATGCACGGCCACACAGGACTCATGCTGTTGAGGAGCTCCTGGAAAGTGAAGATATCACTCGAATGGATTGGCCGGCGTGCTCCCCTGATTTAAATCCGATAGAACATGTGTGGGATGCTTTGGGGAGACGCCTTGCGGCACGATTACATCCTCCTGGGAACACCCGACAACTTAAACAGATGCTGATTGAGGAATGGGCACTCTTACCCCAAGAACTGTTGGACAATCTGGTGCTGAGTATGGGAAGACGGTGCGAAGCAACCATTGCAGTAAGGGGAGAGCATATCTCATACAAAGGAACATCTGCTTGCTGTTCTTCCTCTTGGACAGACAATCATGTGTAACGATACTACGAGTTCAATAAAGCCTTTTTTTTAATTTGATTCCATATTGTATGCATTGTATTCATTTCTGCGCAACTATGCTTTCGTCATTCTTTCAGAACAAAATGCTGCATTTCATTTCTGAATTTCATGTCTCTCAGATGATTTCTCGTGAAGTTATGGTAAAAAACATACCTGTTGCTTAAGTTTTGCACACCAGTGTAGAAATAACACAACTTTTATCTATATCACAATTTGATGCTTAAAATACTTTGTTGGATATTGTGCATAAGGATTTTAATTGAAATAAAGCACAGCCAATTTTCCCGGTGAACCTGCTGGTGGCTAAAATTAGCTAGTTTATAATAAAGAATTCAAAAATTCTCATATTATCTTATGGGTTCTGTTGTGCCTGCTCTATAAAAGTATGAACAAAAATTGATATTATTTCAGTAGTATTTTGTCGTTCTATACTTGTTATGCAAATCATAGATTAAACATTAAACTCTGAAAAATAGCTATAGAAAATAATTGTATTGCAAATTAGAGAACTCTTTTATAATAAAAATTACAGATTAATATGAAAAAATTATAAGAAATTCGCTTACTGAAATAAATAAACTTATTACATTTGAATATTTCAGTTGACTTTCAATTACAAACGCATTCAGCATATTCATTAACATGATAAAAATGATATCGTTATAAATAGGAATGTTCCGAATTGTTCAAATCAACCTTATAAAAATTTTATTCTTGTTTCTATGAAAACATGAAACCAGATTTGTTTGTTCTAGTCAATAAAGATTTTTTTTAATAGAGACAATTATTGTATTCTGTTTTTATTTTGCAAAAACGATAAAATTCTTGTTCACTTATTTTTCTGTTGTTCGACCAAAAAGTTAAAATATGCTAAAAATATTTACATTTCAAGATATTAAGAACAATAGGTTCCCTATTATAATACGTTTTTATTGTTTTAAAAAGCGCGCAGTGTCATTTGATAAATTTAACTTAGAATATAAATATTTTCCATTGATCATATCAACAACTACTATTCATTTCAATGCTTAGAAAAAAAAAATAAAAAAAAATCGTTTATTAAACATTCAATTGCTTAATAAAAATAATCACTAAAAGTTATAAATATATATTTCATTTTTTGTTTTATTATGTTTGGAAACATTTCTAATTATTATTTTCGTTGTATAAAAAAATCTTTTGTTTTTATATTACTTTCTTTTCTTGCGTTTGAGTTTAGAATTATGATAATAATGATAGTGTAGATGTTATTCTTGCAAAGCCGGCTTACAATAACTGCATGATATGCTCCTAAAATTTTAATCACGTAAGTCATTTTACTATTATTTTTATGATGCCGGGATTATATATTTCATCTAATATTTCATTTAAAATGAAATACGGTAAGGCTGAATTTATTTTATTCCCATATCGATTTTAAAGCATGTGAACTTGAATTTTACTGTCGAACAGTGCAATAAAAAAATATCGAAGTAATAATGATTCGAAGTCGATGTTTTTTTCATCCAGTTTGAGACAAACGCGATAAAAAGAATTGAGTGTTTTTTTTTCGTAAATAATTAGTAAAACACTTAATATTTCTTTTATAAAAATAAATTTTTAGATTGATACTGTATCCAAAAACGAATCACTTATTTTGATGACTATCGGGGAAAAAAGATCGAAATAAAACTCGTACATTATGTAAAATTCGCAGTTTTATAAAAAAAATAGAACATGGTACGTTTTATTTTAGTACTTTGTGTTGCTAATCTTTATTTCCAATTATATGTTCCAAATTATAGATCGAACGAGTTTCACAATAATTTTTCCTGATTTTGTTTAATTCTTCAGATAGCGCTATTTTTATTAGTGATATGTGTTCTTGCAAAAATTTCTAATTGATGCCATACATTTTCTATGTCATTCAAGTCTGGTGATACGGAGGGGTTTTAATGACTTTAGGGCAATTCAACAGTAGTCCCAAGTAAGTACGGAAAACAGAAAGTTTTGAGTCATTATCCTGATAGAACTGAAAAATGAATGGTATCTCAAATTATTGCGCATTAGGTTTTAAATGATCTTTTAAGATATTAATAATATGCATACTGACCCATCGTAGATTCTATAAACACCAATCGACCGGCATCTGCTGCTCTATACAGACTCATACCATTACCATTCCCTCTTCATGTTTTACAGTTTTTCTCGTATTTTCTGGATTTTGTTCTTTATTAGATTATTATTACTTTATTTTACCTTTCCATTCGATTACTTTATTTTACCTTTCCATTCTATGAAAACAAAGTGAATTTTGACTTCATCGGCAAAAAGTACATTCTTCCAAAAGATAATGTCTTTTCTTCATACCCCAAGAAAACTAATTCGATTTACAAAATTTATTAGATTTTGCTTACTTATTTAAAACTTGTTTCTCATAACCTTACTGCTGAAAATTGTTTTTTTTTTTTCTTCAAATGATGTGCATGATTTCTAGGCGCGCACTCTTATTTAATAATGGTTTTGCTTCCAGAGCTAATTTGGAAGCATTTTGGTGTGACTTTGTATAACTTTTCAAATAATTCAAGCTCATTATGAAAATTTAAATTTTTTCATTTGCTACATTCAAGGAAATCTTTCATTCGCTTGAATTTATTCTTCAACAATTTGTAGTGCTTATATCTGTTAAAAATCTCTCTATATAAAACGCTAAGGTACGTGGCTCAGATATCGCACTTATTACTTTTTATCGAATGACAACAGTCAAATGTAAGCAAAGCGTAGTTACTAACATTTCAGGTTGCTTCTTTGAACTTTTTTACAGCTGCACTTAATTTAACATTTCTCTTAACTAATCAGGGGAGCTGTAAAATGTTATTAGAAATTCTCGTCTGTGGGCTTAGAAACTCCAATCAGTTAGAGGATGGAATATATAAAAGATGTTAGAAATAAGCAGCAAACACAGATGGATAATTGCTGTGACTTGTTTCTAGAAACTGATGTTCATATTTTCCGAAATCATTATCTGATAAAAGCATTATATTATCTTAAAATTTACATTATCGCTTTTTACATTACATTACCACATTTATCTTTTTAACAACATCTTAAAATTCAAAAATTATCATTTTAATAGTATCGATTTCATTTCGAAATTTTTTTTTAATTCAATTTTTTAAAAAAAATTTACTGTGGTTTCAATCTGAAATAATGTTAAAATGAAATTCAAAATTTTCTATCAAAATAATTAATCGCAATATTTCGTCAATGTTAGAATTAATGTTAAAAAATTGCCTTCTTTGGACATTACTGCTGAAGTAGGATTTTCGCTTCGGTTTTTATTTCATTGTATATACAATTTTTAATTTGCATTTAAAACTTTGTAGTAGGCTGAATCAAATCATATTAAATAACACATTGAATTTTTTAAAAAAAATGTATTTCATGTACTTTTACTGTCTAAAATGTATATAGAATATATTTATGCTGTCAAAATGTATTATTTCTTTTTACTGTTTAAAATTTCAATAATCTATCTGATCAAGCTGGTCACCAAAGGTAGATAGTGCTGTGAATTGTGAAATGAGTTCTATTTACTATTTTTCCGACTTCGCGAAATGATTCACCAAACTTAATATGATGAACAATCAGTTCTCCTTCGCTGAAAGATATTTTTCCACACTGTAGTCCCATGATCAAAAATTCAAACTACAAATTTACTTTCGGATTGATCCAGCTTTGTTCCAACATAATTTAGTGTTTTCGATCCAGAATTGGTTTATATTTCCATCATTTACTACGAGACTATTCTGTGCATGAGTTTACTTTTGACTTTCAAGCTACAGAATTTCGGAAATACTTCCTAGTATTTAATTAATCATTAACAATAATAATTTTTATTCAAAACAATTGATTATATGTTTATGAACAGAACGTTATTGAAATATTTCTTCTTAAAAAACAATATCTGAGATTTATAAAATTTTTCCCGTCGATCGAATTTTGCTTTGAACAACAGTAGATCTATTTAAAAGTATGCTATTATTTTATAAAAGAGAAAGAGTTTAGTTTATTTAAAATCGAAATATTTCACAAGCTTTTTAAAATTCCTAACAATAATAATACTATGTTAAAATAAAATTTGGATTATTTACAAAGAATCAACAAATCTCTTCCTGTCTGAAGATCAAAATTCCTGCTGATTGTTTCTATTTTTTTTTTCTCCTTAACTTTCTTATTACACGTAGATATTCCTAAAAATATTTCCAATTCCGCTGAAAACAAATATTTCCATAGGAATTTTGTTTTAAACGAAATTAGGCAGAATTCAGATACTAGCGTTTGAGATATGTGCTCATTTCAATTGCTTTATCTCTCAATGTCCAAAACAATATTTTAGTAAATTCAGAAGAGGATTCGAGAAAGTATTTACACAAAAAACAAATATTTTAAAATGCATTTTTTAAGACAGAATATTACATTCGATTTTTATTTAAATTCGCATCAATTTGAAATCAATGCTTGTAAATTTTTTAATTAATTTTATTTTGAGCATTGACAATGCAAAATGTTTTAAATTAGTATGCTTTTTTTTTCCTTCCTGTAGGTATTAAAATATTTTTATGAGACGTGTTTTGTATATTGACACATTGACGGAATTAAAAAAAAAATAATAAATTTACAAAAATTCCATAAAACTATTGTGAAAATATTTGTTTTGAACCGAATCATAGCGAGGTCACGAAATATTTTGAGACTATCTATATGATGACACACTAATTTCAGCCATATATATTCTTACTCATTTAACCTATTTTGCCAGTGAGAAATGTATGCTATAGTTGTTAACGAGTGTTGATAACATAAAAATAAGAGTTATTTATTGAATATTTAAACTCTGAAATGCTGAAGATTGATGCTTATCTTTCTATCTGAAGTAGAAAATGTTTCTGAACAGTATTCTTTCCATTTGGAAGTTTATCTCAGTGTCTCTCTCCTCTAATTTTTGCCACTCAAATTTCTTCGGAATTTCTCGAAATTTCTTTGCCATTTCTCCTCCTACTTACAAAATTTATATGTCAAACCTTGCAATAATTTAGATAGATATAAAACTTAATGTTATAGTCGAGGAAACCAAATAGCATTCTTGGGATTTTTAATTATACAGTTTTTTAATTAAAAAATGCCAAAGAAATTAATGTTCCATTGCTTAAATTATTAATATTCGTGTAATTGTGAATATATACAAGGGAAAATAAAACAAATAATTCATGCTCTAAAATCTTCGTCTCCAAATCCTTAAGAATATCTTTGTTTCTAAATGACGCCTTCTGTTAAAATTTCGAAATTATGAATTCATTGAAATGTCATTTTTCGTTCCCGGGAAGATCACTTCTACTATTATATTTGAAAAATTAAATATATTTTAAACTCCATCAGCACTGAAAAAATGATTTCATATTTTATCTTTATTTTTGACACAGCATCTTTAAAAATCTGCATTCTTTTAAAAAAGATCATATTTAAAAAAAAAAAACATATAATAAATTCCCAATTATTTTCTGATTTTTAAAATAAAATTTATTTAAAATTTATCTTAATTTAAATTATGAAGTTAAACATTTTTTAAGATTCTGTTTTTATACTGGTTTTTGTTATTTTACCAACGTTTCCATAATTAAAACGTTTTTGCAATTTTGAGAAACCGTTATGAGTGGAATATATTCCTTTTTATTATTAGATATGGATTTAAATTATTACTGACTCGTGCAAATAGAATAAGAATCTATAAAAAGAAATACCCATAGAAATTGTATTAAGATTTTAATTTAATATTACTAAATTTATTTAATGTTTTATCTCTGTATATTCGTCAAATTTTTAAATTTTAGCACAAAAAGAATAAAAAGAATATTTATTGTTAATACTTTAATTTAAAGAAAAGTTTTGATAAATGTTTACTTTTGTTACAATCATTTCTGGTAAAGCATCAATCAGCCTTATCTTAGATTTTAAAGAAGTATCACAGATTGACAGCTAAAAGGAGGTTTCAATATGTGTAGGTCTTATAATAACGTTTTTCCATCATTATCGTAGGATGCGTCCAGTAATTGATCTATTATATTCTCATTAAATATTTATTCTGTGAATAAATTATTTTCATATAATAAACGCTTCCATATTTAACAAGCGCTTAAGAAGTGAAATGAAGAAGAAAAAATACTGTTACAAACCTGCAATTCGGCTTCCCAGCATAGTTTGTTCATCAACAGAAAGTTTTACAGTCATCTGAATGGGACGGAGTCCAGGTGGCGCGTCGGGAGTACCAGAGCTTGGCGACAAACCTGGCGACCATTTGGCGACTTTGGCGCCAAAATAGATTATACCCGAAGCTTCGAGAATTTTCCCGATCCGTCCAATAAGACCCGAGATACACCTCGAACGTTCCTGATTGGTTGAGAGGCTTCTAGCCCCGCCTCCTGAAACCTATAAAAGGGTCCGCAGCTGCCAGAGAAGTCAAGTACCCCAAAACAGATGGAAGATAACAACCTAGAGCACACAACTCAATACTTGGATGATCTTGCTAAACTCCAGGAAATAAAAGCTAAAATATGTGATATTGAAGGAGAATTAAGCGAACTTGGCCCTTTCCCTATCATAAACTGCAAAAAACACGTGGTGCAAAAGCCCCCCCCCCCCCAGCCAGAAACTACCGACCAAAGGAACGGAAACGAAGTTGTTTTTATGGACGCGGAAACTGATCAGCAAGTTAACCCGAAGATGAAAGACCCAAACAACGACAACTTTCAACCAGTCAACCCAAAAAAGGCTGCTAAAATTAGGAAAATTGACGAAAAATCAGAAAGCATGGACACCACAAACAGGTTCGAAGTTCTAAGCCAAATCCTAGATACCCAAGAAACAGCAAACTCCAGACCCGCAACAATAAATCTTAAACTCACCAGCAATTACAATATCACGCTCCAGGAGATCCATAGAAAATTCCCGCAAACAGAAAATAGGCTAATAAGGAACATGATTGCAATACAACCAGTAAACGAAGAAAGATCCAAAATTATCGATTTGCTGACAGAAAAGAAGCAAGAATTCACTCTCTCTGAAAGCTTTGATGAAAGGCCAATTAAAATCATACTCAAAGGACTCCCCATAGATGCTGATAAAGAAGAAATAGTAAAAGAACTTGAAGAAAGATGCTACAAAATTATCAGAATTTTCCAGCTCAGAAATTATAGGTTGAAGACACTTTACCCAATCTTCCTACTAGAAATCAAGAAGACAAAGAATGCTCAAAACATCTACAATGAAAAATCCCTCCTCCATCTGAAAATTAAAATAGAAAGCTACAGAAGAAAAACATCTGCAACTATCTGCTATAATTGTGCAGGGTTCTTTCATGTAGCAAGGAACTGCAGAATAACACCGAAATGTATCAAATGCGGAGGCCCTCATACTACCAGGAGCTGCAGTATAAGGGAAAAAATCCAAGATCCAGTCTGCATCAATTGCAACGAAACTGGACATACTGCTACCTAAAAAGGATGTTCCAAATTCCCCAAGCTAATTTCAATAAAAGGAAGACCCACCTATGCTGAAATAATGAGAAAAAACCCAAGTAAACAAGACCCCCAACCCATCCCCACACCTAGAAAACAGCACGAGGAGCCTACTTTAACAGTAAATGAAGAACTACCCTCGACACTAGAACTCCTGGAAATCCTCAAAGAACTAAGAGAAGTCCTCAAAGAATTCCCCAGATTAATCGAAGCAGTCAAACAATCTAAGAAAACGAATAACAAGGAGGAGAAAAAGTTGATTATCCTGAATGCTCTGATCGGCTAAGTCCCACCAAAAGTTTTGATCTCTCCACTACAAAAACCCAGCTTCCTGATTGGCCACTCAAGAACAACAGTTTATCCCCACCGAACTCTGAAAACCTTCCTGCATCACCCCCTCCTACTCCCATGACGGTTTGCTTTCCCATTGGTCGAGACTCTACACCCACTCTCCCTCACCTGCCATGCGGACTTTTTCTCCAGAGGACTCTGTCAGTTCTCTATCTACTATCATCAAGACCACAACAGTTCATGTCAGACCATTTCTCGCCAGGTTTATCCAGTTGCAAAGCTCGGAGGTAGCCCATCTCGGGCGGGAACTCCGTTAAATCGTTGTCATCTACCAGAGAAGTCAAGTCCGAAGACGGAGCGGAGGAGTCGTAAGCGACAGAGCGGAGTAGGCGGAAACGACGGTGAGCAGCGATGGAATCAAGCTCGTGCGGAACTGAGCTGCGCGCTACTGTCTGCAGTAGATTCTGGTTGTATGCTGTTGAATGCTACACGTCTCGGCTGAAGATAGTCGTCTCTGTGCTGTATATAGCTGTCGCTTTTGTGCTTTCCTGTGTGTCTTCATGTAAATAAACGTCGTTGTTTTATTTTCTACTGCTGATTGAGCGTTCTACACACCATATCACTTCCACTATGCAAACGAACCCCGGTAAAAAAAATTCGTAACAATACTACTGAAGAAATCTATGTACTATCGTCTACTGAAGTAATCTATCCCGAAATGTTTTCATTCTAAGAATCTTAAAAAGTCTGATATTTGTATATATAGGGCTGAAGTAACGGTAAAAACAGTATACTAATTCTACCAGATTTGTTTCTAGAAACTCTAAATGCACTTATGAAAATATACGAGAAAGCAAATTTGAGTTCCATGAGACTGTAATTGTTGCGCATATTATTTTTAATGATCATAACATTCGTTAATTGCAAGTTTTATTCGATTTTATTTGACTTAAATTTTATGATCATTCTATTAAAAAATTAGTAGATAAAATAGAAAAATTGAATTTTTCATCTATAGCTATAAAAAGGAAATTAAATTTAAGTAAGCAAAACAATAATGATGGAATTTTGAAAATTTTTCAACTCTCTTATACGAGTAACGTTATGGAAAATATACAACTATAATTAAACAGCTTCAAAATAAAAAACTGAGATTTTCTGGTATTCATAGCTAAAGTTCAATTCTTTTTGATCTGAAATGCAACATATTTTATCTTACACAAACGAAATAACCAAACAATTCTTCCTTTCAAATTCTTGAATATCGTTATAGTGAAAATATTTCTGAATTCAAAACTTTTCTTTCTACACCGGTATACAAAAGAATGCAAAGTATAGAAAAAGAGAATAGCGTAACAGTCCAAGAATTCTATTGAAATATGTTCCAAACGAAATTAAGAATTTTCTGAGTAAATTCTTTTGGAATTTCTTGATTTTTTTAATTCTTGATTTGCTTTATAACATTGCAGCAAACAGCATAGTATCAAAAAAATTTAAAGAATAAATAGAAATTCAAAGTTTCCATTTGTATAAGTTTCTATCTAATTTTAAATTATAGTGATTGAAATAAAATAAACTAAAAGCAATTCGGTTTCTAATACCTCATCAAAGTGAATTTTTGAACGATTTAAGTTTTAAAAAGACCACCGAGACGAAAGTCATCCTCATGCATTATGTATATTTCGTGCTGAATATCTATTCAAATTCTTTTCTGTGGAAACTTTGATAGCATTTCTTAGAATTTCTCTTATTTTATTCTTTAGTGAAAAAAAAATTAGAAGAAATGTGAATCACTTGGCGAGAAAACACAACAGGTATTGGCGACATACAGGCAACCCAAAGAAGGCCGGAAACCTGTTTATGGGGGAAAAGAGACAAGGCGTTTGCGAACTACCTGGATCGGCGAACCGCGTTACAGATACGTGTTTTTTGTTGTCCCAACAGGATCGTGTCGGGTTTCTTCTGATCTGTGTACATTTTTTTATTATTATTATTATTTTAGTAAAATTCTGCTTGAGAGTTTTTTATTTTATATCTATAAATGGTGATTTTTTCCATTTAATACTTGTTGATAGTACAAATTTTTATACATATTTTTTTACCATAAACACTTACTATATGTGGATTACGAAATATTTTGGATAGTGCTACCATTCTGGATGAAGATTGGTTTCTGTGTTTAGATTCCCCGTATCTGGATCAATTTCTAATGGATAAAAAGGAGTTAAAATAACCTGGTGAGTTTGATGGAATTTTTGCATTAGATTTTATAGAAACAATGAAATATGACGGATGGAATATTTAACAAAATATTTTACGATTTCACTATACTAAAAAAAGTGAAAACTTAATGATGTTGAAATGATATGAACTATTTTTTATTTAAAGTGGATTAAAACGTCTGTCGAATCTTTATAATTGAGTTAAGAACCGAAGATGGTCCATTACGTTAAGCTATAAATTTGTTAATAAATTTGGAAATAAAAAAAGATTTCCCGTTCCTGCAAAATCAAAGCTAAAAAAGTCTTCGATTTCGTCAAAATATCTGGGTTGTCTTTCTAGCTTTAAATATTTTTTTCTCTAAATTTGGACAAATTAAAAATACTTGACAGATATTTCTGAATCCATCAATAAATTTTTCAAATTCTTGTAGAAAGCTGAAGAAATATATTACTTAGTTCGTGAACTAAAAAAAATAAGCTGTATGTTTATCCAATTAAATACTGGGATTCAACTGACAAATAACTGAAATTTTCATTTTTTTTTTCACAATTTAAAGCATTAAAAACAAGTGTAAAATATTTTTAAATAAATAGTTACTTACTCTGTAAATCAAGAATTATGTAAGAAAATATTACACAAAATTGAGAAATTTATAATCCAAATTTTAGTAAAAATGTGCATTATATTTTTATTTAAAAGAGTTTTGTAAAAGGGCTCTACGAAAATCAGGAAAAAACAATCAAACGCATTAAAAAATGTATATTCAATAGCATTAAAATGTAAACTATTGAAAATCAAAGTAGCTTTACAACGAATGAACGCAGAAACAAAGTTCGAAGGGTTTTATAAAGAAAAACATTTAGAAATCAAAAACACGGAATTAAAAAAAAAATAGATATTTTTACCCGATATTTTTTTTAAACACGTCCACCTACCTTAACTGCATTATTTTTATTCATTACTTTTCTATTTGATATGTTATTATCTTTTTCGGGAAATTTTAAAATGTATCAGTCCTTTTAGTATTTTAAGAGAATTCGTTTTTATATGTTACATTCAGAGAAAATAAATGTTATTCTTATATTGGGGCTTTAGAAATTTTTGAATGCTAAATCTCTTTGAGGATAATTTTAAGTAACTACAGTTAATATCACAATTGTGGCGCACTTTATATAATGGACACGCTGAGTTCAACCTGCAAACACCTTTATAGCAGTACCTTTTCACATATTTAATAATTTTTAAATTATATTATAAAATGATTCAAAGAAGGTACCATTTTCTTTACGAAGAGAAGCACACTAAACACATATATATAGACGTTCAGAGAATAGGGAACCAAGTCACATTAAAAAAGCCATGATAAAATTAAGCAAACATTTTTTATGACACACCTACACAAAAGTACTAGAAAATTTTACTTTGTTGAAAAAGTCCGAGTAATAGAAGATGTCTTGTATAATACAGCTTTCAAACTCATTAGAAAGCTTTAATTAGAGATCTTAAGTATATTCAAAGTTATCGAAGGTGATTGATACGCATTGAAAGTCATTCTCTTGCGCATTGAGGGATCCGTTCCTGTTCTTTTTTATTTAAATTTCAGATATAGGCTATTCATTTTTCTAAAGAAAGAAATGAAATAAGATTAATTATAGTGGGCAAGAAATTTGTAACCTGTAATAAAATGTTCGAAAATCATATATTTTCTTTCTATATTTTGCGAATATGTATAAAGAATACTAAAACTAATTATTAACACATATTGCTATTCATATATTTTTGTTTTAAGCAAAATTATTATTTGGATATCAAAACACATAGACATTTAGAATAAACAAATTTGCCCACTTCCTGCATTTCTTTTATATATTTATTTGATTTTTTAAAATTTTTAATCGATTTTATAATGCTTATTTATTGTTTTAAATTTTGTTTATTTTTTTATATAAAGTAGTTTTTAATTCTATACATTTAAAATAATCAGCAAAATCAAAAGAACCAGATCCCAAGTTCCAACCACTGTCCGATTTTTGTTTTAAGCCTCCCTTATGCCATCACCCCCCCCCCCTCCAAATTACGCTATGAATGGGCGCGGGTCCCAAAATAATCAAAAAAAAAAAAAAAAAAAAAAAAAAAAAAAAAAGACACTTTAATGCACATTTTCTGTATAGTGTAAACCCTCGATAGTTGCAATTAATATGCCGATTTCGTCAGTTTTTATTACAAATTAATTTCTTGAAAGCTAGAAATATCATCAGTGACCGTCTGCCTCAGAAATTCCTAACCGCCATTTTTTCAGATATGAGTTAGCACGATAACTATAAAACGAAGAAAGCTATATGGATAGGTTTGGTTTACAGTACTTATCATCGAAAGTGCAGATATATTTCATATTTGGAATCAAATCCGGAATGGCCGTCTGTCAGTCTATATTTTCCCAAATTTGTAAACGTGATAACTCAAAAACGCAATGACTTAAATGCATGAATTTTTTTGTGTGATTTTGAGTCTACAGTTTTAATTCTGTGTCAAATTTTGTTTTCTAGCTGCCAGAAAAAAGGGGTCTCAAATTCACTTTGTGTTGTTTGATGTCTATGTATTAACCGCATGCCGTCGATTAATTGCTCCCCACTGTTCGCCATAGGCATGCAGTTAATAATATAGAAGCACATTTATTAGAAGCACATTATGTATGGATAAAATTCGAAGAAATCGCTGCTTTTTGTGGTGATCCTTCTTGTGATTGATACAGAATTTCTTCGTTTGTTTAATTATAAGTTATTCCTAGTTAGTTTAAATATAGCTATGAATTATTAAATATTTTTTGGCAATATGTAAAACTTTCTCATTCACAACTTTAAATTTTATTAATCCATGCCTTAATTTGAAATTAAACAAAACTTTTTTTAAAAACATTGAATTAAAATTTAATGCTGGTATGAAATAGTAAAATTAGTTTTCCTTAAGACAGTTTATATATAGAGAAAAAAACTAATGCTCATATAATTTATGGAAGATCTGGATTGAATTTAAATCCAAGTTATTCATCAAATACAGAAACGCATTTGACTAATTACTTCGTGCTGTGCTGCAAAACATCCAAAAAATATTCTTTATTGAAAATCAAATTAAATATTTATTTACCGCATATCACTTTATTGAAGATATAAGCAATCAATAATACATAGATTTTTGACTTAATTTCGCATTTATTCGGTATTGCTTCAGTTTTCAATCAATTCACTCGTTTTTCTCCTTATCCCTCGTATCTCCTTATCAAAGCATAAATCAGAATTTCTTCACGATAATGATACAGTTTAAAAAAGAAATCATCTTTGAAATCACGTTTAGGGACACTTATAAGCATTGTTGTTTTTGAAACAAGATCAAACTTTTGGGGGCAATATTGAGAAAACCACAGAGCAACTTAAAGGATCTCTCGAAAATGTTTGACAAGAACCAAATGAAACAAAAGTTTAAAAAAACGCTGAGAATATGCAATTTTTAAAAAAAATAATTTTTGAAATTATTTTGTTGGCGACAAAAAATATCATCTGCGTATAACGAGCAAGAATACTGAAAATCAATTTGCTGATAATTTGGATGAATATTTAATACTTTATTCTAATTTAATTTGAATTCATAAGCAGTTCATTATAAATGTTTACAAGCGTACTTCAAATGTATGCTATTATTTAACACTATACTAAAATTTATATAAATATTTAAAATTTTTCTGTGAGTTTATACAATGTTTGCTTTATTTTCAAACTAAAAAACTACAAAGGAAAAAAATTCTAGAGGTTTACTGAAAATAAATCAATTGAAAACATCAGAACAATTTGTGGAAACAATCTAGATCTTTAAAAACATATAATAGTTTAAAATAAGTATGAAGTCATTCTCTCTTTTCTTAATGCTAGAATTTATTTTATTTTTCGGTCAACCATTATTAAGAAAAAATATAATATGATCTTTAATAGTTCTGATGCTTTCACCCTCCTCCCTCCTTTTTTTTTTCTTTTTCAAGGCTAAAAATATTAGATCTAAGAATTCAAAAATAAAAAACTTACAACGCATTCTTTAAGATTATATATATAAAAAAAAAGATTCCATTCTTTAAACGAGAAAAGATAAACTGTTGTAACAACTATGTGCTTTAAGAAATTTGCAAGTTACAAATGCTAAAATTTAAAATCTTCCGACATTATCAAAAGCTGAGTAATATATTCAACAAACATACTCGGTTTCAAAAATATTCAAATAAAACAAAACTTGCAGCAAAAGCAAAGAATAATATAAACAAAATCCGTGAATTCGAATTCTCTCGTTGTCGATTTACAAGAGGCAGGTGCAAAGAGAAAGGTGCTGACAAAAACGCGGTTGGAGGTAAGCGGTTTGTAGGTCTGGAATCCGGCCTCTAGCAAATTTCTGTTCCTTTTTATTCACGTCAGTTTCTAGCAACGTTAAATGAAATTTTGAATTCAGAGTTCGACTCAGTATCGAATTATTTATCACTATTTTGCCTTAAAAATTCTTTCGGAGGTAATAAATTGTAAGCACTTTTCTATTTCAATATTTTAAATGAAACGTTTTGTTATTTTATTTTATTATGATCACTCATTATGAGACTTCCTGAATTATTTTGGTCCTGATAAAATTTTTAACGTAATTGTTATTTATTATGCAGTATTCTCCAGAATGAAAAAGAAAGTATTGAGAGCACTAACTACAAACGAATAATTTTCTGTTTAGGGTATGAACTATCCTCATTCCCCTCATAAAAGAAACCAAGCCTGTTGCTATGCATTTAATTAGATTTTTTAGATATGTTTTAGGTTACGATCTTCTAATAATAACTATTATATTACTATTGGAGCTTTTACTGCATATAAGACTAATTTTAAAAATTCATAAATTTAATGAATATTCATATTTTTTGTATTTTGAATGTGATAAACAAACACAAATAACTAACCATTTTTTCAATAAAATCAGATTTTCATTCCTCGAGTAAGTATAATTGACCGAATTTCGTTTTAAGTTCTAAAAATTTTTTTTGCAGATTTTTATCAAATTTTCTTTTGTTTTCAAATAAAAGACAGAACAATGCATTTACTTTTATTCCTTTTTTATTTTAAGTAATTTAAAATTCTGTTGTATGAAGTAGGCTTATCAGAATTACCATTTGGCTAAAGTAATATTAAATCTCCTTTAGAAGAGAGATTTTGCTTTAATATTTAAAAAGGAAACCAATTTTTGTCCTTCCTATATGCTTTGGATATTTCATACGATAAAAGTAATAAGGTTAATTTCATGAAATTTTAAAACAAATAGTAAAAATAGTTTATTGATCTAGGAAAAAGGGGCAATGAATCTATTTCTTTGTTATTTTGTTTCAATTAGAGCTTTGTTCCTCGAAGCAGAATAAAACTAAAGATCCGCAAAATCAAAATATTGCACAGATGCTCTGTCAGATGAGATGGTGTCAAATATCTTAAATGTTTTAAAAGACAGAACTAGTTCTGTTTCTCCACCAACCATATCATCAGAGGTTTAAATGGCGGAACTTCTCTTATTCTTCAACCTTTCATTCAGTTTGTTTGCGTTACCTTCTCTGAACTTTCTGTCCATTATTCGTATCAACTTGAGCAATACCTCCAGCATCCTGTTTTCACTCCTTTCTCACCAACCAGAATATCACGTTCTGGAAATTACAAAAGCTTTGCTTACCAGCCATAAGCAAAATAAGAATAAGCAATAATCTAGAAGTAATATCAGGCCAGAGAAATATCAACACCAGCAATATTAAATTTTTAATTAGAAAAGGAGTGAATGTTATCAAAAACGTTTGCAAAAAAATATTTGAAGCAGATATTACTTGTACTAGTGTGGTAAAAGACATGAGAAATGGCTCTTAAATCTGAATTTTATTTTCGCATTTCTTAGGATTCGTGTTTGAGAAACTTGAATCGACTTACCAATACTTTTATGTGATAACATATGTAAATTCCGTAAAATAAATAAACAAGTGAGTGAATTTAATATATTTCCATAAAATGGATTATTTGTAGTTGATTTTAACTTAAATTGGCATTCTTGAAAGTCTTGTATAAAAAATAAAGTTGTACTCTCGTTTCTATTGGTCTATTTAAAAAAAAACTTAATAGATTTACTAATGTTGTTCGCCGTTAGCAATTTTTATTAAACAAATAATCAAACGAATTTAACACTTTTTAAATCTTTTCAGATTAAAATGCATTTTTGAAAATCCCGCATACGAGAAATTAAAGTTGTATCGCAACTTCATTATTTTAATTTTTCTAGAATTCTAAATATTTTTACAAGCATTTAATACAAGTATTTTAATAATGCAAACGATCTTTTATCTTGGTGCCATTTTTACTATAAACAATCATAAATCTTTTATATTATTATTTAAAAATATTTTATTTTCATAAAAAAAAAGAAAATATTTATGAAATTAGTTTTGTTTGTGAAACTTATAAATTTTCTAGAATTTTACTTTTATATTTTTCATAAATAAATGAGGATGCGAATACATCTTAACTCGTATCTTAATTTTCAGTAGCACATAATATTGCTTAAAAACTGAAGTAATTCTTTAAAAAAATTAAGTTTACCGTAAATAACCTTCGTTAGTAAGTTTTATAAATGTTTAGTAGTCTTCTCGAAGCTTGCTTCAAAAGAGAATCCTTCATATTATTTTTTCACATTTGTTTATCATTGGCTAAAAGGAATAAAATCTCAAAATGGGGTTTCACATCTTTTTAATGTAAATTCGTCTTTAAAAATATTGCCTTACTGCAGGCATTTTTATTGCTTAATATTGCAAGTATAGCAAATTTTTAATGTAAAGAAAGTTGTTTGATTTATTAATAATGCGCTAATTATTTTATCATCTTTTTAATATCTTTGAAATAAATAAATGAATTAAATTAGCTTTACTAAGAATCATTAAAGCGTGCTCCAGTTTTTTCATCAGTCTTAGACTGCAGGATCTCCCAAGACATCCTAATATGCGACAAGCACTTTCCTCTGTATAATCAATTTCGATTAACTTTCGAAAGAGATACGAAAGCAATTATATCGTATTACAATCATATAAATTAGATAAAGAATAACGAAAAAGTCGCTGCGCTTCCTTCAAAATTTTGCCATCAACTAAATTGATCGTGTAATAGTCCAGCAATTCAGATTGGTTTTTATGACTACACCCCATGTTTATACATCTTAATTTTCAGTAGCAATGGTGAGTATTCATTACCTTGCTGAAAGTAATAAAACTTGGATTTTTAGACATCGAGTTCACTACTTTTGCTTTTATTTATGTTATTAATAATATTGGAAAGCAATTTCAGGCTTTGAGCTTTGTTTTTCTATTTGCCTTTGAACAGATAAAGAATTTTAAAAAAATTAAGAAATCTGTCATGCACCTCTGATAATGGAGGGTTTCTGACATCGGGCCGCTGAACTGAAGAAAAGAAACACATTTAAAAAAAAATAATAATGATTTAGATTTAAAAAAAAATATGAACCTTGATGTCGAATCAATGAGTTTGCAAAAATAAATAAATAATATATAATATAAATTCTATATATCATGAAATATCAGAATGATAATGGCATTTTGTCAAGCAGAATTTATCAGATTCTTATCTGCTTCATTATATTATCTGCTTTATTATATTACATATTACGCAATCAGCAAGTATAAAAAGATGCTATGCTTTTTCATGAGAGTGTATATATATATATATATATATATATATATTAACATCAAGTTAAGTTAAATTATTAACATCATGTTAAGTTAAAAATGTGTTGAAATAGCAAACTGAAGCGACCAATTTGCTAAAAGAGAGACCTCACAGTGAGTACTCCTAGGGACGCAAATTACCTAAAATCCGCCACTCAGAACAAAATTAATTATTTTAAAAATTAATACAGAAGGACAACCTTCTCTTTCAGTAAGAAAATTTAGACTTCGTGAAAGTGTTGAATATTTTAGGAAAATGGAAATATTTATTTTTTGTCTTCTGAATAAACACTTTTAAAAATACAGATAATTTAATCATAAACTTATCAGAATATATTTACAACTATTCCAAATTAATAAAAAAACTGTTTTCTTGAAAATCCATCTGCATTTGTAATAAATAAATAAATATATTGGGCTGATAAATTTCACGTCTTATAACACTTTGTTTTTTTATTAAATAATGTTGTTAGTATCATAATATCTTTTGAATAGGGTTGAAAAAATTGACTAGGTTGATTTTTTTTCATTAGAATGATTTCATTAGACTATTATTAAAATGAACTTATTTTTCGGCATATAATTTTAATTTTGATTTTTTAAAATCTTTTACTGCCGTTTTATCCATTTTAAATCACTGATCTGCTACTGCAGATTCCATCTTATTATATAGTTGTAAAATATTTTAAATGATATTCTGGGAGCCGAATTGATTAATTTTCTATTATATATTTATCGGAATCGTTCAAACTAGTCAAGTAAAATTCATGCTTTCTCGAAGTGGACATTAATTTTCTTGTCTTGTTCTTAATTTTGTTCTAAATAATTTAAGCTAGTTTAAAATTGAATTTTGCTTTTAAATTCTGCTGGAAGTTTTTTACTTCTCTTTTTTGAAGCCGCTTGTTTATTAAAATGGTTTTTTCGAGAGTTTAAATTGGTACTATGAGTAATCTATAATTATTTACATACGAAATTTCACACTCGTATTGCTTTGTCGATCCTTTGAATATGCTTTCTAATCATCAGATTTTATCAACTGAAAATGTTTTAAAAGAATCCTACGCGATTTCATTTTTTAAAAAAATATGTCATGCATTTTTCATTTAATGATATTTATTAGTTCCTCTATTCGTATTTCTGTTGTTGAGTCCATACTCGCATGATAACAATATAAAATTAATATTTTGAATAAAATTTTCATCAACTTATTTTCTCTTTAAAATTAAATTTGATTATCTGCTTAAAAATAGTGAAATTTCATTTGCACATTTCTTTGATTAGTTTTTAAATTCCTTTGCAGATTTTATAGGACGATCTAGCGTTTCTCAGAGCAGTAAAATAAAATAAATGAATTAGAGAGAAATACTTTGGCAAAATTTTTTTAATTCCTTTTGTTAACATGTTCTGTTAATTTTTTGATAGATATTTCAAATTATTGTGTAATAAAAAAATAAATAATTTTCCCTTCTGTGTCTTTAATTTACAGAATTACAAGAATAAGAGGATTATAAAAATATTCTAAAACTTTTCTTAACAATCCGTTATCATAGAAATCTCGCAATGAAATTAATCATCGATAGAAAAAGAAGCAAGATTCAGTTTACATATTTTTTTTAATCTTTTTTGTATATTCATTGCTAATTTTACATAAATATTTTATGTCGACAAATAGCGTCACCCGCTCATCTATTTTAATATGGCAGAATATATTACAGCAAATTTTCTATGAAGAGACGTGGTTTTGAATTTATAGGGTTGTTCAAAAGAGCATCTATAATGTGCATAAAAACATTTGAAATGCGTGTGGCAAATGTTAATGCACCGGTTGAATGATTTAATACGCACATAAATTTAGAATTGGTGGCAGACATCACGTTTCCCAACAGTTATTTTTCTGACTTAGTGTCAAAAACATGAATTCGTTTGCTGCAACCGCCAATCATTACAAAAAGTTAAATATTTTAGATCTATGGGGCGTATTAATTTATTTGTGACAGAAATCCTTATCTTTTTCACCTTTGAACTTCTAAATTGAAATGAATTTGAATTCCTGGCATATATTCATCGGGATCTATTGTAAAGTTAAGTTACAATCCTTGTCCGAGTGATTATAGCTTTACTGTTCGAAAAAAAAATAGAGATTGAAATTTATCAAAGGAAGTTTTACATTATTTTTCACGTTTTGTTAGAAAAAAAAATTTTACAGCAATAAATTCAATAATATTAAAACGAAAGCATTTCTTAAAATAATTTTTATTGGAAAACTTTCAAGCTCCTTTTTTTAACCATTTAGCGAGTTTTGGGATTTATATATTTCACTAATCTCTTAAAATAAGTTTAAATAGTTTTTAGTAAAAGAAATTGTTTTTTAGTTATTTGAACATCATGCTTCAATTGGATTAAAAATCATTTAAAAAATAAATTTCGAATAAATTGTCTTATTTTTTCGAACCTATTCTTTTCGCATGCATAAAAAATGAAGATATATATATATATATTAATTCTTAGTCAAAGGTTTTTCATATTTTAATCATTTACTATTTTTTAATCTTTAATGTATTTCCAGATTCGTTATTTTAAATATTAAATATTCTTGACAATTGAACTCTTGACAAGAAAACACCACTTTTATGAAATTAATATTAATAAGTTTTTTAAATGAAATTTTGAAAATATTTACATTTTGTACTGTCATCGGAAATGTACTAATTTCAGAGCTCTAATACGCTAACAAGTGAGTGGAAAATCAATTATAAAATTTCATCTTTATACACATGATGAAAGACAAACTAATCAAAAACATATAAAAACTAAGTGATAAATATGTTTTTCGACGATGTGCTAAAATATATAATTTAGCATTTTATGATGCAAAAAAAAGATAAAGATATGCAATTATTACTATCAGACCAATAAAGTTTTTATAAAGTTCATAATTTATAGAAGCCTTATTAATGAAAAGTGGAATAAACTTGCCTATGTAATAATAGTATTGTCGTGAGAAAAAATTTTTATAAATCAAAATTCTCCACCAAGCTATATTGTAACGAGATTGATCAGCTCACCAGAATAATCTTATTCTTTTTTTTTTTTTTTTTTTCTATTTTTGCATTTTGTTATCACTTAGGGGCAGAGGACGTGTAAATGGGGGGAAGAGGAATGGCAGAATTTTTTTTCACCTTCCCATGATATTTTATATTAAAAAGTTATATAAATGCAATAATGTTTCATTTACGTGGAGTTTCCAAAGGCTGGCATTCGTGATATATATAGCGCCTTAGTGTCCGGTCGCTAAGCCATTGCCTCCAAATATTTAAAAGAATAGGCATGAAATAATAAAAATAAAATATTCAGTACTCTATGATTTTAAAGAGCAATTTTTCAAGATTTAATCTTCTTATACCAAATGGAATTTTCCTTGTAAATTTTAACTGTTGCCAAAGAACATGTTTGGCTTAACTGAGATATTCCAAAATGCCATCACTTTAGTGTAGATAAGATAGAAAATATAGAACATATGATATGATATAAAGATGAATCCATATGATTCAGTTTTTTATAATTGCTTTACTCAAAAATACCATCTCTTTAACCCAATATTTTAAACTTTTTTTAAATAATTATTTGAAAAAAAGTTAATGTTACATGTTGAACCTACTGAAATGCATATTATTGTATAAGGAACATATTTCTGCCAAGATTGTTTCAGAAGAATAAGATAAATATCAATATCATCCACTTCAAGAAAATTAATAATATCACTGTTTTTGACTTTGTCATTATTCGACATCTCTTAGAATTGAATCCAATGGAGTTTCATCCAATGAATATCTGATACCAAATAATAAATAATGTAACAATATTTATTGCAGTAATTTATTACAAACAATTAAAAGCTAATTTTACTCTCATATTGGTATTCAAATAACAAATACATTTTTAACATACATTTTAGTTAGATTTACTTTCCATTTTGAAACTATACATGGATCGATTTGGTAATGGACTGCTCACTTTTTATCGGTGCTCTGAAGCTATTCTTATCATTATAATTACAGTTAACAGAACTTCTATAACAATATAGAAATGACGTCATTTAAAGAAAGCTTTGTATTGGAAATTTTACAATAAGATCCTGAATAATCTATATGAATAAGAATATGAAATATTATATTGTTTTTATATCTATTATGAACAGTTAAGTGCCTGAGAGATCGAAAAATTGAAAAGTAGTGTCACAATTATCAAAGTAATGAAAATTTTCAACTTTTTAATCGAATAGGCAACAAATATCATTCTAAAACAACGATTATTTTGTTTTACTGTCATTAAAAGTTTCATGAAATATTATCTTTTTAATTATTTCCACATTCCGGCTAAGAAATTGAAGAAAATAATGTCTGAAATTGCAACAATTACATTGTTTCTTCGTTTTTGTGCTTTTATTATCACTGCCATTATTTTGGTCGCGTGCGGGCTTATTATTTTTTTTCCTTTTAAATAATGTGTTAATAGTGTGGAGACTTTCAATAGAAAACTGTGCTGCAATCTTATCTTTCGAGGTCACATTTCACCTTCTATTGATGCAAACTAGACGAAGAGGCCATTAAAAGGGAGTTATTGTTTTCCAGATTTTTACATGATTTAGTATTAGATCTCTTTCCGGTGAAA
The DNA here is from genome assembly GCA_026543865.1 of Argiope aurantia. Taxonomy (NCBI): domain Eukaryota; kingdom Metazoa; phylum Arthropoda; class Arachnida; order Araneae; family Araneidae; genus Argiope; species Argiope aurantia. The sequence continues at coordinate 328,215 of JAPMOR010066402.1, forward strand.
GCTTCGGTTTTTACTTTTCACTGATGTATTGATAATAACTGACTTATGCTTGTATCCTATTACGCTAACAATGGAAACAAGAGTGGACTGAATCCATCTTCAAAAATTCCACTAAAGCTGACGGCCATTGAAGAATTTGATAGCCAAGAGTGAACATTAATGCTTAAAAAAATACCGTCTTTTCTGACATGACTAAATTTTTATGAACGGAATTTTTAAGATATCACATTTTTGCACATACTTCTTTTTATTTATGTTATGCTATTTTATAGTAGGATTATATTCATCAGTTAAAAAATTACAGTAGGAAAGCATTTTAATTTAGTAGTATGTTTATTTCCAAATCTAAATGTTGAAGAATTTAAAAGTATTGTAAATAGTTTAGTAAATTTCTTTAAAATAAGGAAAGAAGAGAGAGAAATAGTTATTTCATATAAAAATTCAGTGCTAATAAGCTGCACAAATCTTTTTCTTTTTTATCCAAGCATGAACTGAATGTAATGAATTACACATGCAATTCAATATATTAATTCAACCTATATAGCTATTAATAATTTCCTCTTTTACAGTCTTAGTTATTGATTACAATAGAAAACTGCATTAGTATGAAGTATGGGATGAAGATTTTTCAGAATGATATTACTATTAATCGTTTGTTAGAATCGTGTTATTTAAATCTTTGAATTGTTAATTAATGATGCATTATTTGATTCAGGTACATATGAAGAAATCTTCGTGATTTTGATAAACATACAATCCTTTATGTCAACAATCTAGGTATTTTTAATCCAAAGTATGTATGGATAAGTGATTATAATAAGAGAAAATTAATAATTTAAATAAGAATTTTAATGTGGTTGTAATAAGAGAAATATTAATAACTATCTGTCTTTGGCGGCTAGCTTGTTCGCTCAGAATATTGATTTTTCTGGCTGTTTAAACTATTAATACTGAAATCCTTTATTAGAATTATGTGTTGTTACTTAATAAGACTGAAAAATACGAATTAAATAGAATTAGTCTATTACAATTATTGCTTGAGAATGTTACTGTTAAAGTATATAATTCAGTTATTTCGTAGAATTTCTAGTTATTTTGTAAAATAACTTATCATAATGTATGAAATAACGGATTTCATGCTTTATCGACTCAAGTCAGAGCAACGTATCTGACGACAGTTATGTCTAATTTCACGCTGTATTAAACTTTCTGTTTGGTACCAAAATCTTGATTTCGTTTACATTTCTGTCCTTTGACTGAGTGGAGGCTTCGGAGATACGGCGAACCTTCCCCTAACATTTTTAATAATAATTTCCTTCTCCATTAATTACTTTAGCTAAGCTTTGAAATAAGAGCAGCTATAAAAGTATCCAATGAAGTAGTCTACAATGATCGTACAATGGTTTGTTCACATTCAACTACTGACATTCAACGATAAGTAACTAGATCGATTTATGTGCTTCATACGTTAGCGAATTAAATATATATAGAGATGATTTAATCTTAAAAAGATTTTCGTGCTGTTTATCTTTTAGTTTTTCATGTTATTATACTAGTTTCATGTACAAATTTTATTTATTTTGGAAAGGAAATTTAATGTATGAAAATTCTACTGAATGCATTTGAACTAGCTAACAGCCCTAACTTTTAAGAAAGCGGCCATCTTTTATAATGAACTTTAGATTCGGGGGCGTAGTTTGCTTATTGTTTATCAAACATCAAACAATTAATCATCAAATGCATTTATTATCCTCTGTATCTCTTCAGCAGAAAGATCACGATTTAGAGCAAAAGAGTGCAACGAGTTTTTACGTAAAGCGTCTTCACAAGATATTTGCATGACATTTGGTGCTGGTAGGACTCAAAAACACTTTATTGTATTCCACCACTTCGTGAGAAAGTAGAATAAGGAAGTTGTTATTAGTGGGTGGCTTAACGTATAGCTCATACACCCACAAACTTGTCCCGACGGGAAACAAAAGCTTAATTGGCTGCTATAGAATAAGAAAGAAAATATTTGTATCTCTTTTCTGCTGTTTTAATTGTGGCTGTAGAGGCTTGGAATTTAAGAACGGATAAAATTACCATATAAGTACCTGGTAATTGAACTGTTTACCTTTTGTTGGGAGGTTGTAGTAAAGTAAAATTGCAGGTTTTGTTGATAAAGCAATCAATTCATAAATGTCAAAGAAAATTTTCATCAATGAATTGATTATTAGATTTGAAAACATTGTTGAATAATTTTATAATTTTTTGGCCGCGACATAAGGATAAAGTTTGATTGCAATGTTATAACAAACATATAGTTTATACATTGAGTTGCATTTAGTACATTTCAATCCAAGCTGATTTCAGTCGGAAAAAAGAGATTAGAATCATTTGAAGGAATACTGTAAAGTTCAGAAATATTGGAAGGCTAGAGATCTAATGGCGTCATAGCCAATCTTCTGGGCATTTGTAATAAATAAATTTGACTGAGTAAAAATTTAACAGATATTTAAAATGTAGCTATTAGGTGCAAAATAATATAGATAATAAAACAAAAATATTTTTGCAAGTAATAGATTAATCACTTATTTAGGAAATAAAAGCTCATAGATGTTCCAGCATAGAATTTTAAGCAGCTTCGCAATTTACACAAGGGATTCTGATTTAGAAATTGAAAATATTCATTATTGAACTTTCCATTTAAAGTAATGAAAATCTACGATTAATTCAGTAATTTTCTTTTCTCTCTTTCTTTTGTGTATGTCTGTTTTTTCATTAATAACGATTTTTATTCCTTTAATTAATGGTTAAAATGTTTAAAAAAACTTAATGAAGCCCTTTTCTATCATTACGTCAATTCTTGCAAGAATATATTAGTATTTTTGGTTTAAAATACTAATTTGTTCTTTTAAAAAAATGAAGATCGGATACTTTTATCCAGGTATAAGCATTATGCATGCTGTGAGAAATAACAATGTTTATAAGAAAGTATTATAACCTCATATGTATATATATTTTAATATCAATGCTGTTTCCAAATAGTTTAGCCATATTTTTATAACACTTTACATATTAATTTTATAGGAAATCCAAAACCAAAAATATATACAACAATAGAATTTGAGATGCTTTCAATTTTTTTTATGTTTAGAAGCACTTTATTCCTCTTTCAGAGGGGAAAAAACTGCTTTCTTAGTTTTTTGGGCAGTTTGGGATTTAGTGAGAATAAATTAAATAATTATATGGGAAAAAAATGAAAATTTATTCAGTGTTTATGAATGTTTTATTTTCCTTAAATCATCTATCTATATGTCATTTTCTTTTCATTCTTTTCTTTTTGATCTTTTTAAAAACAATTTCTATTAATTTCATCATTTTTATTTTTTCACTTTTTTTTTCTTTTTGGATTCATAATACCATTCTATTCGGTAATTTCCCCTACTTATTATTTATTTTCAATTATTTCAACTATATTGTTATTTTACTGCAACAACTTCAGTTATTTTTACCCTTTTCGCACGATTTAAATTGCTTAGTGAGTGATTTTGCGATTTTCATGTGGAAAAGTGTTTGAGCAAATATAATTACTAATCAAATGAAATATTGTAAAATAAAACCCATGTTAGTAAATCTTTTGATTATAAAAATAATAAACAAGGGGGTGATAGACATAAAAAAAAAATCGTAATCTTTAAGATTTTGCAAAAAAATTTCGTTTTGCTGGATTTTTTTTCCCTTCTTCTGCTGCGAAATTCTTTCAACAATAGAATTTTATGTTTTGATAAAAATTTTCCATGAAAACATGAACTCTTCAAATCATTGGACCATGAATTTTTTGAAATCATCTTTCAGAAAGCATTGCAGACTGAACGATCCACAATTTCGTAAACTTCGGGTGGAATTCTTCCCTTGGCATTGTTTGGAATTCTTCCCTTGGCATTGTTCTGTCATATAAAGGAAATGACAGAAAAAACAAACTGTTCGACAAGAACATTTGCTGTAATTTCATAGGAGGTCCTTAAACTAAAGGAGCATCTATTTTCTGATCCGGGTTCTGAAATTGTGATATGAATGTTTTAAAAATAATAATAATAAAAAAAGCTTATGTTGTTGCTTACTAAATTTCCGTAATTTATGCAACTTGGCCAGCGTTATTTCGTGCAGATACTGCGCCAATTAGTTCCGGTAAACTGAAGTGTGTGTTTATCAATTCCACGAATTTTTATAAGAACGTTTTATTTATTCACTGAAAACAAATATGCAAGAGTGAAGCACATTTACAATCGATTGCCAAGAATTTCTCGGTATATATGTTATTTTAATGCAGTCATTCTTTTTCTTTTTCATTATGGTATACTAATTATAGATGGTCAAGAAACTCAACTTCGAAAATCAGATGAATCTGCATATTTCAGACTTCCCTAAATTTCCCTAAAAACATAAAATTAAATTTATCTGTCTGCAAAATCGATAAAACTAAAAAATGATATTAACTAAAAGACTGAAATTCAGTTAGCCTTTACCCAAGAAAATTGCATATTTCTAGAAAATTTTAGATTATATCTATCAGTGGGAGATTTATCTGTGTACTGTAATATCTGTATATCTGTTTACAAATACCACAAAAATGTGATGGATAAAATTGTTCGTATTATTTTATCTCTAAAATTGTCGATTGTGTCAAATTTTAGGCCAAATCTGTTGAAGAATTGATTGTTTAATCATTTTGTCTATTCATGAAAATGTGACAGAACGAACTTAAAAACCTCTGCAGACGAGAACAATGCAATCAAATATGCTATCTTTACATCAAAATTTTAATTTTGTGCCTAAATTTGGAAAATTCCTTTGAAGGATAGTCTTTATATCTATCCATATGTATGTGAGCTGAACATGATAACTCTAAAACTCAAGGAACTGAATAAATGGAAAATTGTGATCTCTACACCAAAATTGAAAATATTTGTCAAATTTTGGATGCAATCAATCAGAGCACTATTTCAAAATGCATATCTCTTCCTCTTTTGCATTCAATAAAGCTAAGCGCAAAATACGCCATATTCCGGAGGTATTGAAGAAATTCCAATGTATAACTTTCATTTATTTGGCGAAAAGATTTAAAAATAAATCATAAAAGTTTAAGAAAAGAAAGAATTTTTGAAAAAATTAAACTGAGATTTCAAGAGATACAAAATCGATCTCCCCCTCCCTTTTTTTTCTTCAACATTTTAAAATATATAGCTCGAATCATTACTGAAATAAATGCAGTTTGAAAGTCCATTTTTTGCACATTATTTCAATTTCATAAAAATTAAAATAATGTGGTCAAATAATAGATTTTTGGATCTATTTTCAGTGCTTTATGTAATCGAAATGCAGTTATTTTCGTTTAAATACGGACAATGGCTGCCATTATTTATTTTCAAGCAATTTACTTCCTAGTTAGAGAATGTGAACATTTCAAAGACGAAATAAATGTATTAAATAATTGATAAAACAAATTTTAAAATCAAAGCAGAATGGAATTATTTGACGTAATACATATCATAATTGTTTTTATAAAAGGCTTTAGTAAATGAAATCTTAGTTTTTCTTTTTAAATTCTTTGATAAGTTTTTAGAAAATATTTGAAAACTTCAGAAGAAAAGTAAATATTGTTGTCTATTGCATTTTATTATTCTTTATACCCCAAAATTATTCTTGATGAGAGACTATTTTTATTAAAATATCAGATTTTATAATAAAGACTTTTTATTACATATAAAAGAAAAATTTTGTTTACCTTTTCGCAAAAAAAAAAAAAAAAAAAAAAAAATAAAAAAAAATCCTTTTTTTCTTCTTCCGCTTACAATCAAAAAATACTTTCGGCATCACTTGCAAAATCTCTTTAAAATACGGCTTCTTTAACATATGATCCTAAAATTTAATTTTATTATTTTTGTAAGAACAGAAAAAGAAAAAAGAAATAAATATATATTAAATTTATTAAAAAAAATCGTTGTTTATTCTTTTCAAAACGAAAAAAACAAAAAAAACATTCGCCATGCAGGAAATTTTTATTTATTTTTAGAAAGAATCAAATTCAATATTTTATATTTCATTTCACAGCTACTCATTTACTTACCTTAAAATCATGAATGAAGAAAGTATTTTAAAAAAGCACTCGTATTTTACAGCGATCTATGAATTGCGTACATCGGGGATGGACTTTTTTTAAAATTAAAAAGTTCTCAATTATAATTTCTAAAAGGTAGTTTGCAAAATGATTGTTCACATTTCAGATTGGCTTCGATTTGTAAATTGCAGTGATAATCTACATTTGAGTAATAAGTATTACTTAACGGTGTATCTGAGCCATAACTTTTATAAGCGAAAGACCATGGAGGCGTTTGAATTTCAATTTATTACGATTTTTAAAGTACCTCTTAGGAAAAACCTTTAGCATTGAATGAAAGTGATAACGCCTAATTAAGATTCTGTCTTGTACTACGTAAAATTGGTTGTGGGTGTGAATCGGTAGCTGTTCTTCCAGAATTGCATGAGCGGTGACCAACAGTTTTAAGTAGGAAGGCTTGGCAAGCTCCGCCTATACGACGATTGATCACCTAATTTTATATGCGTCTTTAAGCTGGAAGCAGCAGGATGTGCGATTTTAAAACTCGAGAACAAATGCTCTTTTAATTGAATTCTTTAAAACTAGAGTTTCTGTTAAAGTAAGATTTTATTTTTAATTAGAGATCAGCCATTTTGGTGCTTCTTTTTCTTTCAATTACCAGAAAGTAATTTCAACATTCGAATGTAAAATTATGTCCATTATTCTTAGTAAATAATAACAATAATAATAGAATTCTGACGTCAGATCAGAATAACTTAATAAAGTTTTTTCTTTTTTATCTGTAAGTTGTTTATTTATTAGTTAGCCTATTTTAATAATTCGGAAAGAATAAGATTTTGCAAGGCTGAGATGTTTCGCGTGTGAAGTTGAAAAATGTATAATATTTAAATAATAGGCAAAGATAAATTAATTTATTTGGTGAAATGAAATTTCAAAAATAAGCTGTGAATTTAGATTTTTATTTCACGAGTTAACAAATATTTTGGTGTTTTATTATTTCAATCAAAAAATCCATAAGGTTTGATTTAAATTGAAAATATAAATAGAATTCAACTTATGAAAAATGCACATTTATTTTCATGAGTTAAATTATCTATTCAAATTATTTCCCATTTAAAAAGATAATTCTGTATATAAGGATGAGAATTTTACATGTCATTTTATTAGAATGGTCAAAATATTAGAGGATATAGCTTTATTATTTTTGTGTGTGTGAAATTCTATTTCTATCAATTAAAAAATCATTTCGTTTCTTAAATAAATAAATGATTTCTTAAATATCTCTTAATATTATAGTTCCCATCATTCCAAGACTGAATTACAGCAATGCTGAAACAATTATTTAAAAATGATTCAGAACACACCTATCTCAAAATAATCTTTTAATCAAAGAAGAAGTTGATGCGATATATTATCAACAAATGTAAATAAAATTGGTAGACGCTTATAATTACATTACCGAATGATTTGCAAAGAATAAATTCTGCGGTAAATGTCCTTCCTAGTCGTATAAGAAACTAATTTTATTAGTTCCTGATGAAATCTAATAAGAATTCTTTGTAACTGTGTCGATAAAATATATTCATGTTTTTCAACTCTTCTCATTCTTATAATGAAAGAAAAGGAAACAGATTATCTTTATGTCAAACAGAATGCACCGTAATTTCCTCAGTCAAGATTTACGAGCTTTATAACTGGGATTAAATTGCATATCGAAAAGAGAATTAATCCGATAATACAGGGAAGAAGAGCAGGAAAAGAAGAAGAAAAAAAAAAGGGGGGGAGGGGGAGAGAATTTTGCAGTTTCATGACATGCCTTAGTTACTGCCGTAAAAGTGAAGAAGTAATTAAAATTGCAGGTGTAAAAGCCATGAAAGCAATTTTACAACTTAAGCCCAATAAAAGCTTGCCTAAAATTTACTGTGGAGATGCTATAAATTTGTGTGCAGATACTTTTATGACTTTGAAAATGATTGATACTAAATTGATAGGGATCATTAGACTTTTGTATTTTTAATATTATTCTTTTAGAGATATTTAAAGACAAAATTTTATATCCAATCATTTAGTACCTATGTTTTTTTGTAATTAAAAAAAATTGAGTCCTGAAAAATTAATATTGTTGAAGTAACTAAATAATAAAAGAAAATGGATATAAAATTAATATTTTGATTAAATAATACAATTATATATTTTTATTACTTACACTGAAAGAAAAGCTTCAAAGGCATTTTTGTTTCCTAACTATCAAATGAAATTGTAGAAAATGTATTGTTGAAGATTTAGAAGTTTGATTAAATAAAATTTTCAAACCTTGATAAAAATTTCTCTTAAGTCAGACTTAATTAATGTAAAACTTTGTTCTCAATTAAAAATAATATCTGTGGGTTAAAATTTTTATGAATGGTTAAATCCCACTGATATGTCTATTGACTGATCAATAATGTGATTTTCCTCTCTTATATTTAGACCGTTTAATCTATGCAAAAATCTATGTAAACAATTGCCTGCTATTTTTCCTCTGAAAGAATTTTATTTGAAAATATTTTTTACCTGTAAGAATTACGTCATTAAAAAGGGATCAATTGAATATCGATTTGTCTTAAGATATTAATGATTTGTCTCAAATGATTACTTTATTTTTAAAATAATATATGCTTTTAATTTATGATTATGCGTCTATTTTTAATTAGGGTATCTTTTTTAATAATTTACAATTAAACTTATAGCCATAAAATATCTTTTGATCAACTTCTGTATTCGTTATTCCGAATCGAACTTCCATACCAGAATGTTATCATACTGAATCTAGAAGTAATGATAATTATTACACATTTCATAATCAGTTCTAGTGTCAATCAAGGCATATCTATTTATCCTATCTAAATATCAATTTATCAAGACTGATATTTATGAGTTCGAAGACAATTGATACCGAAAGTTGATGTTGAAATAATATTTATTACATAATGACTCTCGAAATCTAGATTAAATTTATTGTAAACGATAATTTATTATCTTTTTTTAGAGATCATTTAAAAACATGCGATTTTTTTTAACAAAATTCTGTGTTATTAGCAGGATAAATTATTCAAAAATGGTAGAATTTCAAAAGTGATTATATGACAATGATTGTATTTGGGTTTTATTCTAAGCTTTTTTTCTTTTTCTATTCAAATTATTTTTGATATTCTTTATCATATACTCTACTCTGCATATATGATAATGTATTTTAACTTATTAACTTATCATTAATCATTAATCTATAGAAGTAATCTAGCCATGCAGCTTTGTCAAAATATGAGATAATTTCGAAATTTCAAAAAGGCTCAAATCATTAATTTTTTTAAGGTTTCCACCTCCAAAAAATTATTTAAAAAAAGGTTATGAAATAATTTATCATAAATTAAGGTTCTTTTAAAAAAGGAAGACAAAAAAAAAACAATGCTTTGATTTCATTAATTTGCATATTTAATACTAAATACATCAGATCTTATTTTTAACGCATTTTCATATTTAGTGTTGAGTTAATTCTGTTTGTGTTTCATCTTGGATGGGAAGAAAACAATATGTATTTATCCAGTTCTAATAAAGAAGGTAATTTCCTTAAGAAAATACCAATTAAGTTTTTTTTCCATGATACAAATGCTTGAAATCTTCAAATAATACTTATTTAAATTTGTGTATATGTGGATTCCAGGTACAAATTTAAAATCACGGATTTCATAGTATTTTAATGGGAAAAAAAGTCAAGTAAATTAATTATTAAATAAAAAGCAGTTATTGTTTATAATTAATGACTGAAATGATTAAAATTATATGGAATAATGTTTTTCAAAACCAATCGTCGATAGCAACCTGTTGGTCTGTTGGAGTTATTGGGTTTACTTAATTTCAGTAAAATCGTTAAGATATAACTTCACGCCCATGATTCTATCAAATTGTCACACATTAAAGTCATATTATTTTAATTGTTTTTTTCATGTTACGTTCAATGTGTATACGAATCTTGTTATTTGAGACCAAATTTATGACATCAAAGTGCTATGAAAAACCTAAATGATCAATTCATTTGTCTTCTTACTTTCGCAGTATTGTAGATTCACTTTTTTATTCGTTTTGTGGACTGCACAGAGATTAAACAGAATCTTTCCTCTTTAGCATACAATAATGGAAGAAAACCATGTGATTAAATATCTAAGGAAACAACGGAAATGGTTTGATTTATAGGCAACAATGTAATTTATTGTTGGAAGTTAAATAAAGAAATTTTTTTTTCAAAGTTGCCAAAATTCCTAGAAAAATTTGCCCGACTATTAAATTGGCATCATTATAAACACAAGTTATTAAATTCTAAAACAAATCTATTTTGATGCAATAATATTTTCGGAAATTATCTGAAAGAATGCAAAATTTTGTATAATTTTTATTTAAAGTTCAAATTAAAATTTCAGATGCATTGTTCCGAAGTGCACATTCCTCCCTCCCTCTAAGTATATATGTGTCAGTTTTGATAGTTGTAAATCAAATGATCTGACCTATAAAGATCCAACATTCACAAGCTAATTTTTTTATTAGTAGATAAGTATTAACTAACAAATTGAAATGTAACAGCAGATAAATGAATATTGAGGGAGAGTGCATAATAATCTTAATCCATTACTGTTTGTATGAACTGCATTCATATATCAAATTAACATGTTAAAGAATTTCATACATAAACAGTATTAAATAAAATTCAATAAATAAAAATTCTGTTTTAAAAAGAATTTTTAAAATATGCTGCCTTTTTAATTTAACATCTTTCACATTATTTCTTTAGATAATTCTTAATATCTTTGGAAACAAACTCATAATATTACTTCTCTGTTTATTTATCAAATCAAATAGCCATGAAAAGTAAAATAGTTTAGTATAATAACACATATATGGTTTTATTTAAATTATCAAATGCAATTAGGGAAGTTGCTATAATATTTTTGGAAATTTCTCATGTCAAAATTTTTTATTTAAATATATTTGTTAAAAATTGATTATAATTTAATATATAAAGACTAAATACCTGTGCTCTTATCTGAAACTATATAATTATGTCACTTATTGACGTTTGACGTTGTATTGATAGTATAAAAAATTCATGATATCGAAAATACTACTCAATGCTTTGCAATGTTGGACAATGTTCTATTATCCTGAAAATGGAAACTGAAATTTTCCCTTATGATATAATTGGGATATTGTAAATAATAATCGGGATAAAATCTATGTTAAAATTTGATGGTAGAAATATTTAAAAGAAATGTTACCGAATATGAAAGGGATTTTCTTTATATCGAAATAATTGTGATTTCATCCAACAAATTGTGCCATAAGTTTACTAAAGAAAAGTAACATTTAAGAAATCGGGTTCAATATGCAGAAATTCTTACAGAACTCTATATTTAAACAGAGTAACGAAGAAAGATTTATGTTTTACAAGAACTTTGATTGGTTTGGCATTGTACTGCGCGCGTCATCCTTGAAAAACGAACTTTCTCTAGAATGAGAAAGATACGGATCATTGCATTTTTTCCCCTTGCTAATGTAGCGATATCTCGCCTTCATAAGCAGAGAATGAAAGGAAACTTTCGGCCATTGTCAAAGAATGATTTATAAAGGAATGCTATCAAGTGAAACATTTCTATTTGAGCTTTCATGCACAGCTTTCATTCCTTCCTACAAATCAGATAAACAAGTACTTTTTTTAAATTGGAAACGACTGATTTATCTTGTTTATCTGTACACATAACACTCGCAAGAATGTGATTTAATTGAGTCTATTTAGAGCTTTTGTTTGGAATGAGTAACTGATCGATAAGTTGATAAATTCTTGTTAAATTTAAACTTAGAATAAACATAATATGTAATAAGTGACATGCATGAAAGCATAAAGGGAAAAAAAATATCTTTGTAAACATTTTGATTTCAGAAAGTAATTTAGTAATTATACAAAATGTGGCTGAAATTATACTTTTTTTGCAATCTCAAATATGATATATTGTTTGGCCAAATGATGTTTGTATTAAACTAATCAAAACATGTAAAATTCACAATAAATTAAATATACGAAGATGATATTTATTTTTAAAAGAAGCAATTCATTCAAATTCTAGTTTCTTAACAATTATGACAATGGCATTTTAAGAAAACTGTTTTATAGACTTAACTAAAATAAAATCTAAAATAATTTCTAATGGAATTGTAATGCTTATTTTAATCACAAAATTGCATTTATTTGTCAACAAAAATTTTATAATAATTTTCTACGTGTGAAATATGCAAGACAGCAATTTACATTAAATATCTTATTCTTTAAATTTTCCTGTATATACCTTAAATAAATCTGAATATACATGCTACATCATTTAAATAAGAAGAAATATTTGGCAATAGAAATAAAGAATGAAATAATTGCCTATTAATTCATTCAAAAGTTAAGATATTAATTAAAAATGGAGTTACTTTTCTTTTACAATTCATTTTACAAATAACATATACAATGTATTCCAAAGTGAATTCAGCAACAACTTCGTTTTAGATGTTTTTCAGACTATTATTCTAATTTTGCATATTTCCTAGTCATCTTTCTAGTAATCTTTGAAAAAGAAAACACTGTAAAGTCAAGGCTAGAGCTCTCCTACGCCCTTCCCTGATGTGCGAAAGGGTGTTACCTATTTTTCCACGAGCAGCCAACGTTTGTGACTATGGGTATTCCCGGTCGTTTATTAGAATTCTTTACCCCATCCTGCAATTTTAATGGGTGTCAATGCCCATTTCATCGTTTGCATAACCTACTTTACCTTGGCATTTTCAGACATTCTGAAAAGATAAAACGTGTCCAAATCTTTTGCACTGGTTTATTTTTCCTAAATAAATGTTTTCTTTAATAAGCTCGGTATGATAACGCAATTTCTTGTTTTGAATATTCAATATACTGTTTTTTCTTACACTGATAGGAATAACGTATTTTTTGAACAAATATTTGTCATTTTTCAAACAAAATTTATATTTTGTTTTAAGAAATGTGTTTATTTCTTTATTTTGTGTTAATTATTTGATTTATTTATTCTTTTAAAAATTGTTTTTGATTTGTTGCGCAAAGTCCTTTAAGAGCCATGCTGTACTAAAGGTAAATTAACAAACGGATATCGTTTAAATAATTGGTGAAAGAGTGAGACAAAAATTTAAAATCGTGTCTTTTTAGTCAGGAAAGTGTAAATTAGCCTTTGATGATTTTTAAAAATCGTCTAGTTTAATTGATATCTTCCTTTCAAGTTAAAAAGATATTTCGGACAGAAATTTATTTTATGTATTATAATATTTTGTAAAAAAAAAAGAAGTTTTTAATTTAAAATATTAAGCATGGAAGTATTTTAAACACGAGTAACACCGGATATATCAACTAGTCAATAAATAATTTAAATTATAGTGAATAAGCAATGAAACATCCTCACAATCCTGCAATTTAAGTAGCAGAACTTCTTTAAATTTTAAATCTATGATCTCTTTTTTTTTATCTGAAAACATAGGTGGTCGTAAAATAATTTTCCTGGTTTGTTTGCAACTAAAACTAATAAATAGGTGAAGCAAAATTTTATATATAGATTGTTGAAGGCATAATGAAATAAATTCGGCAAAATAATTAAATAAAATAAGTTATTGATACAAAATTTTATACGCTAAGTAAAATCAGCATATTGAAAATGTAACCCTAATGTTCATTAATAAAAGAACCCTTTCTGTGGGTTTCATAGTTAATTTGAGTATGTGCATTTTGTTTCTTTGCTTTCGCTGTAATTATATTGGCACCAGTGTTTTTAACAGCTTTGAAATCTCTTTTATCATTTTGTTATTCCTTTTTTCCCCTCTCCTTCGTGCGGTCTATATGGAGTTACGTTTTATTCTACCCAAAATAAATAAATAAATAAAATACTACCATAATCGCATTGCCAAAGAAGTCTTCCGCACTTCTCAAATGCAGGCATACGAAAAACTAAATGAAATAAAATAAAGAAATGAGGGCTATCAATTGATCAGAAGAATAAAACAAACCTATTAATAAATAAAACCTATTTGAAAAATTTTAATTGAAAAAATTTCAGAATTAGACATTTAAAAATACATCTTTGGACTTTTAAATTTTATGAAGCTAACATTCGCACAAATGCCAGTTAGCAGAATGTCATAAAAACTATTATAATACTATTAAGAAACTCTAATTAAAATTAAAGATTTTGTTTACTAACATTCAAGCAATATGTAAACCGATCTGAAACGGATTTCAATCGCTTTCTCAAGTTATATATATTCCAAACCGGTTAAATTATATGCATAGCCCGAAGATATGCAATGTATGTATTTACTTAACTTATATTTTTCCTCTGAAAAATTGGCAGGTTGCTAAGAATGATTCAACCGTTCTTTCAGAAAGAAGTATATTGATTGTTGCATGCAATTTTGCAAAAATTTGTGATAAATAACAACAAAAATAGAAGTTTGCGATAATAAATTCGTCACTTCGGGTGTGTTGCTAAAACTATTACTAAAGTTTCTAAACAATCTTCGGCACTATTTCATTGGAAATGCTGGCTTTTTTATACTGTTTTTTAACTTTTTAGATAAACGCAGGAAATAGAAAACATTAATTTTACCCATTTACATAGATCTACGTAGATAAAGAAATTAAAATAATACAACGTTGAAAAGCTGACGCTTAATTTTTTTTTTTCAATTTTTGTCATTGAAGGTTTAATTACATTTCAATCAAAAATTCATATAACACAGATTTTATATATTCGTTGTTATTTTCATTTTTGTGCAGTGTTTGAAATGCTGCGTATTATTTTAGAGAAGCATTTCAAAATATGAAAAGTCTATAATCATTTATCGATTCTGTGACCGAGTATTTGAGTTAACTAAGCAACATCAAGAACTCATTTCTAACTTTTAATTTCTTATTACATACAGAATGCAGAAAGAAAAAGTTGTTTTGTTTAATTCTTAAAAAAAAAAAAAAAAAAAAAAAAGAAAACTCCAGTGACATTTGCATTCATTCGAACACACGACCATTCAAGGAAGCGGGAAGATTGATGGTTTCGCCTGTGTTCTCATTTCTTCAGAATCAATTCGAAATGTCCCCATTAAAAAATATAACAAAGAACCCTTGAAAGAAACTGTAAGAACGTCCCTTCCCCTCCAGAATGGAAACGTGTTCCATTTGTTGTTCCAAGACGGGGCGTGACCCTCTTAATACATCACTCTTGCTGTTGAGATCGACCTAGGGTGGCAACCCAGAGGGGGGTCGCAGCCAAAATTCCCTGCCGGTTTACCTGCAGGAAGGAAAGAGAGCTCGCGATCCACAAAAAATCCCACTTGGAAAAGTCGTTCCTTTTCCGTTCTCAAGGTCAACAACCACTGCCAGCTGCCTAACAGCCAGCGGTTTTTGCAACAAATTCTGTTCTGTCTCGTCGCTGAAGTAGGAGCATTTGTTTTCGGAAGGGGTGTCTCTCTTTCATTAGAGTGTGTTTATTGCAACGCATAAATCAGACAACTAATTGAGAAACATAATAGCCAATTCTCTGTGATCGGGAGCCGTGCCCCCGTGGCTCTTCAGACTTGGTCGATGCCGTGGAGTGTTATTAAAGATCGGTTCGTGAAGATGCAATGCAAGAAAAGATCTGATCACACTGATCTCCTCGTATTAGATAACAATGTAACTAAGCTACTTTAAAACTTTTCTCGAGCATTTTGCTGTTGTTGTTATCTGAACATAAGAGCTTGTGCTATCAATTTCAACTTTAAGGACTTTAAAGCTCTGGGGAAAAGAAAATTTAAAATTAAAATTTGGACGGCAGATATTAAAAAAAATTAAAAATTGCCAGTCTTGAAGCAATCTTAAAAATCAATACAAATTCCTGTGTTTTAAATGTTTAGTTGCTGAGAAGTATTTTAACTAGTTTCATATGAGCGTGTTATTATAGTCGTAGAAATCTTAATGAATTATAACTGCAAATGAATTTAAATACACCTTCGCCCTTATTATTTTTTTCAAGAATCAGATATAGTGAAAAAGGGTGAAAACAGAAAGCAGACATTTCATTTGTATAGTACAAATCTTAATGAATTATTATAGAGAATAGATTCAAATATATCTTTGCTATTATCATTATTTTCAAGAATAGGATGCAATAAAGAAAGGCAGAAAACAGAAAATGAAACGAAGACATTTTGTTTGTACGAATCTGTTCGTATAGTATAAACCTTAATGAATTATAACAGCAAATGAATTCAAGTATATCTTTGTTGTTATTATTATTTTTTTTTTTTCAAGAATAAGATACGGCGAAGAAGGGAGAAAACCTAAAATGAAAAGAAAACAGATGTGAATTAAATGTAGTTCTGCATTTAATTCATTCATTCATGATCAAAAATGTAGATTTCAAGAGGCAATTTAATTAATTATTTTTTTCCCAAAAAATTCTGATATATTCCAGAAACAAATGATAAATTTCATGCCAAAAAATTATGGATTCAAAATATATGAATTCTGTCTTTTTGTGATGTAACTTTTTTAAAATAAAATTTTAAATAATTTGTTTGATATGGTAAAGAAACAGAGAAGCAAATATTAACACTAATTGTTAAAATTTATTTTTAAATGTTCAACAACTCAAACATTGCTAAATTTTGCTTAATTCTTAAAAATTTCTATCGTTCTAAAATTTTGTTAAATGTTTTTTCAAATAAAGCAATTTCAGATTTTATTGATTTTTAATCTATAGACACATATCTACTATCTATGTGAGCAAATATGTAATCATAAAATAAATTTTAAACTAATAATTTTTATTGAAACAACTAAAAAATGAAAAAAAAAATAGTGCATTTAGATGTAAAATGTTTAGATGACAAGATTATGAAATATTTTTGTTTTTGAAAGACATATTCGTAACGTTTTTAAAATGTAGCATAAAATCTCTTGGCACAATTTCAGATTCATTGATACTTGTTGTAATTGTTTTAGTGGTGTTTTCTATGGTATTTTGTGCCTTTTTACAATGTTATGTAGAGAAATAAAGTAAAAGTAAGGAAATAGATGGAATTTCGAAGTTTCCGACACTATTAATCAACATTATAACAAATTGCTACTATATAGGAATGTGTCGCTTACGATTCTTTTTACAAGTAGATTATGACTTTATTAACGCGAATTGCTTACAGATGATGTTTAGATATTCCATTCATTCATTCGGTTCATACATGTGACCGACTCGTCGATTTTTCATTCAGCGGTAACTGTGTAGGAATATAACCTGTTTTGAGATAGCTAAAAGAAATTAATTTAATCTTCGGAATGAGCAGGATTCCAAACCCGTCCCTCCCATGGGTGCGACGCTTTAAAGTGGTACTCAAGACAAAATAGCGGAAGTAATGCTTTACGAGAAAGATTGTACGCAATTTTGTATAAAGCAGAATGAATGAAAGTTGAGAGTATCATTACCGAAATTTTAAACTATATGAAATCAATGATATTTAAAATTTATGATTTTAGTTTTAATTTAAATCTTTGGATCATATTATGCATGCAGATTTTGTTTGTTTGTTTGTTTGCCTTTTTAGAGGCAGGAATGAGTTTGAAAAAAGATAAATCTTTTGATTTTTTTTTCTTCATATTTTTACATATTTTCTATTATCTATTTTAGGAATTATTTTGTATCTTTAGAATTTCTTGTATTTAAAGAAGAAATTCTCTTTTGCAGTTAAATTTTTATCTGCTTAAAACAAAACCTGCTTTTACAATAATAAGTTTAGAAATTATCGTCTGAAATAAAATGCGCACTTATGACACTCATTTTAGAAGTTGAAGTTGTAGATTGCATTATTTCTTTAAAACTCTTTTACATAGTTATAATTATAAGTGGCACATAGTAAAGACATAATAGTTCATATTTTTAATGAGAGTTAATAATGAATTCATTCAATATTTTTAACTCAGAAGATTTTTTTCGAAAATGTAAAGCGAGAAATTGAAGGACGGAATGGATATGAGCAAAAGAAATCTTTCGATTTTACATATGCAGATAGAAACTTCTAATGCTTTTCTATAATCAGGATTATTTTAATTTGACTGGAAACATTTCATACGAATGCAGTAAGAGTTTTGGCATTAAATCAGAAATAAACATTTACTTTCATGGTTTTTAAACATATGGAAATTAAGGAAATATGTAATAAACCAGTAAAAGCCAGTTTGTGCAAATATCTTAAATATTATTGGCATTTTTTTTGGGGGGGGGGGTATTGATTTCTTCTTTTTTTGCTTAAAATGGAGAAACTTCTTGTAATTCTGTAAATGATAAATACTAAATAACTCTTATAAAAATGTAAATTAATGCCCTTTGCTTGTAAATGTGAAGATCAGCCTTATAATATTTGGTCTTAAATGCAATATGATAAACACATCAATTTTTGCTAAAGGACAATCCATGTTTGATGTTATAACTAATATCATATCCACATGGAGATTCCATCTTTTTTTTTTCGAATAGCCACTGCTAAATTTATTTATTTTAATTATTTCTAATGTCGTAGTAATGCACTCACACAATTTCAGAAAATAAATTCCTCTGAAAAAAATACTAAACATTAGAGTCAGTCAGTAAATATTCCATGGAAGTTTATAAATCATTGACTTAGAAATAATTGTCTGGCATTATTAATTAAATCAGATTTAATCCAGCTACGAGAAAGCAATTATTTTAGACTCAATATTACACAATAAAACGAACTCATTGTGGTTGGCCATTTCATTTCTCTTCGTAGCTTCTCATGCCCAGTAAACTATAATAATGAAAATAAACTCGTTCATTTATTTTTAATATTTTTAGACAGTGTAGTTGAAAACAATTCTCATTAAATGTAAGCAATTTTTAGAGATTTTCTAGTAATAAATTTATAATTTTTTCTTCGTAATGGCGAATGGATAAGCTATCAGAGGAGTTTCAGACAATGTTACTGAGCATAGGATAAGCACTCTCAGATCCATGACTTTATAAAAGCTGCTTCGGAATTTTATAAATGATTATTGGAAACATTCGGCGGAAATTGAAACGCTTAGATTTGAAACAGCAGCTTATTGAAATGAAAAGGTTTCTCCGTATGTACCAATTGATGGTTTCGAATTGGTAAACAGTTGTGCTAGAATAATTATAATTCAAAATTACAATCCGCTATCTCTAATTTTATATTAATTCATAGAATGTTCAAAGTTATGCTTGTGGTTATTCAGATTCCAGCGAGATATTTTTTTTCAATGGGAATGAAATTTCAAAAATCTTTTCTAAATGAAAACATCTATTATTTAAGAGGTACATGCCAAATTTCAGGTTTGATGGCCGCATGGTTCATGAGTTTTCAGTAAATAAATGAATCAATTAGTCAATTACTTAATTTTTTATGAATTAGATATATTTTTTTCTACATTTCTATTGAAAATTTTTGACTTCCCGTTTCTTTTTCTTTTCTTTTTTCGCTCTTTTTTTTCTTTTATTCCTTTTTTTTTTTTCCTTTCTTTTTTTCATTGTAAGGAATTTTTAGAAATATATTTTCTGCTATATTTTTTAACAGGAGACATTTAGTAATTACTTTTGATGTATCCGAATTTTAATAAATTAAAGACAGCTAATCATAATTATTGCTATTCAAAGTTGAACAATATTTCGTGCTGAAATGTGGAGAAACAATGCGCCTGGTGTAAGTACTCAAATTTTTTTTTCTTTATTAATTAGATGCCACTCAAAATGTCAACAGATGACTGATCTACAAAACGAAATACACTTGTCGAATAGGATTGACTTTAATAATTAATGTTTGATATGAAGAAACCCACCCATCCTTTGTGTAATAGTTGTCGCTAAAAGGGTAACCACTGTGAAGGGAATATGAAGGACGTCTTCAACGCTTAATTGTAGTACATGCCTTTCCACTTTAGTTTTTATTTTTGAATTCCTTATTGCGAATATTTATAAGCGATGAGAAAATAGAAGTTGTTAAGCGATTTTTATTGGATTAAGATTAAAATTTATTCTCCAGTAATTCTCACGATTCTTAAAAGTTGACTGAACTAGTTGTTTCACAGTCAATTAGTTCCTGAGATGGTGAATCTTTTTTTTATTTGTGAATCATTATTGTTATGGGAAAAGTGGCAAATTAATGTTAATATATCTTATTAAAAATGTCAGAATAATGTTATAGTTCACCGACCGAAAAGAAATAAAAAGCAATCTTAAAACGAAGTTTAAAGTGGCGATTCTTTTAAAGGTTCTTTTTATTTTACTTCAACGAAATAATAGCCAAACAATTCATTTAAAATCTTTACTTACTTTAGCAAAACGAAAAAAAAAAAAAAAAGGACAAGGTTTGTTAAAATAATTCACGAGAGTATTGGCAACTCAAAATCAAGGGACAATATCAAAACATCCTATTGTTTCAAAGCAATTTTTTAGTTGATTCATTTGACCTCAAAACTGTTGTGTATTCAGACTAACACTTTAGAATTGATTTTAGCGCCCTTGACCTTTATTCATTATCTTGATGAATAAAACAGTTATAATAATGGAATGCAAACAATGAATCGATTGAAAAACGGAAATCATAATATAATGGATTATTAACAACGTTCCAGTTCCTTTGAGTATACGGCTGAACTTTTCGGTTCAATTGATTCTGTTTGCGATTTTTTTTTTTTTTTTTTTGTGTAACAAAAATTTTTTAAAGTTCGACATGTTTATTAATTCTATAAAATAATTATGTTATTACTAATATAATGAATGTATTATAAACGATACATGCAGTTAAATCCTACTTAAAAAAATAAGATAATTGTTGTAGCTTTTTTTTTCATTTTGGTAAGAATGTTTATTAATATTTACTGTTTGCCACATGTTCTTATTTTGTTTCGTTTAATTTAGATAAACAGCTGTAGTTTCTCAAAACGAATAAAAATAATAGAAAATATCTCTCTTTTTAAATTAAAATCATATTATACATAGATAACACGAATATAAGTCCCTAACTAACGTATAAAACGTAAATTTTATAGCAGCATTGTTTTTAATGGCGTTGTAAAACTATAGAAAACTTTAATTACGAACATAGTTTAAAAAATAAAAAGCATTGCTAGATAGGATAAGTGATCGAGATTATTTTTAATAAATAAAATATTTATAATGCTTTACAACTTAAACTTTGCATTATTAATTTTTTTCTTACTAGAATCAGTGAATATATAAATGGTTGCTGTAACATAGAAAAAAAATATTTATTTTACGATCTTAAAGTGCATATTTAAACTATGAAAATATCAAAATTGACTTATAAATCATTTTCAAATATTCTTATATTTTCCGTGTATGCTGTTAATTAGGCATTTTTTAAGTATTAAAAATTTTTTATGTATCTATATTGGTACAAGTGGTATAAACTTTTTTTAACTTATGTTGTACTTTCCACCTGTTTATCGTCTGCAAAAGATGGAAACTAATTATTCTAGAATTCAATGATTTTTTTGACGATAAACCATTATTCAATTTTTTTTTCTTTTGATAGTGTTTTTGGTGATCATTAGAAATCACAAAAAAAAAATGGATCTCTTAGACGCAAAACATTTAACGCTGAATGGCAATTCATCGTCTTGCATCATCTGCAGCAATTTAGTATAATTTTCAATATTATAATTAACTCTATCCTTCAATGTCATGAGGAATAATCTCCTGTTGACATAGAAGTATCTTTTCCTCTAAAGTAATTGCTTCCCAATTTAGTATTAAGTAACATTCTCTTAATGGCATGCCCCCTTTTTTTCATGAATGTTGTTTAAATGTAAGGAAAATCTTTGATAAAATTATTTAGCGTCATTAAGCAGAACGCCGTTGAATATTCACGTAAATTTATAAGAAGTGCTAATATATATATTTTCAATCTGAATTAGTAAAAGGAATGAGGAATTCAGTTACCGGTATCTTATTTCTAACACACTATGTTCAACTGTCTTCGGTTTTGTTTTTTTTAGAAATTTTTAATCTTTTTATTGCTTTCTATGGCCTTGCTCTTATATATAAAGCATAGAAAATCAATTAGTCGATAAAATTTAATGCTTTATTAATGGTATTCTGAATTTCTTTTGTAAGCAATGAGAATTTCATGGAAAAGAGATAACACAAATCTTGTTTAATTTTATAATTTTAGAAGGAATGTTGCATGAACAAATCACACGTCCAGGTCACCCCTGAAAAACTATTGCATTTCATATATTTTACAAATAACCGCGTTTTCTAGGAAGTAATAATTAGAAAGTAAAACTTTTGCGATATGCAAGTAATTCTCAATTCTATCATATTTTAACCAGGTTAAATTATAAAATCCATTTGTCCACTTATTTTTGCAACATTTATTTTCACATCTAGATGGCATATACATGCTGCATATTAAAAAAGAATATGAATGAAGTATAAACTAAAAATTCAAACGAATAACCCCTAACAAAACGCATTGTAAAATTCTGTAAGAATAGAAAAAAATATATATATAGGGTTAAAATAGGTGAAGTGCCTTACTTTCAGCCAGATATTCCCAGAAGTGGTTATATTAACCTGTTTCAAAATAATTATTTAAGTTGCAAATAAAATTTCCAAATATTCAAAGCAAATAAAGAAAGGAAAACAAATCAAACGAATGTCAAGGAGAAACTCTAAAAATTGAAATTTAATTGGGGAAAATGTTCCAACTTTTAAAATAATTATATTTATTAATGTCATATTAAAGCGCAGGCAAAATATAATTTCTTTACTAGATATTAATTATTTATTACTCACTTGATGCTAATGTTCAATGATATTTATTTTGTGATATTATTAATATTATTTTGTATTATTAATATTATTATTTTATTTTGTGATATTATTTTGTGATATAATAACGTTCTGTCGACATTTTTATTGTTAATAGAATGTAAAAGAAGAATTCATCGTCAGTATTCAAAACAAATATTAAAAACTTTTTACAAGTAAAAAGAAAATTAAACAGCTTTTTACATCATTAAGCTTGCCATCACTCTTGTTTTCTTCTCAACAAAATAAGATATGTGTGTAGTTTAAAAATCATTGACCTAGATAATACATTTCCGATACTATCTTTGTATGCAGATCAACAGTTTTGATTTCTTTGCCATCGTCATTCTTTCTTTTAAAAACGATGTTGTTAAAAGATGTTGACCATTGTTCCAACATTGTATTGTATCTCTTGTATCTCTAAATAACGAAAAAAATTTACGATGCTATTAAAAACAGAGCTTTAAACGTTCAAAATTTCTATCATTTACGAATCCGATTTGTAAACTGCGAAATGTTTCCGAAGCATGTCATAAAGTTTATACATATATATGCATATATATTGCCTGAAAATAAAGTTTCTTGGCAAAAATGTTCAATAATAAGTCGAATGATTTTGAAATCTAGTAGTTGTCTTTTAATATAATTACTTCTGGACCTCTAAATTTTCGTTATGTTAATCCAGCTGCGTAAAAGCAAATAAATTTTTATTACATTAAGATGAAAGCAGGAAAAAAAAACCCACTTACCTTAGTAGAATCTATGATTTATTTCAAAAAAGACAATTTGAAAATTTTATTAATTATTGCTTATCGATATTTATTCTTCAAAAAATCATACATATATTGTCTTTTTTAAAAAAAAATTGTCAAATGATGCTGTATGCCTCACTTCAATATAACAAATGTTCGACTTCTTTCAGCGTTTGTTGAAGGGTTTTCTTCAACATATTCATTCTCTTTGAAATCACCTACGTTTATTGCATTACCTTTCTCATAAAAAGTCCACGACTTTTCAAAGTTTTACATAGAAGATGTTGCGAAATTTTCAGTTGCATTGTGTAACTCATTTAAAGTAAACTTTCAAACCTGTAAAAAATTTCAATTTTATTTTTAACATTCATATCAGTTCTTTTTTTTTTTTTTCATTTTACTTTCGTAGTATACTTGCAGGGTTTTATGAGTGTTCAATAGATTTTAAGTCAGATCTGTTGGCCTGAGCTCATTTAAAATTAATCCATACCGCTTTAGTCTAGACAAGGGAATGTAAATTTCATGGAAAAAATGACTCCCAGATATTTCTTTAGAAGTAAAGAAAGTAATTTCATACATTGCAATTGTTAATGCTGGGTGCAAATAGTGGATAATTTAATTCTCCACTCCATAACTAATAGCATTAATGAATTTAATGATCAAATTAAAGGAATGTGTGTGTGTGTGTGTGTGTGTGTGTGTGTGTGTGTGTGTGTGTGT
>JAPMOR010066402.1:352724-427028 GCA_026543865.1 Argiope aurantia
TGTGTGTGTGTGTGTGTGTGTGTGTGTGTGTGTGTGTGTGTGTGTGTGTGTGTGTGTGTGTGTGTGTGTGTGTGTACATTTGAATACATCTGATCAGAACCAGAGGATTTTGATGATATAAGGTGAATAACATTAACCGTGATCACAATAAGCGGTGTCCTCTCTAGAAATAAGACTCGCTTGTCAAGCACTATGCATTATCTATGTTATGCAGTTCGAAAACTTTAAATTAATCTATTTAGTTATTATTCGCATAAAAAAAGAACTAGATACACTTTTTTTTAATACCATAGTTTCAAAATTGAGCTGTCTACAATGTACTTCTCAAATTATTTAGTACATCTGAATTATTTTTCCTGTAAAAGAAGTCGAGTTTTGTGGAAACTAATCTGTAATTTCTTTTAAGATCCCAAACAAATTTAAAAATACAAAAAGAAATTTTAGGGTAGAAATCGAATTTATATTATCGATTTAGTAATTCCAGTGGAAAACAGTGCTCATTTTTAGTTGCTGATTAATTTCACTGTTGAAAACCTCCGACATATATAAAATAGAACAAGTTCAGCAAGAAGATATAAACATCCTTTCTTCCTTTTCAAGAGGTCGATTTTAGTAGAAGATTGATATAATCCAATCATACTGTAAGAAAGAGCGACTTGCCAACGCCCTTCCGCCAAATCAGAATCTCCTTGATTTGCAATGCTTCTGTAGTTCTTTTTCAGTGTTAAATGGATCATCAATTATAGAAACAAAACAGAAGTTTGAAAACGTTTACTCCGTTACCAAAAAAAGGGGGGAGATTGCTTTTCGTTCGTATATGAATTCCCATTCAGAAAATTTGTTTCTAGTTCCATTTTTGCCTAAGATTGAAATAAATTTCAGTTTTTTTAGATTTAAAATCTCAGATATGACATACAATATCAATCATAATCGAAATGCTTCTTATTTTTGCTCTTTGTTAAATTTTGTTGAAATGGACAAGTTTCTTTACTCTACAAAACTTCAGTGATATATTTTGCATATTTCAGTTTTCAGTTTAAAAAAAAGTCTTTAAATTCAAATTTTTATTTACAAGATAATAAACAAAAAAATGAGATTTTAAAATTATTTATTAGTTAAAATATTCAACTATCACATACAATTAGAGTTATGAACAACATTAACGTATTTTCTATAAGTTAAAAATTTTTTTTTTGTATATTATCAGTGTTTTTGTGCATTTTTATTTTTTCTATTATAAAATGCTAAACTTATTCATTGAAAAATTCAGATCTTTCATTATGCACAAATATCTAATAATTATATATAACTCTATCTTTGTACAAGTTCAAATCGTAAAACCCACATATCTGCATTTTATCTAATTTATTTATCTTTAAAAATTATAATAAAGCAGAAGTAACATCTTGGCACACTCAATATTATTGAGTTACATTTCATAATCATAATTCGTTTTTTTTTCTGCCGAAAATCTTTACTTTTTGACGAAAATCACTTTTTTAACAAAATTTAAATCCTTCTCTATCCTTCTTTGCTTTTCTAAACAATCAATACTGACTTAACATAACGAAAAATAATAAAGAGCTTTCTATTTAAAAGCATTTTATAATGAAAAAGTTTAAAAGCGAGGAATCTTTTTATTTATGATTTTTAAGAATCAATCTTCGTCTTATTTTATTACAGAGTAATTTTTTTTTCATTTAGCAGTTTCATCAGTGCTAAATCATGTGCAATTTCCCGAACTGCTTTGTTGAAAAGCGTGAATTCATCAAGAGGAAAAGCCCGTTTTAACACTCCAAGCACAGCAAAAAAAAAAAAAAAAAAAAAAAAAAAAACAAAAAAAAAAAAAAAAAATAAAAAAAAAAAAAAAAAAGAGGGGGGATCTAACTAAAATTCAATCGCACGTTTCCACAAGACCAGAAGAAACACTTTTCTTGCACAAGATGTTAAATGCGAGGGTCGTTCATCAGACTCCCATCAGTTTCATTCCGTTCTCTTCTTGTTGTGCTCGAAATTGGTCCAGAAAACACCTGCAGGCCTAATCTGAGAAAAGGATTCATTAATAACGTCCAGAATAACCACTACCACACAGCTATTATCCAGTCTGGCAGCGCATGGCCTTGTCCACAGAGCCGTCGGACTTACCTGTTTCACCACTGCTGCAGAAAAATCTCCCCACCCTGTCTCGGACCGACGTCTGTGCTTTTTATCTCTCACTCCCCTCCCCCCTGTCTTGTTTTCCTCGTAAAGTCCTGCAATCCACGATTTAGATTTTAATCCCCACCATTGCAAGTAAATTGTGATAGCTACACAATCGGAGGAAAGTGTTTGTGGAGCTTCGTCTATCAACATGCTCGGAAATGGACAGTGTGTTTTGTCATAGGTAGGAGACACGACGAACGACGTCCATTTATCATTTGCAGGGCCTTCTTGGGAAGAAAAAAGAAAAGAAAAGGAAAAAAAAGGAGGGGGTAATACTATCGAAAGGAATGCTTTCCAGGCACATAGTTTAACGGATAAAGTAAACAGCGTTCATTCTTTTACTTTATGATTCTGAGTTCAAGTGGCATAATGAAGTTAATTTTTTTATGGTAGGCAGCAGAAATAAGCTGTAAATAAGGAGTTGGTAAAATGTCAAAAATATTCTGTCAATAAGGAATTGGTAAAAACGGTAGACCTTTTGCTTATTGAGTAAGACAATATTCCAATTGTTGAAAATATTTTTCAATGTCATGTAGTTAAACACTCTCGAATAACAAATATATTTACATAAAGTGCAAAAAGAATTTCAACAACTATTTTAAACTTTTAAGACGAACATTTAAAAAAATATATTTAATCTTTTATAGAGCATAATTCCGGGACATTGACAAATAAAATTTTTTAGGATTATATCGTGATAAACTGATGAAGTAAATATTAAAACATCAAAAGTTCGTTGTTTGTCACTTAATTTATGAAATAAAAGGTGGTAAATATACTTACCAGAGATTGTTCAGAGGAAACTGAAAGTGGTAAGCGTTAAGGGCAAAAAATATTATCTAATGTTCACTGGTAGATATACTTACCACTCAATTTTGGGTAATTTAAAACAACTTAGTTTTTTTTTTAATTAGAAGTCATAGAATTCCTCGGAATGCAAATTCGGTAATGTTTTACATTAAAGTTTGAAACTCATTTTGCATTTGTAAAGCTGGCTGGTTACATTGCATAAAAATAAAACTCTTGCAAATCGGCTGCAATTTTATTAATAATATCTTAGTCAGGTTTTTCTTTAACAAATAAATTAAAAGAACTTAAACTACAGTACACAGTTAATCAATGCATCAAAACGGGAGTCGGAATATGCATAAAATCATTAACAGGAAGATTCTGAAATTTAAGAAATTCTATCTGCATCAAGAGTTTTTATGCATTTTTAAAAATGAATGTTGAATTTAAATTAAATAAATTCAATAACAAGCAACAATAATTAAATATAAGAATATCTTAGACATAAGGAACACAACACATTTGTGTTTCAGTTCTGAAAACTTTTTTAGGTGTTAAATTTAATCACAAACGCTAAGACTTAATGTTGCTACAAAAACCCTTACATCGTGAACGGGCAGTGGTAAACATATTTACTACTTTTGAATTTAAATATTATTTAACCATAGACATAATACATTTCTGAGCTAGTAAGATAGCTCAATCGAATTTTAAGCATCTGATTATTCTATTTATCATTTTAAAATATCTTTTTGAGCCCTCATAAAAAAAATCGTTTTGCAGGTGGTAAGAATATGACCAATGAAGCAGAATGTGGCAGAACCAATGACCTATGAAGGGTTAATATTTTCCGAATCTGAAAAATCATGTTGGAAAAAAATGATTCTAGACATTTTTTTAAAAATATGCCTACGATTCATCAAGGAAATTTTAAAAATAGATTTTTTATATATACATATTTGTGGTTTTATCTAAATTTTAACAGCAATATAAAGAAGGAAAACCTATCTGGAATTTTGTTTATTATTATGTTTTGAAACATGTTCTGGAAGAGAAATAAGTTACAAAGGCGACAAACGGCGTTTATTATCTCTCGGCTGTCTTCGTTAGAGAAATAACAGGAAGTAAGGCGAATGGCATGTTTTCTAAATAGCCATATTAACATGTAGAGTAAATAACAATTATTTATATTCAAGCTTGTTATACAAATAATGTAACATAATTAATTTTTAGCACGAAATGTTATAGAAATATCTGATTTAATCGTTACAATTTTAAATGAATGATAACGACGTCACGTATAACACAAATTCTTAGCCACTTCTTTCGTTATTTTTTTTAAATTTATTTTTTATGATTTCTCTACTTTTTGACAACTAGCTCAGGTATAGACGATGCCTTCCTTCATATAAAAAAGTTAAAAATGAATAATATTTAGCATAATTTTAAGGAAAACAAATTAGAAATGATAAATTTGATAATTTTTTTTTATATTTTAAATATTCTTCTTTGAGATCCTATGTTCGATTAAAGTTTTGTATTAGTTTCATTTTGAAAATCTGACCTATTCCGATCCTGCAAGCTCATCCTTTTCCTTTTCCAATAAATTGGAATTTTAATACTTTCTTTCTAAATACATCAACCGAAGCTTATTATATCCCAGTCGTCATGCAAATTTGTTTGAGAAAAATATTAAAATTAAGAAAATAAGATTGAATAATATAAAAAAGTTTGTATATTCTATGCCATATGCTTATAATAACCACGAGCAGTATAACATATATAAATTTAATAAAATTTATAATCGCTGTCCTTCTAATCTCCGCATTAAAAGTTTTTTGCTCTAATTTGGTATCAAAATCCAACTATACTTTATGCTAATCTTTTAAATATAAAAAATAATCTAAATAGACAGAAATCTTAAAATTTGTTTTTTTTTTCCCTCCCTTGAAAAATACGTAAAGATAGAAGGAAAACTAAAAAATGAAATGTGAAAAACAGATCAATTTTCAAAAGTTAAATTTTAATCCTATTATTGTAAAAAAATTTGCTAGTGAACATAATCGGTTACAAAATCTTTGACTTGAGTTTTCCAACATATTTAAACAAGGTCGAAAATTTTCTTGGACTATAAAAATTTATTTATTATGATTTCTTTACTTTTTGAAACTAGCTCAGGTAAACACGATGCGTTCCTTTATATAAAAAGAGTGAAACAATGAATAATATTTAGCATTTAGATAATAATTTTTAGGAAAAAAAAATAGAAATAATAAATTTGATAAACTTTTTCTGAATTAAATACTCTTCTTTGAGATCCTAGGTTCGATTAAAGTTTTGTACCAATTTAATTTTGAAAATCTGACTTGTTCAGAGCCAGCAAACGTGCCTTCCCTTTTACAATTTATTGGAATTTAAATATTTTTAATCTAAATACATCAACCGGAACCTATTATGTACCACCCTTCATACAAATTTTTTTTGTGAGGAATACTAAAATTAAGAAGGTAATAGAATAATATCTAAAAGTTTGTTTATTCTGTGTCATATGTTTATATTAACTTCGTGTAGTGTAACATGTTTTACAATTGGAATTTTATAAAATTTATGATAACTGTCCTTTTAATTTCAGGTATTAAAAATTTTCCTTTAATTTGGAATCAAAACCAATTTTACTTCATGCTAGTCTTTTAAATATAGAAAATAATCTGAATAATCAGATTATTTTTTATATTAAAAAAAATCGGACTTTCTGAATAATCAGAATCTAAAATTCTGAATTTTTTTTTCCTTGAAAAACACTTAAAAATAGAAAGAAAACTAAAAAAAAAAACTTTAAAAAAATGAAATGTGAAAAATAGACCTACTTCCGAAAGTCAGATTTGAATCCTATTGTTGTAAGAAAATTTGTCAGTGAGCATAATCGGTTACAGAAACCTTAACTTGAGTTTTCCAACAAATTTAAACAAGGTCGACAGGTTTGTTGGACAAAGAGTGATGACAGACGACTCGCATTTATCACTTACCTCTACGACGCCTTTTTTCCTGGAGGAGGGGGGAGGAATAGGGAAGCCATCGTTGTGTAAGTGGATGTCTTAATGCACAGTGTAAATAATATCTATTCACTTTGTGGTTCTGAACTTGCATCGTATAAAGAGCTGAAATCTCATCTGAAAAAAAAAAAAAAAATGAGCAGTAACTTAGTCCATTATCAGCACCTAATGGACTGGATTACTGCCCATAATGGAATGTCTGCTGTCAGGGATAGGAAAGGAAAAAAGAGGAGGGTGGAGAATAGAAATGTATACAAATCACATAACGAGGTATGAAAGAGAAAAAAAAAAGTTAAAATCGTCGCTCTTACACAAATGATTTTCTATCATTCCTCTTTGTGGGTCTTAAATCTAACGACGGAACTTAAAACTAACAATATACAGTTTCCGAAAAATATCGTTGATTTTAAAAGGGTTTTAAAATTTTAAGATGTCAGTCATACTTATAATTTTTTTTGTAGTCAATAAAGTATCAAAGGTTATTTTTTTTCAATGTGCTATTAGAACACAATTAATTAGAAAATTCCAACAGGATTTATCACGTAATCGCAATCTCATAAATCTGTTGCCATTCATGAGTTCTTGGCTTCGAAAGTGGATTTTGATTTGTAGTTGAAATTTATGCTACAATTTATGCCATACAGTTTGCACCATATCTTCCGATAAGATCTATTATGAAATGAAAATGTCATTGTCTATGACATGATTACTGACATTCAGTGGTTACTCCATTTAAAACGCGTTGTTTATTGAATAAAAATCTGGAAACATATATTTTTGTTATTATAAATATATATTGCTAAAAGAATTAGCTATATTAGTTAAATTCTGAAAGATTTATTTTTCCTTCCTATCAATCTATATAAATAAAACTGCAAGGCCAAAATATTTTGTATGGAGTAGAAATCCAAACTATTGATTTTTTTTTTATTTTGATTCACAAATATTATGAAGTATCAAAGAGGTTTTAGTGAAAATGTCGTGCCAATTCATTAAATAATTAAAGTCTATTAATTATTTAATTAACTAAATTAGCAATCATTTAATCTAATTTAATAATTAAATAAACCATTTTAATTTATACGATTAATTTTTAATCGCATGAACTAAATTGCACCAGTAAACAATATGATGGCATTCCAGATTTGAATAGTAAATAAAATTTAAAGGAGAATAATTAATTTAAGAAATGAATCAAAACTTGATTCATTTCTTTTAATGAATGATGGAAGTTAAAATTCTATGTCCAAATACCTATGTGTATTCCATACTGTAAACACACATTTAAGTTTCCACATATAACGTTTACTTTAATTTTGTATCATTCTTTAAAAACTACTTATGATTTATACAATGGGTAGCTTATAAAATGTAGCTTTTCACAATTACTTAAAATTATTAGAAAAATACTTAATTTAAAAAAAAAAACTACAAAATTCTAAAAATAAGAGATTTTTTAACCTTAACTGTTACAATAGTTTCTTTTTTATTTAATTATGTTTGTATCTTGTTATGAGATAATAAATATTTGTTGAAACTGTTAAAGCAATACTAAAAGTGCTTCTAATTTTGCTCGCAAAGACTGATGTTTAAGAACATTTCAATGAAAATTTTGTAACAATTAACTAAACAGTTACTTTTTCACTAGCAAAAACATTTGACAATAATACCATATCAGTCATATTTAATTAAATAAAATTCAAAAGGGTAACAAAAAAATTGAAATCTTTTCAATTAATGTATACAAATGTAAACAAATAGGTTTGATAATTGGTTTTCTGGATAAAAAACAGGTCATACACATTATGTTCAAACGTAAGGAAAAAGATATAAAGATAAAAAAAAAGATTTTATGAATTTATGAATCTGCTCTGTTCAGCTCATTTATCTATGAATATTTACATAATATCATTAAAATTTCACTCCTTCTTTCTCTTTTTTTATACCTTTTCCCTTGAAATTTTTATGAAAAGGAATGCATTTCTTTCATGAAAAACTGTAATAATTTATTCTGAACTTCTAATTTAAAACGCAGTTCTAATGATTTTTTTATCAGTCAAAAGTTTATTTTTTGTCAAAAATTCTGAAATTAATTTTTAATGCAAATAATTTAAACCCTAATTTCTCTTTTTAGCTATTAAATTAAAAAAAATATTAATAAAAAAATAAAACCCAATATAATATAACGGAGATTCTTTGGTAGTAATAATTGTAATATCTTTGAGAATAAATTTGCATGTACTGGAAAATAAGAGAAAAGACGGCAACAAAGACAACTCGAAACCTTTATATCTTTAAAATGACAATTTTTTGTTCCTAAATGAAAGGAGGGAATCTCAGAATGCTGGTACCGCCATACAATTTCAAACTAGCAGATCGGTCATTTCAGATAGTTACTGTGAAATGTTTTCACGTTTTAGGAATAAAGAAGTGGAAGGCATAATAATAGCATAGATCGTGAAATATCGGTTTTTATGCTTTGTGAAATATTTTCCGTGATAAATATAATCCTTTAGTTCTTGCCCTTTATCAAAGATTTCTCGAGATAATCTCATGTTGGAGTGGAGCTATATTGTTGTGTCAATCATTTTCCTATTTATATTTTTTTTTCTTTTATTTTTTAAAGTCGGTGCTGTAGTAATTTAGGCATTTCCATTACATAAACTTTTAAAGGCTTTATTTTCGGAGTTTTAAAACAGGAATATAAAAGAAGTTTATATTTAAAAGACTAACAAAATTTTTCTATAGCGAGATATTTAAGAAGGAGCTGAATACTTGATGCAATATTTTTTCATTAGTATTGGAATTATTTAGTTTAAAAAGTTCCTTTGAATTGATACAAATTTTTGAGCTTATGTTTTAAATATACAAAAAAAAATTATATATTATTATTATGAATAAAATTTTATTAAGATATAAAATAAATAAGAAATTAGATATAAGAAAGATTATTAGATAGATTTGATAAATATTAGAAAGATATCAGAAAATATATAAAGATATTATATAAATGTTATATATTAAATAAAAATCTATATAAAGATTCATACTCCCTTTTCGGCACATCCCTCTTTTTTCACTTATTTATTAGTTTTTAATCGAAGTGCAATTAATTTAAAAAATTGCTTGGATGATCTTATTGTATTTAACAAGAATACTTGAAAACCATTTCAAATAAAATTAGCGTTCATCAAGAATAATAACTTCGTGATTCTTGTATTCTTTTGAGTGAGAATTAATAAAGTTATTGCAATGTTCAGTACAAGAAAACAGAGCATTTCATATTTAACATATTTTATAATTAACATATATCTCATAGTAACTTTCATTATTATTTCATTTCAAATTTAACATATACTATGATCGTAACCTTTATATTTAATATATAATAGTAACTTTCATTATTATTTTATTTCATATTTAACATATATTGTAATAGTAACTTCATGGTCTTCGTATTCTCATGAGTAGCAAGTACAGGAAAATAGAGCATTTCATATTTAACATATTTTAAATTAACTTACAAAAAGCTCATAACTATTTTTCAGTCCATAAAACGAGTCGATATATATTATATACGCATAAAATGATTTGCAGCATAATTTTTTACAAATAGGGAAATCTGTATGATTTTGAAATTAATACAAAAATTTCAAAATTTCATGCAAACAATAAAAAAGAGATTTGAAATGTTATGATTTATTTCGTAATGGGGAAATAACATGCCATGCATTCGAATTGTTCTACAATCCTTATAAAAATAAATGAAATATCGAATAATCGTGAGACTATTTATTACGATATCATTAATCTCAAGTATCGGCCAGGTTGAAAAAACTGCTCTGAAATAAATTTAACAATAATTTGCTAACAAAAAGGAAGTGAAATTGTCCTTTGTTCATTTATCGGGGAGGAAAATACAATATTTTTGAAAGTTGCTAATGTTAAAAGAAGTCAAAATGTTTGTAAACTGAAAGGAAATGATAATTATCACATGGCATTGGCAATGATTCGTTAGTGTATTTGTAAATTATTTCTTCTATTTTATTTACCAAATCAGTTTATTTGAAAAATAGTTTAACGCATATTTCATTTCTGCGAAAAAAAAATGTAAAAATAAATAAATATATATATTTTTTATTCTTGTATAAATATTAACCATAAATTCATTTAGTTTAATTGTAACTTTTATTGTAATAAGGTGTTAAATATCGAATATTTTGCGTTTGCTTATAGTCTATGTGAAGATTTTTTTTTTCGTATAGCATCTTTCCCTTCTCTGTATTTTCTTTTTCTTGAATCTCTATAATTGTGTTAGCTTGAATTCTAACAATACTTTTTCTCTTTGTGTATATGCTGTAATTAAAATTTCAAAAAAAAAAATGCAATTTGAAAATGGAAAGGCTTATTTCGAGAGCTTGTACAAATGGGCAATTTTTTTCCCCTTTTTTTTTTTTTTT
Organism: Argiope aurantia; assembly: GCA_026543865.1. Lineage (NCBI taxonomy): Eukaryota > Metazoa > Arthropoda > Arachnida > Araneae > Araneidae > Argiope > Argiope aurantia. The sequence goes on from JAPMOR010066402.1 coordinate 363,229, forward strand.
TGATTTTAATGAAAATTGTTTAGGGAAAAAAAGGTAATTCTTCAAAATCGACAATTATGTGATATTTGCTATAATTATTTCTTACCTTAATATCGTTTGAGTGCAAGCATCATATTGTAATCCTACTTATGTACATTGCACGTATCATATTGTGCATTTTTTATTAAATTAATTTTTTAATTATAGTATAGTTGTAAAAATTATAGTATGTATGTAGTACAGGACATATTACTAAATTTCAATTGAACTTCAAACTTAGAAGTGAAAAGACTGCAATTTAACTTATATGTTTCTAAAGATAAAGGTATAATGCATTTATAATTTTAAAGCTACTTCTGCCAACGAGAAAAAGATTGACATATTTTAAAACTTAAACAAAAAGAAATCAAACAAAATTTTATCGGCTTAAACTATATTTACCTATAATTTTCATATTCCTCGATTGACGAAAAGATATTTATTTTTTTATTTTTCATATCTATTATACCAAATATAATAAAATAAATAAAGGATTCCTGCAAAACAAATTGTATTCTAAGCCAATGAAATAGGTGATCAATCATATAAACTTTGAAAAATATAGCAATTTTTGCAATGAATATTTGAATTTCTATATTTCTTTTACCTTCATGTAATAATAATAAACAATAATCTATTTCAATATTTTTTAAAAAAATTTTCAAAAAAATTTCCTTGGATTGTTTTCCAAGGTAAATGCGAATTCTTTCAAACATTCTCTGATGAAAACGAATATCATGAGTGTTGATCATTTGGTAGGTTTTTCTTTCCTTGTGAAGGTTCCTTGGTTTTAAAGAGGATCAAAATAAATTTTTCCGGTCTTTTTATCTGTTGTTCATTCAAGCACGAAGAACGTGGGTGCGTTCGGCATGCTAAGCACCTTTGAACAAGTTTCGACGCACAGCTATGCAGCTTCTCGGAAGATTCAAACCAGGAATCACAGCTCGATCGCGATGAGAGACAATGCTGAAAGAACATGTCATCTCAATAAGTTATGCTACAGTGGAAAGCAAAAACTTACTTTCAAGACGTGAACAGTTTTAATTATCTTAAGCATTTTCATTAAATTCACCGCGTGTCAGTAATTATAAACGTCTGAGCTTTTTAAGTACGCTGTAAAGAAATATTTTCCCTCAGGACTGTGTTTGTCTAATAGAATTTTGTTGTTTTCTCGGGTGTACAAACTAGCCTCAATTTATGCCTTTATTACTAATTCTGCTGATGTTTGATTTCGCAATTGCATTAAAAAAAGAAAAAAAAGCTTTAGGTATCTTTAATTTTCAAATTTAAAAAGTTAATTTTATATACCAACTTAATTATTAATTAATTAATTCCTTGCCTACTTAACTCTCTGACTACCAATTTTTTTAAATCTTTTTCTCTGCTATCGCGTAGAAAATGAAGGTAAAAGCTTCTGTACTAGACACATCTGTTCGATTTTTTTCAAGTGTTTTTAAATCTTCGTGGCTAGGACATGATGACCAAATATATCCCTCCCACACCACTAACATAAAAAAAAGCTATTTTTACTTATAACTATTTAAGCTGATTTTAAAAGGTTAGTGGGATGTATATGTCCGTTGGGAGTCAAAGGGTTAATTATTAATTTATAATAAACTTCAAGCTGAATTTTAATTGTCGAATGAAAAATATTTTGCTTGAAGTCTTGTCAGAAACGCATGTTTTACCATTGTTTTCAAACTAATTCAATTTTAATTATGCATTTTATTATGAAAGAATGTTGCTGTTCTTCCCTCTAAAAAGTTACTTCTCTTCTCTCTCTCTCTCTCTTTCTCTTTTTTAGAAATTTATTCTTTTACAACCGATGATAATTTGGAAAAAAAAGAGACAGATTTAATCTTTGAAATAAAATCTTTAAAACCTCGGAACTTTTTTCTTAACTTTTTGTTTTAAAGAATAAGAATCGAAAATATTTATTTGAACGTGGCAATGCTCTTTTCAGTGGTAAATTCCTTGCCTGAATTCTACTTGTTAAAAAATTAATAACCTTTGATCGTCATATCAATCTTTCAGGATATTCGATAGATGATATATACTGCCGCAAATTCCTGTGTGGACATGCTAGCATTTAACCAAGAAGTTCTCGTAGTCATGCTAGTAGTTCTTGTGCTGACCAAACATATCCTTGGTTAGCTAGCACAAGAACATTCTTTTAGTACAACCTTAAATGTCTTTGACTGGAACTCTTTACATGAGTTGCTTCCTATATACAGATGCTTCAGAAAGTGTAGCATTTGCTTTCATAGCACTTCGGAAATTTCGTATTCTTGAATAGCTTTCATTTACTGGCAGAACAAAATAACAATGTTTTAACCTTCACTTCAATTCAACTTGCATCACATCAAAACAATTTTAAGAGCGCATTTATCGAGGCCAGTAAAGGGAAAGCGTTCATTTCCACTCTTAACTATCAGTCAGCCCTCTACACATGGAAAAAAAATGCAGAATTACCCCAACAGTTTACAAGTTGTCCATCAAGTTGACGGGAAAATTGTGCACTTAAATATGCTCCCTCATTTAACGCCACAGTGCTACCAGGATAACAAAATATCCAAGAGATCTATATAGAAGGAATTGATTCCTCGGGCTACAGACCCCACCAACGTTGCCATCATACTTCCAACTATTTTATGTAGTGTAAAGGTCGCCGCATTAATAAATCATTAATAGCAATCTCAGAGAACAAGAAAAACCAGAACTGGAAAAGAAGATAAAGAAAATGCGACTTCATTTCTCCAATCAAGTGTTCAAGGTATGCATTTACCTGTGCAATAGAGCTCTCTGATTGAAGCACCGCTTGCATCAGGTGTTCAGTTGTTGCCATCCTGCTACTCATTATTTATTTTGATCCAGTATGATAAGGGAGTCATGCTCGCCTGGCAAGGGTGCGAGATCTTTTCGAATTTTGTATTGAGACCTTTGTTCCGGGTACAAAATGAAAGCTTACTTGTATCGAAAAGGAAATGTTAACCTCTTTCACCTTGGCTCCCGGGTTGGAAAGAAGGGTTATTAGTGTTGTCTTAGATGATGGTTAACTGTGAGACTCACTGAGTTTGCCTTCTGCTGTTGTAATCACTGGAACCGGCCAGATCAAGTTTCTTTTTCGTAAAATTATTTAGAATGAAATGAGAATTATTTTGAATGCAATAGATAATAAACTATGAAAAAAACCAAACATAATTTCCTATTCTCGGGTTTTGAAAAAAGTTCTATGAATAATGGGAATTTGATGTAATATCGAAATCCCAAACTGTTTAGTAGAATATGTTTAAATGAAAATAAAATGATTGGTATTGATTCCTAAGTAAAATTCTTGCCAACATTTCAGTCATGCATGCGGCAATTTTTTTTTTCTGACTGGCTTTTTTCATTTGACTTCTTTCCCCCCCCCTTTTTTTTTGTGGCTTTGATCTCTTTTTAATTTCAGCTTTTGAATCTCACTTTTTCAGTTAATTTTGGTAATTTAATCATTTTATTGATTCCATGAATTAAAACGCTCTCGGGTAACAATACCGCAAATTCTGCACAGATTCTGTCAGAAATCTCATTTTACTGCTTTAAGAAATAATTATTTTAACTTTTAATTAAGTTATTACAATTATTAAATCTCTTTTGATTTCCAACCTTTAATCCGAAACATCCGAGTATGATAATGTTTTAGGCTTAGTTGTATTAGCCGTTGTATTCACGCGAAACGAATTTTATATCACATTATTTATCGAGAATGTGCCAGAGAATGTGTCATATTATTTATCGAGAATTAAAAATATCAACGTTTTAATTAGAAGGGAAGTGTCAGCTCTGCTTCGAAGTTGAAGTCCAAAAGAAGCATTTAAATTCCATTTAGTAGAAGTAATCTGGATCAGATCGATCAAGATAATCAGATGTTCAAGTAAAAGTATAATGGAAAGAAATAGTTCATTCATTAAAAATACGAAAATTATAGATTATTAATTTAATAATTTTATTTTTAATATATTAACTACGAAAACAATGTTACAGCTTGCATTTCACGCATTTCATACAGCTTGCAATGTTACAGCTTGCATGTTTAATACAGCTTGCATTTCACGCATACTGTATTAAAATATCGCTGTTTAAACATATAGTTTGCTATCTTTAATCGTTTTTATCTAGGAAGAGTTGATTTGCTCGTAACTTTATCCCCCCCCCCCCCGAAAAAAAAAGTTATTTGGATAATCAGGGTTCGGATGATTGGAGCTTTATTCTGTAACATTAACGAAAAAAATATTTAGTTAGAATTTTACTACATCTATAAAAAGCATTTTTGCGAATTTTGCTTAAAATTAATATTGAAAAATTGTTTGAAAACAAAGAAACAAAATGCAAGGAGATAAAACTGGTATCACTGGAATTAAGTTTTGAATTTTAAATTGATGTAAAAAACAATTTTTATGAAATAATATACTCCAAAATTATTGAATAAAAACATTACAATTTCAAGTAATTTTTAAATAATTACAAATCTGATTAAAATCTTGAAAAACTTTTTCTTAATGATTATTATTATCCAAGAAGTAATTTTGATTCAAAATTAATATTCTGAATCCAAAAGTCCTATGTTTTATGGAGAATTGCCTTTTGTTTGCTAGTCTTCACATTACATTCAAGTCAATTTTTATATGGCGCAATTCATCCATGTTTTTATTACACGTGCTCTTATTACGTTCAATTAATCCATGTTCTCATAGACATACAGATCTGAAAACAAGAATTTGCAATTCTTAATAATTTTTTTATTATATTTCTGACAATGAAAAGGCAATCAAAACTTTTGTTTTGATCCCTAAAGGTGACAAATCAGTTGCGGTTAATGCTCTTCCCTTTATTTTATTCCCCCCTCAAGGTTTTTGTGGTTATTCTAAGAATCGCGTGAAGTCTTACTTTCCTAGAAAGTGTTTTGCATCTCGGTTATGCCAAATAACCTTCCAGAAATTACATTCAATAGTTCAAAGTTCCAAGTTCAAAATTGTAATCAAAAAGTTCATACGACCCAGATTAAAATGGTTAAGGAAGTAATAAAGGCTTTGAAACTTTTGCACGATGCGGCAAATATTTTGTTGTAATAATTATCTGACATTTAATTCGCCATACTTAATATGTAATAGTTCATGTCTGTGAATTTTACACCGCTATTTAAAAACTAAAAACATTTTACTGGATGACGTTATTATTTCAAATAAGTAATTGTAAATCAATTTACTTTAAAGTAATGAGATTGCTTTGGAATAAAACTACGATCATTACTTTACTTTTGGTCCGTTGAAATTATTTTCGCTTTCCTTGGGGCACTGGAATAAATAGTAGCGTCGGCAACTTTACTATTAATCCGCCCAAAATCTGCATTTTTAAAAGAGTAGATTTGTGGAATATTACATATACATTTTCAATACCATAAACTAGTACCGTACCACGGCTGAAAAACAGTTGATTTATTTTGGCCATCTCACCTCCAACCATCTATGTTTAAGATCATGCATCATTCTTTAAGCTGTATATTAAAAAGAAACTAGGTCATTTTTATCTGAGAGATTATTAATTTTTTTTTAATGTTATATCTTCGAAAACTTCGCCCACGTTGCAATCGTCTGACAGTCTAGTCTGAAACTGACCTTGTTCTTAGATGCTTGCTTCTCAATTTAGAGCCTAAACGATTATTTGAAGATCGAAGTTTGACATACCCATGAAAGGATGAAAGATTATTTTTTGTATGCATTTTTTTTTTTTTTTTTGAAACACGAAACTCAACACGTCGAACATTAATATTCATTCATTTTAAATGCTGAAATTTGAAGCTTGTAAAATACGGAAAATAATCAGATAAGAGGACAATTACGTTGTTATTAGTATCTTTTCGGTACCTTAATGACTTAACAGATGGGTTTTTTGCCATTTTTTTTAATCATAAAGGGGAAAAAAATCCCCTTGATGTGTCTATGAATGATCATTAATTTTTCGCCTAGCTTGTTTTTAGTAAAAATGTAAAAAAGCTAAAAAAAAAAAAAAAAAAAAAAAAAAAAAAAATCAAACAATTTGTGAAAATATTTGAAATGCGTGCCTCTGAGATATCTGGAAATTATTTCCAAATTTGAAAATTAAAAGTTACATCACCTGCTAAAAGCATTAATTCTATTTTTTTTTCATAGAAAAGCTTATGCTTTTTCGAAAAAGCAAAACTATTTGTAAATTAGTATTAATTATGTATTAAATTAATCCCTGAATCATTGCGCTCGTGCATCGTATTGACATCGAATTATTGCATATGTGAAATTTTAAAATTAAATGGAGTCATTCATGTGTTATAACTCAAAAATTACATGGAATCTAAACTCGATTTAAGCGTTGTATGGACTTTGGTGAATTCCCAAAAAGGAAGATATTAATTTATTAGATAATAAAGGAAACAATTCTGGATTTACGATAATAATTTGCCGGCAGAAAATGTTAGAGAGCATCTACGTTAGAGCTAAGTGCTGCTATATGACTTGAAATTTCAGTAATCACTAAATATTTTATTATAATTTAAATAAATACATACCATTTTCATACATATATAATGAAGTAAGAAATAATTAGTATCAATTTAATATTTTCCGTTTTATTTTTTGGTTATTACTAAAACTACATGGTTGTTTTTTTAAGATAAGCAATTATACAATTATATCCTAGTTTTAAATATGTGTTATTTGCATTAAGTTTTGAGAATTACCGTTTTGTTATGCCAAACAATTCTCGATTGTAATGCAGTTATAAACTCAAAATACCCTTTAAATCAGATATCTGAATCCTTTTATTTTAAAAACAATTTCGAAATATCAGTTACATATTGATTGATGCGTTGGCAAAATGTACTACATGACAGCGGCGTCATGGACATTTGAAAATGGATTTTTTAGAGATGCTTTTAGCTGTACTTAAATATTTTGCTGCACTTATCTCTAAAGGAGACGAGGTGAAAAATATAACAAAATTATAAACTTGTACAAATATTCAGCAGACGCATTAACTGAAATTGTTTTTGAAAGGCTTTTCAAGAATGATGTCAGAATAATCCTACGTGCTATCTTGTAATTACGTTAGATTACAAGAGAAGTAATAAGCTCTTGAACTGTTAACAAAATATTTCTGCCAGGAACATTTATTTCGAGAGTATTATTACTTTCTTTGTTAGATCAATTAATCATCTTTCAACGTCAAGAAAAAGTCTGCTTGAGCGTCGCTTTGAAATTAAAACGATTTTCTCACCGTCTGTGAGTGGGCTTGAATAGAAAAAGTACAAAAGTGCACGTGGTTAATTGAAAGAAATTGGATGGCAAAGGGGCCATCATTAAATCATTTGTCGATGTTTGATTGATACTCATAACATCTCAAGATCTATAATAACAGCCTTATTCTTTGGGAATCTTTCGAAAATGTAATAAATATATCATCCAAAAAGAAAATTGTGAGAGAAGAAGAAAAGAATGCAAATGATTTTGACTTCAGGTCTGCAAGAAATACCAGCTGTTAAGAAATAATTTAATTTAGAAAAAGGAATAGAAATGTGCGAAGAAGATTGAAATATTAGCCCACTCAATAAAGCTAAACAAATCACAATGAAATTTTCCCTCCTATTTCCTCACTTGCAACTTTGTCATCTAGTTCCATTGTTCAAATTCGTTTGCTTTAAAGTTGAAATCCATACAAGACCTGCTAAGCTGATTTTATAAAAATCAACTTCGCTGCAATCGAACTATAAATGCGAGATTATATTTTTTGCGCTTTCTTGATTGTTAATGACAAGAATAAGGGTTATTTGATGATTGGATTGGATTTTGGATTTTTATGGCTCAAAAGCCAGAATTGGCTATGATACGTCAAGACACATGGCATGAATATATTCCTATACGATTAAATAACAGAGAAAATTGCTTCCCCCAGGCTAAAAGATTGAGAAAAAAATTTCTTAAAAGAAGCGTTTATAAAAAGAGGAAAGCTTTAAATACGAGAAAAATCTATGGCTGAAATAAAAAAATTGTTTTAAAAACTTGAAAAACAACGATATTAAATAAAATGGATAAAGCCAATAGTTCTTAAAAATTCGAGAATATTTCGATGAGGTTGTTCTTCAACTAGTACAGGTTATTTGATGAAATATGTATATTTTTATGACTACATTGAGACAATCAACACAGAAAAGAATTACATGCAATCGTAGGAAACTTATGATACATGTATTCGTAATTAAATTAAATCTAACGATATAATGTATTGGATGCAATTGCATGAAATATCGGAAGCAGATAGCGCAAACAGATATGTACGACTGTACATAACACATGTGGATGTTGTCAACACATGTATCAGTGTTATATAAACAAATAGATGATGCAAACACATATTTCAGTGATATACAAAATTGCATGGACTTAGTATCAATAACGGATTAATAACTTAATCAATAACATGGATGAATAACTTAAAGCAAGCCTGCTTGTGTGGTATTGATATAATGCAGTAATTAGTTTTTTTTAATGTGGTATTGATATAATGCAGTAATTAGTTTTTTTTAATGTGGTATTGATATAATGCAGTAATTAGTTTTTTTTAATGTGGTATTGATATAATGAAATAATTATTTTAGTATATCAATAACACAGATATAATAATTTACACCATTCAAGTTGCATAGAACATGTGGCTTCAGAGATATTCTCAAGAGAGAAATGCTCTGAATATAGAATGTTGATTTCTTTCATTGAATATCTCTTACTTTTTTAAAATTAAAGAAGAAAATCTGATTAAAGAAAATTCTTTTTCAAAAAAAGAAGGTAATAAAATTAATTTTTATCAAATTAGCATTTTGCAGTTTTTTTAATTATGAAATTTTTATTTTTAAATAAAAAGCTTATCAAAGCATAATATTTTACCAAAATTAAAAATATCAATACCACCATTTTCCAAAAATGTTGTAAAAAGTTATTTGTAATCATCAAAATAGATATATCTATCAAAATTAAAAGAAATTATATCATTATATCAATTTCACAATAGTGACTCTTCTCTGGATGAAAAAGCACTCTGAACAGATTTTCATTCAAAAAAATTTTAGCAAGTCACAAAACTAATAATAATGATAGCTTGATGCATTAATTAGTGATAGAAGAAATACCAATTAAATGATTTAAAAAATTTTATTGAAATTCTTTGGATATTATCTGGACAATATTTGCGCTCAAAAATTGAAGAATCTAAAAGAAATAAAAATTGCAAAATTTGTAAAAACACAAATTCGGATCTGATCTTATAATTTAGGGAAGCTCTGATTTAAAGCAAGGTTTTGTAATTTTAAATGAAGGTAATTCATTTGTGGAAGAATCACATGAAACATATATATATATTTACATGATCAAAGATTAGTACAAAAAATAGTATGATTATTTGCTTGAATTAAAAAGAATTGAATATAAAAATGTTTTTATAATTGTTTTTGTCAAATTGCACTGTAGAATTTGATAAATTATGAAATATTTTACAACTTTGGCCAAAAAGGATTCAAGTCTAATAATCCATATTTCTCTCACACATTTTTATGAGCAAATCTTGTTTCTTTTTTTATTGCAAAATTCAGTTCATTCCCTGAAATCGATATCAGCATACAGATCACGATGCAAAGAGCTCAGAGTTCAAGGAGTCAATAAGAATATCATCGGAACAAGCTCTGTCTTCTCGAGCGTTTTCTACCGTATAAAACACCAGCGTTATACTTAGAAACTATTGTTTGCTTGTACTTTTTGAAACAATGGCGCAAAGACGAACACGAGCCTAAATATAGTCTTCGAATTCTGGATTTTGCGGTTCAATGAGTGATGGTGAGAAATTGAACTGAAGATCCTTTATTATTGTGAGCTTTACGCATTCTTGCTTGTCTACGACGGTTAACTGCTTCGGTACGTGATAGCAATGAACTACAAGCGGCAGCTGCTTCATTTGGAATTGGCTCGTGAAAGCTGTAAAGAAACAAGTAGAACTTGCAGCTGAAATAGTCATTTCTTTTATAAAAATGCAGGCAGTTTTAAAAGGAAGCACTTGAAATGTGAATGCTTACATAATTCTTGCATGGAAAATGAGCAGGTAAAGAAATACTCTGATTATTGTCTTTTATTGTTTTTATTTTGTTGTAATCTTAAATCTGAACTAGCCGCTTTTGGTGACCAATTCGTTCATTCAGTTTATCGACTTTTTAGTTTGTTAAATGATTAATTTGTTCTTTGATACGAATGAAAAACAGGAATTCAATCAGTATACTGCAAATTATATATATATATATATACTTTTGATACTTTTTTTCCTACCAACTTGGTTTTTATTACTTATTGTCTAGATTCATCTGTGTTTTAGTTGTAGCTGCATTTGCGCTCTCTAAATACAATGGTGCTTTTCTGTTCTTTTTTTAGTTTTTAGTTTGATTCAGAAATAATTTTTTAGTTTTGATCCTTCGAAGTGAAAATCCTACTACTGAGATAATTATTGCTACAAACACCAGATTGAATGTTTTGATGCATAGTTTGAATTCCTTCATAGAATTTAAACACATTTTTTCTGATAATGTATCAAAAAGAATTAAAATTATTATTTCTTTTTAGGAGGAAATTGTGCAGAAATAAAATTGATATCAATAAAAAGATAATTTTTTGACGTAAGATCATGCAAAGGTAATTTTTTATAATTGCTATAGAAAATATAAATGTCAATTTCCATAGGGATACGGCTCGGTTTAAAATGAATGTATGGTCATCGAAACTGAAATATTTTGAGACGATTTGTCATCAATTTTTTGCTTTTTCTAAAAGCCACTTGTTACCATTTCTAGTTATCCGCTTTAAAGATAAATGTTTCTAAAAGCTGGTGTATCATTTGAATATTTATTTTCCAAATTATAGTTGAAAGGCATTGCTTTCTTTTATGCTTTTTATAATCAAACTATCTAATTAACGCTAGAATTCCTTCCAGGAAAAAACATTTACTTAATCCACACTGTAGATCGTACGATAATACATTATTAGCCACTATTTGGCGCCGAAGAATAATTTGATTCAATTGTTAACGTATTATTTCCATTTTTTGAATCAGAATAAAATAATTCTAGCTGAGTTTCTTTGAATTAGAAGACCTATTCGATCAACAACAAAACATCATAGATGAGAATTTTAATAACTAGTGATCGTTCATTTTCTCTAAAAGATTAGCTATAAGTTTATCTTGTAAAAATTTGAAAAACATATTTTCATCATACTTTTCCCCCCTCTAATCTAATCTTTTAAAAAATCATTGAAATGGGCCTCCTGAAATCTTGAATTTGGTGCTTGAGAAGCGATTTAGCTCTATATTAATAACCTAAGTATTTTTTGAAGTTAAAGATTGGTGGTCGGTTGTATCAAATAATTATTGATTAACATGATGAACATGGACGCATTACAATTATCGTCAACATACTAGGATGATAGATCGAGCGTAATTAAATATCTCTTGCATAAACCGTGCGCTTTCTTATCGGCTCTTACAGGAAAAAATCTGCTGGCAAAAATGTGGGCTGGCACCTTGGGAGGCTTCAGAATCCATTCATAAATGTTAAATTAGCAATTCCTTTGATGGATATGCCTATCGCCATGTGACTTTGTCGTAAAAATGTAATGCACATGAAAATTTGAAATATTATTACGCCTTTAGGTTATATTGACGCGGTTTATATAATCTTCTGAAAATTCTAGCCATTAATAGTCAGTTTCTGAAGAATATTTATATTATTCAAATAAATATGTGTTAACTACTTTACATAAATCAGGTTAGATTTATTTATGCATAAAATTCAATTAATTTCGTTTTTAATGTTACTTTTTTTGTACAAAATGTATCTTATGAGAAAAGTTAACATTAACTTTTATTAACATCAAAATCTACCTTTTTAAATAAGAGACATTTTGTGACACGGATATTTGTAGCATTATTATTACGTTGTAGGGCGATCTGATAGTGTGTGAAACATGAATTTTAAAAAGTATTTTAATGAGCAAAAAATGTTGAACTATAAACATTGATGATATGTAAAGAACCATATATAATCTCTAATATGGTTAAATAACTGTCATTGAAAATCTTTATAATACCTATTTTATCAGAGAAATGGTATGAAAATAAATCTTAATTCAAAAAAAAGTTTTTTCATCAATTTTAAAGTTAAATTTTCAAGTGATTTAAATACTATATAATAACAGGAATTATCGTCAGAAAAGTGAATTATAGAAATGCACGCATGATAAATACTGATTTTAAGCGGTGCTTTAAAACTGATTTGAATATCCTTTTTTTTTTTTTTTTGTCGGCATTTGTCAAATCAAAAAAGGAACATGGAGAAGAAAAAAAAGAAGAAGAAAAGGGATAAAAAAAACACACCTATGAATACAGTACTTAAATTTTAAAGATAAAGGAGAGAGGTTCTTTTCAAAGAATCCGAAGGAACACACATCGCGTTGGATATGCCCTGAAGGTACGGCCAAGAAAAGCGCTCTCCAATTAGAACTCTGAAATTGTTGAATGAACTCGTATTGCCGAGCTTTTTTCTAAGTCGTTTTCCTCCCTGAATGGAAGGGAAAAGGCTTACCCCCTGATTAAAACACTAACACTTTGGACAGAAGATTTTAATCACCGAACACATTTGACAGACAAAAGAGAACATTAAGAAGTTGTTATCATTTCGGCTTAAGCTATCTGAAAGGAAAGGGCAAAAGAAAAAAAAAAGTAGCTTGAAGCAAATGTAATTACCTCTAGTGTGAGTTGCAATGTATTTTTTTAAAGAAGTTATTATCACAAATGGATGTTTTCCACTAAGAGAGGCAAATCTTTGAAAATATAATGTAGTAGTACAAGTTTGAATAGAACTTTTACAAATTATATTTTGAAAGCTTTCTTTTTTAAAATTGTTGTTGTTTTATACATATTAACGAAAACTGTTTTGTATAATTATTTGGAACGCTATAAATATAATTTTTAAAGAGAGTAAAACGCCGCAGTATTTTTATGAACGTAACTGATAGAGGTACATTAATAATTAATTTTACAACAATAAAATATATTGTTAAAATATTACATAATTTTTTATTAATTAGAGGAAAACGTTGCTCTTCTAAATTAGCATAATTAAAAAAACTATTTCTTAAAAAGTTTAAATTCGGGTAAAAATTATTTTCATGCAATATTCTAGGATGTTATCAAGGGGAAAATGGCACAATTCTGTTAATTTTCGATTTACTAAAATTCTAATTAACATTTTTTTAAACTCTGAACGCGTATTCTTACTTTAAAATATATTTGCTCCAAATTTAGTAAGTCTAAGATCAATGATCTGCCCAACAATAGGCAAACACACATACAGGCACACGCACGTATTCTTTTTTATTATTTGCTAAGATTAAACAGGGTGGATACAGTGTCGGATTAATTCCTTTAGAGGCTCTTAAAGTAATGGAAGGCCATCGAGTTTTGTTCACCTTCTTCGGGTACAAAACTAGTTTTTTTTTATTATTGATTTATATTTTATTTTTACATAATCAGTTTTAAGTGACCATTTTCTGCAGATTGAAAAAAATATATATATAATTGTGGCTTGAAGAGAATTGATTTAAGTATATCGTGCCAAAAAAAAATATTTAAAACTAAATAATAAAAAAAGGGATTCTTTTAACGTATCCAAATATTGTTTAAAAAACGAAATCTTATTTTTTAAAATAAAGTATGATATTGAAAAAAAAACATTTAATTGCGACTCCAAGAGAATTGATTTAAGTATCTTGATTAAAAAAAGTATTTTAAACTAAATAATAAAAAAAGAAATTCTTTTAACGTATCTAAATGTTATTTAAAAAAACGAAATCAGAATTTTTTTAATAAAGCATGATACATCTTAGAATTATAAAACAGCACAATACAAATCATGAAAAAGATAATTATATGTTACTCATGTAATGCTGTTCAAATAATATTCTAAGATTTAAACGCTTCTTTATTACAACGTGAAAAAATTTCAGTACAGGCTCTTGTAAGTTAAATGAAACCAAAAAAGTAAAATACTTTAAAATATCACAAAAAAAAAAAAAAAAAAATTCAACGCCTTGGGACCGACCATGCAAATAAGGTTTATCGAAAAGACCTTGCCTATTTGATAATGCGGCCCTGGTTGAGAAAAATTAATTGGACAAAAAATATGGCTTTTCACATGTAGTTATGCTGCTGAATAAGAAAGACATAAGATGATGAAAAACAAAAAGGTTAAATATTCGATGCGATTGTCCTTCGGTATTCTGATAATATCCCATTGGTATAACTCGAATATACCAGTTTGTAAAAATTTATCAATTTTTACAAAACGCATGCGAGAATTTTCTTGTTTATCCAATTCGTGAGTGAAAATTTTTTTTCTTTTCAGGATTTTTTCTCTCTCTCTCTCTTTTGTATTTTGTATTCTAGACAGAAATTCTGTTGCACTTGTATAGTGGCAATAGTTTTTATGAAACCACCTATAACATTTATCTTTAATAGCACTGTTATACGTCTTCATCGTAACGAGAATACAGAAGGGAAAATGAACAACCCTGAATTGGATCTCGCTGAAGCATGAACATGAAAAAATTAAGATTTTCTCACCGCAAACATAGGATACAATTCTGATAATATGTAACGAAAACCTTTCAAGCAATAAACCTTTCAAGCAAACTTTCAGCTATGAAATCGCCCAAATAATTTATAAATGTTTTGTATTGGAGCTAGGTTTATTTAAAAAATGATAAACGAGTTTTAAACACGATTATAAAGTCTTTTAAACATCTTAAACGGTATTAATTAATTATATTTCACCCTGTAAGATGATGAAAAATCCACTTTCAAATTTGATTCATTACTTTCAAACTACGGAACCATTACGTATATAGAAAAAAAAAGTTTGAAAGTGATTATCATATCTTTTTGGGAAGAATGGCAAGATTATAGTAATTAGCTGACATTAATTACGGAATGAATAATCATTGTTACAATTTCTTTTTATTTTCAGTAAAAATTTATATCTGTCTTTTTGAATGTAACATGCATTGAAGTCACCGTTTTTATATTATAATTTTATGTATTAACTATTAAGGAATTTTTTTGAATTCCCATCTTTTAAGACGCTTCCGTCTTTTTTTTTTGTGTGTGTGTGTGCATGTACATAAATTTAACACTATTGAATTAGCCTTTAAAAACATTTTGCCAGACTAAGACAAACCGATGCAAAATACTTTAGAAATAAAAGTTTAAACTTTTTTTTATCTTGAAATCAAATATCTTGGGAATTGTCCTATCCTAAGATTTTTTAAAGCCGAAGACTACTTTTAAGACAAATTGTAAACCCTACTCCCAGAGCTTAGTTTTTTTGAATTATTTATCACTTTCATTCTTTGGTTTTTTTCTAATTTTTTAAGCAAAACTTCATATATTTTCTGAGAAGTTGATAAAACAAGAAACGCAAAGAAATTTCAAACGCAAAATTATATTATTAAAATTAAAAAATTTCATAACACTTTATTGATGTGGGAAAAGATTTTGTGAGCAATAATTTTACTATTTGTAAAATGTAGAAAACAATGCAATGCCAAAATATTCGAGAAGCGATTTTTAAAAAATTATTTCTACTTAACTTTGGAGATGATAATTCAAACCAGCGAACCGACGAACTTCCTTTGAACAGATTTTGCTCAAATTTTAATAGAAATTTGCGATTTGGTGTAAACACCTTACACTAAATTTCAATCGTCTAGCTCACAGCGTTTGTGACTTATCTTTGTTACAGACAGATGGACGTTTTCCAGAAATTAATTTTTCGAACTCAGGGAGGTCTAAAACTTAAAACTTCGTCAAACTCATGAGTTCGAATTTTTTTTCCCACTATTACTATGCTTTCTCTATACTACGTATACGTGAAAGTAAAAATGTTAGACTTTACAAGATAAAAGTCTGGTAAATAGAGTGGGTACAAAAAATGTCGATCTTTAACAAATTTTAGACCCTATCAGTTAAAAGCAAGATTTCAAATTCAAACTTTATTCTCTTATCCATACTTCGAAGATAAACACAAGAAACTTCCCGTAAGCGTATAAAAAAGTGGAGAGAAGAAGAAGATTCTCGTCTATTTTCTTAGTCACTACCTTGCTATTCTTTCTCTACTGTCCTCTAGAAAATCTCGGAACTATTAAGTTTTGAAACAAAAAAAGTGTTAGTGGCAGTTACACACTGAATATAGAAAAATACATTTATCTCGTTCTTGATTCATCCATTTATTCAATAGATTACAAATAAATCATTTTTATGAAGTTTCTATGCCCTGACCATTAGTATATATATATATATAGAGAGAGAGAGAGAGAGAGATAAAAGCTAATAACTCAAAGCGATTTCCATGAAATTAGTCTTTGATTGCTCAAAGTGAGTCGGCAGAAAGTTGCCAAAGAAACACGAACCGTTAGTCCAGAGTAATAATTACCAGAATTAATGCCTACTTTTTTCGTCATGAAGAACATTGTTTTTCCTTCTAGAAACTAGGACGGGCATTTGCTTGCGTTGTTTAAGAGAAAGAATAATAATTAGATAGAAACAGATACATTTCCTTTAGATTCTTTTTATAAGCTTCGAAATGAAATGGAATAAAAGAATAATGTATGTATTTTTTCAGCTTAAAAAGAATGACGATAGTAATGTTTTCGTAATGGGATTACTGACTTGCAAATACTATTATTCCATTTGAGAAATTTTTCATAAAAAGCACTATTAAGACTGTGAAATAAGCTAATGAGAAAAATCTTTGATGTTGCGTGTATCCTGTAGGATGTATTTTTGTAGCTTTAATATGCAAGGATGAGAATTACCAAAGCGAGGTACAATTAGTCTTTGCGGAATCTTAATGAGTATTTTTCACTATTTCAATAGCGTCATCATCAGATTCTTTAAAGATTTCAAACTTCTACAGTTATTTTTTTAACAATATTACTTGATATCAGTGGCATTATGGCAGTTATTAATTTGTTTGAAAATTATTTGATAATTTTATTAATAAATAAGTATTAAAAAAGAAATTTTGAATTGCTCATATGACGATAATAAACTATTTAAATTAAAATTTGAATATAGTATCTAGAAGGAGAAATATAATATATAAAAGTGCATGCTTCATTAAATAATGTATCTTTCTTTGAAAATAGATAGAATTAACAGGAAAGAAAAATGTAGAAAATTTTTTTATAAAAAGAAGTTATTCGTAATCTTTTAAATTAGAAAAAATATTCGTAATCTTTTAAAACAATAAAAATTGCACAACAATCTTTTAATTTAGTGGTTGGAAGAACAAAATATTATAAATTGATATTGCTTATTGAATTATAAGTACATTTAAACGGAGCTCATAATCTACTCATACTTGTAAACTGCTTTGAAATTAATGCAAATAAAGTAAAAATAAAAATTAATTTTTTAATCTAAATTAATGAATTTTCTTTATAAATCAGTAATGCTGTCGCTGTATAAACATTTAATTTTATTTTAATTTAAAAAATTTTTTTATTTTAATTTATTGATAGTTATATTATTTATTAATTATTAATAAAACGATGTCATTTTATTGTGATTTTAAATAAAAACTTTGTGGCAGCAACATTTGTTAATTATTTTACAATTTTTATTTGATTCTTTCTTTTTTTTTCAGTTTTATTCTGAAATATATCTAGAATGAGAAGATTCTTGTAAGAATATGTGCCAATCTGATTGCAAAGAATATAGACTTTTCAAGTATATACATGGAGGGATTTAAGAAATCTTACAGAAATGCTGAATAGGTAAGTACAAAGCATTTTAAAGTTTCTGTTAGAATAAAATGTTGCAAGTATTCTGTAGCTTTTTATCGTCTTCTAATTTTTACGAAATAAATGTTGGTTTACTATCCATAAACTGTATTCTATAAAATACATGGTGTGATATGTATAAGGAGAAAAAAAAAAGAAAGAAAAGAAAAATGTTAAGGACATTCAACAGGTAAACCATTGATTTAAGAATCATCAAATTAAGTAAAAGTTCACAAAGAATGATTTTTTTCAACGTTTTAATAACAGTTAGACATAAAAACTACTTTACACCATTTTAAAACAAAACAAAAAATGTTCGCTGATGATTACCATGATTACCATGCAATTTTTTTCTCTAATTTTAATAAATTAAAAAATTAAATGCATTTTACAGCAAAAATATCATTGTTTAATTTATGGAGATTATATTTACGCGTATTGCTATGGTATTAAATACATTTTTTGTGTGCAAACCATTTACTTAAAACAGCTTTTATGCGCCATAATCAAAAGTAAAAATTTTAAAACAATATAAAGGTGGACGAAACAAGCCTAAAATATCAGGCTACGATATTTTGGACAAGAGGTTTTGATTTTAATTACCATTTTTTATTAGGTGATGGTATTGAATCTTAATTTAAACTTGAGTTAACGTTTTCTGTAAAATTCTTCTTATTATTGTATGTCAATGCTTTTCCGGCTGCATTTATCATCTTTAAAAATGTAGATAAAATCCATGTCAATCTCTTGAAAACCCTCTCCATGGAGCGCAGTTTAACAGCATAGATTAGCTTGACTAATGTCCTTAAATTTACACACTGACTTATAAGAATAGACTTACTTTCTATATATATATGCTTGCAACTAATCTCAAATATTGGAATGCAAATTTTTTTTATACCTATTCATTTAAAAATACCGAAACTTTTATTAAAATTCAATATTGTTTTGTTTAAAATTCATTAAAATTCCGAGAAATTATACTAAAATGAGTAGAATAGTAAATAAATGGTGAACTAGAGGTGGAAACATTAAAAAATATGATTCATTCATTTAAAAGTAATTTTTAAGATTGTAACACTCTCTAATAATGCCAGGACGCCAACTAAGCGCCAACATCTTCACCAATGAAAGACTGTGAGTATGTAAACCTTCCGCCCCCGAGAATTAATTATGTTAAACTGTAAATTTAAGTACTGGCTAAATGTAGAATTATTGTTGTGCAATTGTAAGTGTAATGTATTGTATAATTGGTTGTCTATTAAATTCTTTTAAATTGTTAGAACCCGTTTTCATGCATTTCTCTTACAACATTGAATATTGTATTAAAATACTTTAATAATATTTGGTAATTTGATCTGCTCATTATATTTGAGCTCGACAAACTCTTTATTGTTCAGAAATAAATAGACATTTTTTTTATCATTGAGTTGTCAAATAAACTGTAACTGAATCAGTTACAGTCATAGAAGTATAAAATAGCTTCTGTCAAACGAAATGAAACTAAAGAGTTTTGCAGAAAACAAATGCGATTTTTCCATACTTCATTTCTTCTCTCCCGACTGACCTGTGAAGAAAAATTGCTGGGTGGTTACTCATTATCCAAATGATCGAAAGCTTTTCTTTGATGTTTCTTTCGTGTTTCGTTTGGTTACGTTCAATTTTGAGTGCCCGCCACTTTCCTTCGACGAATTTAATTAAAAGCCGCTGCAAATTGCGCATTTGGGAATCCAAATTACACACCTGACATTACTTGGGACGTGAGACAAGCAAATGTTTTTTTGTTGCACTTTATTTTCTTTTCCTTTTTACATTTTTAGTTTAACTTACTATGCGAATAGTCAACATACAAATATTGCATTTTTACATATGTTCTGAAAATGAAAATGATAATGATAGTATACAAAGTATAGGAAGATATATATTCTCTTTCCGGGAAATTATGGCCAATATTCTTCAATTTAAAAATTGCTTTTGAACTTGTGTGATAAAGTAGTTTAATCAAAAAAAAATCACAATTTATTTTATTATTTTAACCACAAATTATTAAAACCATTTTTATTTATTTTGATTTTCTACAATGGTGAAAGTTCAAATTTATTTCATTGTCGTAAAATATAAAAAGTATATCAAATTTCATTTATTTTTCGTTTATTTGGGGGGGAATTGATAGGAATTTAACAAAAAAAGAGGGTATAATTTGTTAATGAATATTACTCCCGATTTAGGACGAATTAATTCTTTCTGCATATAAAATATCTTATCAATAATTTAAAAAGTTTTTAGCAATATTCAAACTTCTGGATTGATGGAAAGTTTGTAAAATTTGAGTTCATATGATATTTACTAATGAATTCGTGAGACTACTTTATTACCAAGTAGGTAAATGTTATGGTTTCGTCAATAAATGAACATTATATCAATAAAATTATTTTGTACCGAGTTATTGTCAACTCCTCTCAATATTATTTTTCGTTTTACAAAAAAGAGTGAAGGTTTTCAATCCTAAATTGTTTCGTGTTTAATATTACATACATATAAAGGTATAGTTGCAATAAAAAGTAAGGTGTCTTATAAAATAATAATGTCTTAATAATAAAAGGTGTCTTATAAAGGTATAATCGCAAATATTCTTTCAAATTTTTTTATTCTTTTTATGACTTTTTTTAAAGATATTTAAAATAAAATTTTTTATTGAACTTAACTATAAATATATGTTAAATATTTTTTGGCAGTGGAATACAAATTTGAATAAGAATGAAATGGAGGACACGCATATACAATCTAAATCTGAACTTAAAGAACTTGAGGACGTATCATTCAGCTACACAAAATGGCAAATAAAGAATATTTTATGAGAAAATACATCCGTTTATTTTGGAAGTTTTATTGTGCTATTCCATTTCTAAATGGCTCGGTACGTCTGCCGCACCCGTAATTCTCCAACAGAAAAATGGGCGTTTACAAATCATTCACAAAAAAGATAAACCCTTATCTTTATTCTTCCATATAAATCAACATTTTTGTTCCAATTTTTACATGTGGTCATCGCTGTTGCTTATCGCATTGGCTGTCGAGAAACACATTATTTTGACGTCAATTTTAAGCTCTAATTCTAAACTAAATATTTACCACACGTGTTAAGGGTTGGGCATTTAATCGTACGTTCAATAAATGTTCTTTTTCTTCATATCGGGTTCTCTCCAATAACTCACCAGGCTGGATTTCTGTTAAGCCAATGAAATATGTCAAATGTCGAATGCCTCCATTTGCAATTTAAATGAAGGAAATCCGCTTATAGAAATGAAAAGGTTATTTGATATTGATCACAGTGATTGGGCCACTTTATCGTGTTATAATAATAAGGTTATATTCCAACTGATGGAATTAAGTACATTCATAGGTGAAAAAAAATCTGCTTGTTAGTTTGCTGTTATAATTTCAATTAAAATAAAAGTGTCTGGAGATGTGATGGAAATAATACGTTTGTCTGATTGCATGTTTGCGGGATTGCAATTTCGTTTCAAAGCTACTTTCCACTATAATCAAACTTTACTATATCGAATGAAAGGGAAAAAAATGGCTGTATTGAAGTGATCAAAAGAAAAATAAGGATCACTTACTCCTATAATTTTCTCTGTGTGACAAAATTTGATAAGTTGCGAACAAAAATTGCATAATACTAATATATATCAAATAAAGACGAGGCATATTAAAGCACAATTATTACATGTTTTATATCTTATAGGAAAGTGCCTGAAGATTTTCTGTCAGCATTATGCAAATAAGGGATTGTGACTTAAACACTCAAAATATACTTATTTCTCTTGTAAGAACTGTTTGGTCAAATTTTTTCTTTCTGCTATTTAGTTTAAAATTAAATAAGTTAAAGAATAAAGAAGAATGCTTATAAAAATATTTACGGAGAGAAAAGTTATTAATAACCTGGATTAATTTTGATTTAATAATTAGTATAGACTTAATTTATTTTGGTTTTAATATTTAATTTATTAAAAAACTTTCTCTTGGAATATGAATTTAAAAATTACATTGTCAAATCCTTAAATAATTTTTGATAGGTACTTACAGAAAAATTATTGATAATCCAGATTTTATAATAATAAACACTATTTCATAACCCAGATTAGTTCGCTTCCATTGAGTTAAATGCCATCTTGTTAAAAGCTTATCCAAATGTTCTCATTGAAAACTGAATAAAATCAATTCGGATTAACACAAAAAAAATTAGTAAAACTAAGAATTTGTAGAGCTTGAAAAAGAAAAATCACATTGGAAAAATAATAAAAAAAATACCAAATATTGCAAAAAGTCGAAGTTGCTTTATAAAAAGAAAAATTTAATGAAAAACGAATTGAAATGTGTCAAGTTGGGTGGATGATTTTCGTTGCAATTTTTAACTATTTATTAACTCGATGATTATATAATTTATTTGTAAAATGAGGGCAATTTGTTTCAGTAAAAGCTGCATTAAAATCCTAACATTTATGTTACAGATTACTGGCTTGTACTATTTTGTTTAGTATTTGTTTGTCAATTATCTTATC
Organism: Argiope aurantia; assembly: GCA_026543865.1. NCBI lineage: Eukaryota > Metazoa > Arthropoda > Arachnida > Araneae > Araneidae > Argiope > Argiope aurantia. Next base: position 385,751 of record JAPMOR010066402.1, read on the forward strand.
ATATTTCTTTTTAATAAATCTGTTTTGGAAGTGTGAAATTATTTTTATGAAAATGCTAAAGAATTGAGATTTTACTTATGATTACTATTTTAATCATATATGAGGAGAGGTACGGCCAGTTATGGCTTTAGAGTTAATAAATATCACCAAACGTATCTCAAATATTTCTGTTTTATCAATTAAATCTGGACTGTACAGTGGTGGCCAAAATTGTGGACACTTTAAAAAAATTTTGTTTTCTGACTTTGTATACTTATAGAAAATGTAACATTTCACAAAATGCAAATCCTTACATAACATTTTAAAGAGAATTTAATGCTGATTTCAATACAAAGAGAAAATTCAAATATTTGCTATACAAAAAATTTGAATGGCGATAATTATCTAGATATATTAGATGCTGATGACTGCAGTGAGTTATCAGTACTTAGAAGGGTACCTTTATTTTTTATTACAGTTTCACACTGATGTTTCATTGAGCTGACGAGAGTTTTAAGTTCTTCCTTCGTTACTGCCATGTCGCCAGAAAACAATTATAGCCTCAATTAACTCTCTTTTATTTGATGAACGCTTCATATGTATAAGAGTTTTCAAACGGTGCCACTAAGTTCTTAATAATTTTGAGGTCTGGGCTGTTTTCTGGCCATGATAGCAGGTCAATGCTCTTTGTATGAAATCACTTTTTCGATATTTTTGCTGTATATCAAGGAGCTGAACCCGGCTGAAAAATATATGATGCTTTTTTGAGAAAGAAATCTCTGATGGAAAGTGTAAGTTTTGGCTCTAGAATAGTGTCAATGTATTTTCTTGCATTTAATGTCTCATCGATAACATGATGGAAACCAATATCGTCTGCTGACATGCATGACCAAATCATAACACTAACTGAGTTCTTCATAGTGCAGTCAGGATGTAGCTCTTCGCCTATTCTATGTCTTACATATTTTCGCCATCACTACGGAATAACAATATCTTTGTTTCATCACTCCGTATAACTTGTGACCACCGATCATCTGTCCAATTAATGCATCCCTTTGCTCACTGTAATCTCTTTATAAGCTGCTGTAAATTGAGATACGGATTTCGTTGAATTTTACCTGTTAGTCCAACATCTAATAATCTTCTCCTGATTGTTCTTGAAATGCCAGAAAAGCCAGCAGCATTCAATTGACGTCTAATGGCCGTCGATGATTGATTTATTTATTTTTCGATTTTTCGATTCGTCGATTTTTTTTATTGGAGACAGTCTTTTTATTCTCCTATCATCCACAGATGTGGTGAACCTTTTTCAGTCATTTCCTGATTTGTTTTTATTAAATTTATCTCCTCATATCGTAAACAAAATTTTCGAACTCCAGATGCAGTCTCTGAACCATCCACCTGTCTTGCAATTTCAACATACGAAAGACCACATTCATGTAACATAATCTTAGTTCTCTTTTTAGCTATCCAATCTATTCTTTTATTTGATGTCATTGGTTCTTGACTTAATATGAGAAATATTTAGTCAAGAACAAAAATTCCAACTATATATTAAAAAGTTTAACAAAATTTCTAACTTGCAATTTTATTACATAAAAAAACAGTCTTCCTTCTACAGAAAAAAGCACAATTAATGACTTGTTTCAACTTTAAACATGATATCAGCTTCGGCTAGCAGTTATTAATAGTTGATTGGTTAAGAGAACAAAAACAGTAATTTTTCAGGAAAGTTAGAAATTAAAATCTACTTCATCAATTTGTTTGTTATTCAGATTAAAGCAAAAATAACTTTTTTTTTTGTATTGCAAATATTTGAATTTTGCTTTTTGTATTGAAATATCAACATTAAATTCTCGTTAAAATGATATGCAAGATTTTGCATTTTGCAAAATGTAACATTTTCTATAAGCATACAAAGTTAGAAAACGTAACGATTTCGAAAAGTGTCCACAATTTTGGTCACCGCTGTATATGACTTACTGAATCATCTTTAACAATGCCATTCATTATTTACAAAAAAGAAAAAAAATTATTTTTTTGGTGCTAAGTAGAATTAAAGCATGAATTTAATTTTATTTAAATTTCAAATCAAAAACTGCAAACAAACGTCTTTTAAATGATGATATATTTAAGATATTCTTCAAAGCTATATAACCCTAAGCATTGAAGGGCGGTACACTGCAGTTAGTGGATTGCGCACCCGTAGATCCTTGAGGAAAAGTGAAAGGAAGTTTCAGAAGTTGTTACTTTGTCACGGATGGTGGGTCAAGAAAACGAAGTTGTTTTGCGTTCCAACCATTGACCCCATCTGATACAACATAGAGTGCTTATTCAGGCTGGTAGAAAATATTTGAAGCCATCCAGAAATTATCCGTGAAAGAAATCGATTCAGTTTGACACTTGCCAAAACAGACAGAGGCAAGCATGTTGATACGCCTAGTTCAGTGGGGTTATTTGAATTCCAAGTTTATAGTACGACTCAGAAACTGGATCAGAACCAGTTGAAGTTCAGCTTCCTCGTTTTTTATTCTGGATGAATGCAAATATGTTAAATCAAAGAAGAACAAACACATCCTTGTTGGCTAGTCAATGAATTAGGAATGTTTTATTTGCTTATTCTGCTTTAATTGCAATGAATATACAACTGGTAGTATTGAATAATAATTTGAAGAAAAAAAATGGCCTTAGGTTTTTGAAGCACAAATGGCTTCTTTATTAGTTATATTTCAAAGGATGTATTTTCATTTTTAATTAATAACTATGATATAGAGTTTCTAAAAAATTAATTATTAATATTGGACTTTAGAAAAAGGTAATTGGTTATTAAAAACTTTAAAAAATATTTGCAAGAAAGTGAAACAAATTGATTTTCATGCTCATAATGCGTTTTACTACCATTCAATTATTTCTTGCCTGAAGTAATTAATTGTATTATTAGTATGTTATTTTTTCCTAAAAATCAATATCAATTTTTTAGTTTGAGAGAAAAGTATGCATATAATTATAAAATTAGTATTTGTTTTTGTAAAAAAGTATAAAATGTATAAAATCTACTTATTAAAATCATAAACAACAATTCATCACTTAAAAAATATATTAAGCATGATATCTGTATGCAATTCCGTGTTTCTCATTACAGACTGCGTAATAAATCTGTATAGTTGCTGAATAAGTTTTAAAAGTGATCTGAGTTTCTTTATGTAATACTAGATATATCTAGTATTTATCGAAATTTAAATACATTCATTTATAATATCTTTAATATAAAACTAATCTTGTATAAATTATTATGATACGCACAGCCTTTTTACTACATCACACCACTCGTTTGACCCCCTCGGGCGTTAGTCACTTGAAGCCGCTTGAAAATGAAGGGCATAACAGTCCTTTCTTTCATTTCTTTTTGGTACCATTAAATAATTAGCTTAAACCAATAAAAAAAATTCCAAACGATTGAACGAAAAATTAAAAAAATAGTGATCGAATAAAATAAGAATCTTATTGTTACTGTATTTCAAAATCGTTTACGTTAAATTTGAAAAGAATTAATAACAGTTGAAGAAAAAATTGAGCTGAAAAGAAATTTGTATCAATGAAAGTGTAAAATTTTTAATTTTAGTATGATATTAAAACATTTAATGTAAAACGGTTTTGTTCTGGAGTTACTGTAGAAAAATGGCAAAATTTTAGTTAATTTTTTCAATTAACTAAATATCTAATTAACTCTTGCATTTTGAAAAGTTCACGATACTTTTTTTTAATTGACGGTATTCTTCCTTAAAGAATGTGTGCGAAGATTGAAATCGGCCCAGTTGTTTCTCAGGGGATATGAGTCATACATATATTAGATATATAGCCACAATCACTTTTATTTATACTTTATTAAAAGCTGTTATACAGTTAATTCAGTAAATGCAATAAATTCCGCAATATATCTGACCCAGTATCTGAAATGACGAGCAGAAAAAGTAATTAAAAAAAAGGCAACTTTGAATTTCAAATTAAAGCTCTTATTTCCATTATTTTTTCTGTAATCATCACATTTCAAAAGATTTTTCCAGCGGAACTTACTGTCTCAGAGCATTTCGTAGATTCCATATTTATAACTGTAATGTAATCATGTATTTGGTGATTAATTTGCTTGCTGTGTTACGAATTAACCGTTAGCAAATAACAGCAATGGAAATCTTTCTTCATAGGCTATTTATCAGTAACATAGCAGGTAATTTAATAACCATAAATAAAAGAAATATTTGGATTTTGGATTACAATTATGAAAATATGTCATATTGGCTCACATTTTTCTCTCTTTTTTCTTAATTTCTTTATATAAGGGGCTCTATTTCACTGTATTTATTTTGGGTACATAAAAAAAAGGATATAGTGACTTTGTAATATTAGAATTGATTATAACTCGACGGATGAATTTAGATCTATGAAACTTTGAATTTATTCTTTTGCCTGGAAGTAGCATTCAATAGTTGTTCCCACAGCATCGCTAGACTCATGAGTTTTTACGCTTCTCTGCAGTTTTGATTGTCATACAGTGCGATAAAACATCTTTACAATTTACCATATCACGTTTTGAACCAAGAATGGAATTTTTGGTTGAAAATGGTATTCGATATCAATCCTATAAGTTAATGATAGTTGAAAACACTGCAGTGTATGCATATCATATATAAGCTTTAACTCCTTTGTTTAAACGATGTTTTATAAGTCATGAGTAATGAATGGCAACTATTTGGTAATAGTAAACCTTCGAAGAAAAATTTTAAAATCAGATTTGCTTAGAAAGAAATAAAGGTTGAATTATTTTCAAGAAATATCAAAAAAAAAAAAAAATCTAATTGTTGAGGACTTCAACGTAAAAAAGATTATTATGAAATTTTGCATCTACCTATATCCAAAAAATTTAAGGGGAAAAATTATTAGTCAGTGAGTTACATTTATCAGGAAGGTACAGCCTATTCATATTGGTGAATTTTAATCATTCTGTAGTTTTATTATTGTTAAGTTTTATTTTCCAATTTGTAAAGAAAAAATAATGATCTGACTCAGATTAAACAAAACAAAAATGGAATGATTCATAAAATGTATCATTCACTCTTGTGAAATGTAAATCCTAAATAATTCCTTTATTTATTTGTAACTGTAAAAAGCAATAAATAAATAAAATAAAAATAAATAAATAATAATTATTTATTGAATATGAATCTATAAATCTTATTAAGTTATTATTTTAATATCTTTGAAAAGTTTACTATCTTGAAGAAACCTATTAAAATTTAATTATAAAGAAGGCAATAGTTTAATGAGACAATTATTCTAGAAGTAATTCGTTAAGATTTCTGAAGACATATTCTGAGCTTTCTTCCCCCTCCCTTCCTTATGCTTTCTTAAGTACCTCCTTCCAAAAAAAAACAGACTTTATTGTAAAATAATACGGATAAGAAACGAGTTTAAAAGGAAATAAAATTAGCTCAATTATCCGAGCTGAAAAAATTGGTTCTTTTCTTCATCAAACTCTTTTTCTTTTATTATTAATAAATGTATTTGAACACCGAAAATAATTGGCAAAGAATCGCCACATGGAAATAAGGTACACACATTACTCCTGATAAAAAAATTCTGAGTATTAATTTTTATCTGGCATTAAATTGGATTCCGTACAAGATTCATGAAAATAAACCCTACTCTCTTGACAACTTCGCTTTCTAATTCTAAAATTATACAAATGTCCGAGATTAAGATTTATGCAAATTTGCAAATTAAGTTTTTAGTGGTAATCACACATTACTGCATACTGGAAGTTTCCAGCGATAACATTTCGAAACGAAATTTACAGCTTTGTTTCAAAATAAAGACAACACACAGAATTAACATATTGAACTGTCTAAGCAGATTGACTTATCGATAAAAGAGAAAAGGTGGAAACTTAATTCTTGTAGAACTCGCTATCTGGACCATGCCTCGTTCTGCTTGTACGTTTTTTACTCAAGGTCGTCGCCATCTTTCGGAGGACTCGTTCAGAATTTGTGAGCCGTGGCGCGCAATCATTTTGAATTCTCATTGGATCCTTGACTGAAATATTAGACAGAAAAAATTAAATAAGCGTCAAACAAACAAACAAAAAAATCCTGTGTCTCAGAGTACGCAATCTAATGAGGTAGAATATCTAAGATTTAGACCTTTAATTTGGGGAATAATAATCAGATTGATTTTTAACATTTTCAGTACTGCTGATACAGATGTTGTATCGACAATTTTTTTCCCTTGAGTTGGTACAAATATAGTGCCATTAAACAATTAGAATTTAAGCCCCCTTACTTCATTATAATCTAAGGAAATTATAGTTACAATGGAGAGAATTTTACCCATACATTTTAAAGTATCATTACAAATGAGACAGGTAAATCTACACTTGACTAGGCACTTTTGACTAGTTATTAATTTATTTAATAATTGTATATAATATTTCAATTAAACCTCTCGTGATTTCTTCCTCTTCCTTGATTTCTTGAAACAATATTATTATTTAAGTGTGATAAATATTAAGGCCATGTTATTTCAGTAGTCTTACACCTGTTTTATTTATTGTGTAAATGAACCTTCTAAAAGTTTGAATCCCATGATTCCTTCATTATAATCTAAGGAAGTTCTAATTACAATGGGGAGAATTTTACTCATATGTTTTAAAGTATCATTACAAGTGAGGCAGTTAAGTCTACTCTGCTAGTCACTTTTGGAAAGTTATTAATTTATTTAATAACTATATTTAATATTTCAACTAAATATCTTGTCCCAAATTTGATTTCTTGATTCCCTCAGTAAAGTTTTTATTATTGAACTGTGATAAATATTAAGGCCATGTAATTTCAATAACTTTACAACTGTTTTATTTATTATGTAAATGAACCTTCTATTGGATACGAATCCCATGATATTAAAGTGCCATTGAAATTTTAATTGCTGATGAATATCCAATGTTTATTTCTGAAAAATTCCTTTAGATTAAACAAAAATGACTGATATCATGTTCAAGATATATTATTTTAAATATAATATACCATAAAATATTCTAGTTATTCACGTTTTACTATTGCTTTGAAGTTGAATTTGACATCAATAATCAATCCATTGGAAAATGTAATACGTAAAAATATCTTGTTATATTTTTCTATCATTAATGCCAGTTCATAAATATTTAAAACAATTGTTTACAAATAATAATGGATTTTAATTATTAATGCTTTTCTCTTAATTCAATCAATAATTTAAAATTTTAGAGAAAAATACCAAAATATTTATGTTCATTAACTCTAATAAAAAGAAATGTGAAATTAGAAGCAAATAATCATTTCGTTCTATTGTACTTATTTCCCACTCAATTTAATTAATAATTAAAACAGGGGAAGTGATCTTCCGAAAATTTTCTCGCATGCTCTAATAGAGTTTTCATCCCAGAGAACGCCTCACATGATACTAGAGTACAATAGTATCGCAATATTAACTTTTGGCGCGAATTTAGTATTTTTACTGAATCTATTTATTGATACTTGGCGAGTTATTTGGCAATTAATCCTTGGCATGCGTTTACAATATCCAAAAAATTGAATTTGTGTTTTAGACATGTGCTTCTTAATCGATTGAAACAAAAAAAAAAAATGATACAAAACTGCACTTGTAGTCACAAAATCCGATACCAAATTTGATATGTTTAAGTCATTGCGTTTTTGAGTTATCGCTTTTACATGTTTCTAAAAATGCAGACCGATAGACAGTCAATCTCTTGTTGGATTTGGCTCTGAATTTGATAGGTGTGTAGATTATAGATGTTCTGTGCATCGAATTTTATCTATTTAGCTCTCTTCGTTTTGTAGTTATCGTGTTAATTTATATTCAAAAAGCTAGACAGACGGACTTGACTCAACAGATTTTACTTAAAATTTGATATAAATCTGCAGATTTGGTGTAAAGACTGTATACCGAATTTCAACAGTGTATCTCAAATCGTTTTTGAGTTATCGTTGAAGGTCTAAAACGTGGAGATTCGTCAAAATCTCGAATTCGAATTCTTTGACGATCACTAAACTTTCTCTATTCTACGTATAAGAAAATTAAAAATATATAACGCATTTAAAACTTTCAACTTAATTAAAAAATGTTAAAAGAAAGACAAAAAAAATATCGCCAAAAGAAAGAAAAAAAATTGTCCTTTTTATTTTTGCTGTAATGCCAGAGGAAAGATATATGACTCGAAGATAAACTTCAGAATTAGATTAGTTAAAATACTGCCGACACAAAGAGGCGGAAGATGCTGCCGTGTCGATAACGATTTAAATATGAGACTTCTCATTTCAATTTTATGTTCTATATTCCTGACATTATCGTAAATAGATACAAGATTCCCTAGAAATTTATGAACCTGCTTTTATTTGAAAGAGGAAGGCATGTAAACGTATGCCAATGATATGAATTTAAAATTCAGTTACTCCACACGAAAACCCTTTTCGCACCCAGAAAATGCCTTTTGGTGTTCAATTTATGTTGAATTTCTAGAATGTTCGAATAAAATTTGCTTAAAAAATCATCTGTTGAGATGATATTTCTTAAAAGTACATTGTGTCGAGGCTATATTTTACTGTTCGTAGAGTTTGGAACAATAGCATACAAATCTTTGGATTTCAACTATGCTAATTTTATAGCACCACTTGATTATGTCCGTTCTGTAATTAGGCTCGATATAGTTCGAGCGAGAAGAAACATGGTATAATTCATATTTATAATTTATGGCAGAAATAATGAAACAAGACAGAGTGAATGATTTTAGAAAATCTATAAGTGTATTCAGTACTTAAATCAAGGCAATAAAATGCATTTTATTTCAGTCTCTTCCTAATAATTTGCATCGGAGGGTACAAGGATTTCAATGGTCGATAATTATAAAAACTTTTTTTAAAAATGTTTTGCTTAAGTATCAAAACATGTATTTCATAAAACCCGAAAAAATTCTTTATTTATGAGTTACAATACAACTTGAGTAAAACATAACACAAATTGAACACACATGCATGCACATAAAAAGAGAAATAAGTTAAAAATAAATTTAAATTGTTATTTACTAAACCAAATAATATATCATTAGTATTCTGTAATAAAGTTAATAAATGTAAATTTAGGGGCAAATATTTTAGGAGCTTGAAACTGGAAAAATTTTAAAACGGTCAAATAAAAAGTAAAATCCTCCTCAATTATAATTACATTTTATAAAACACTTACCGACTTTGGCAACCAGCTGGTTCGCCAGGAGTAATGATCTCTAAAATTTTCTATTAAATATTTATCTACCTTGCTTTCTTAATAGCTTCTCCAGCAAAATATTTTTAAGCTTCAAATTTCAATAGTTTGCCTTTCGTTTTATTTCTGTAACGCCTCCTAAGATTGGGACAGAGATATATATTCTTTTTTTATACTCCCTTTGTTTCTCCCTAACCACTACGCTATCATTCATACTAAACTTATGATCTGATATGATTAGAAGCGAAGAAAGCATTTAAAAATGTTACTTTTGTATGAATATTTTTATAACTCGAAAAGAAGACATCAAGTGAAGAATGCAAAACGAAGACTTCTGTTTTTTTTTATAAAACTATCGATTACAGTATATATATATAGTAGGAAATAAATGATTCTTAAATATAAAATCAATTTTTGACAATTTTTTCTCCCTACATATAAAAACAAAAACATTTTTAGAAGAAATTTTTCTGATCTCTTTCTTTGAAAAACTATAATGAAATCGAATTTTCATCTCCCACTAAATTAGTGCCAATAACTCATTATGTTGTTTATAGTTTTTTAAATCAGATTTGACAAAATTGGCGGTAAAATTGAATTTTTTTAATAAGACGGTGAACAATATTATATTAATTTTTAAATTATTTTGTCACAAAAATCTCTATTAAAATAAAGGATTAGTCAATGAATGTAACTGTAGAAGACTCCTTCAATAGCACGCCTTTAATGACTATCAAAAACTTTTTTAATATTTTACCGAGAAAGTTATAAAAACAAAATTACGTACAAAAGGCACATACGATATATTACTCATCATTTCCGGCGAATTAACTGGTCGCCAATGACGGCTACCGAATATAGAAATTATGTGTAATGCTGAAAGTAGCGTTATCATGTATTCGCAGATTCTTCCAGAATCTTTTGCAGGCATTTATCATTGCAGTCAGGAAATATAATTCTAATTTTGGGTAATTTATACGCAAGATCGGTGCAAATTTATAGCAGTGGGTGAAACTATGAATAAATTCATTCATTCTGAAGGCCATCGAAATAACTGTCCTACGCAAAGAAGGTATACAAGAAAATTATCTAGATGATTTCCAGTATGAATTTGCGATGAAAACATTAATTTTATTTTGAAATTATTTTTTCAACACTGTTTCATGATAGCAAAAATTGCAGTATTAAATCGTGGAAAAACAACATGTCAATGTCTTGAAGTTATCTCAAACTGCATATTTGAATCGACTCAAATGCATCAAATACAAATTTTAAGCATACCTCAGGAACTGGTTCTCAAATTTCGTTGCGTAGTTTTGTCGTACTCTTTTTACTCATGATAGTAGAGTAACCAGCCAAGAAGAGATTAGAAACGATTCTCGAGATGAATGTTTATTTGTCAGATATAAAGGTACATTAGATCTTATAAAACTAAATCGAAAATCTTCTTATCTATGGCACTGCTGTAGAAACTTTATGATGTTGCCACGAATAAGCAAAGTCACAGTTTAATTATCGGTCGAATACATCGATCTGTCTTGACACAATAAAATTTCGTTTCGTTTTATATTTTATTAAAAAATTGTAAAATTTTTTTGCCTTTTAGTAAAAAGCGATAATTTTCGTGTTAAGTGTGTTCATTGAGTTGTTTTTAATTTTAGTTTAATAACTTTAGAATAAAAGTTTTTAGAAGTATCTTTTGACGATAAAATCTTTTTCCATCTTGGTCTGAAACGTTAATTATTTTTGATGCCACTTGCCCGTTCTATCAAATATAACAATAACGACAACAACAATAATAATAATAAAATAAAATAAATAAATAAATTACACACACACACATATATATATGTAACGATATTTTAAAATCTATATTGAATCTTAGTTAATTTCGTAATTTTTATTTTTAACTAGCCCATATTAACTTCAATCTAAAATGGTCTCTTATTTCCTGATCCAATTCCATTTTTTTATTTAATTAATTCTACATGCGCTGTATAAAACTGCTCGTCTCCGCATTTACCCACGCTCCGAGTGAATGGATAAAAATCCTTAATGCCTGCAAAGTTCTTTTAAATATGCCTAAATTTCCCTTTCCTAAATCAATACGTGTCAAAGAAATCCCTATACAAATTTTATAGTAAAACCAGTGAAGGGAAAAATTTTGGTCTCTCCTGTTCTTGTGTTGTGATGTAGACTGACGTATTTTTTACCACCTATTCTTTGTATTTAAATTTTGCGTCTTGAAATAAATCAGTTAAAATTACAAAAGTTTCTTCTATCCGGCCACTCAACTGCTAAAATATGTTTATACACATATATATTCTATTCAGCAATGGACCGGAGGCGGTTCAACATAGAATGACAAAATAAACTTTTCATACAATGTATATTAAAATACTCGGAATTCTAAAAGTGGCAGTAGGCTTTCAATCACATAATTAAGTCCATATTACACATGTGAAGATAATTTTACTTTTCAAATGGTCTTAAGGTGTTTCACACAGAGGGGGACAAAAAAATTTAGTGTTCTGATTACTTTTCCGAGGAGAACAATTTCAAAGAAAACTTGTCAGCAAATTTCATTAATTTGTGTGTCTGTGCATCTTCAGGGGCGTGGTGGTCTGGTGATAAGGTGTTGGCTTCAGAACAGCAGGATTTCAGGCTCTGGACCCGATTCCTTCAAAGAACTTTATATGGGCAGGGCTGAACATCCACCAGCTGTTGTAGTGTAAAAATTTGAAGAGAAGGTGCCAGCTCACGTGTTGTCCTCATTACTCAAAAACGGTTCAAAATCACGAGGTCCCTCTCTAAACAACTTTAGTGTTACTTTGAAACAAGACGTTAGTATAACTGAGCTATATGTCTTCAACAAGTTATTTTTCAGATTTCAACGGATTATTATCTTCCTTCTGTCCTTTCTTTTATTTCAAAAAAATTCTAATGGAATATGAGTCGTATGGTTATAATATTGATCTATACAACTTTCTGTGATACTTTCTGTACAACTTTCTGTGATCTATACAACTTTCTTCTTCTTTCACATACGAAATTTTCCCCAACTTTACATTTTTATCTCTTTTTCATATTTATTGCATAATTACTGGCTATATAATTTCTTCTTTTACAGTGATGTGAAATTGGGAAATGTATTTCTAGTGGCTTATGAAACCAATCATAAGTAAATATACTTAATTCTACATAGAGTGAAAATTATACATGGAATTATCTATAAGTTATACCGATGGCGCTGTTCTTCTGATTACATTTTTCATCATTAACTTGGCTTAAGTGGAATAGAAATCCAACAGCTCAGACGTGCCAAACTTGTTATTGAGGAATGATTGAAAAAAAAAAATTAGTCCGATCATCGATTATCCCCCGACCATTCTTTTCTTTAATGATAATTGCTTACAAAACGTAAACTAATAAGATTACCATCCATAAGTGTCAGCGTATTACAACGTCAATTTACATGATATTTTCGCCTCGGTAATCACAAGCAAATACCTGCCCATCAATAACAGCCTTTACTTCTTCACGATTCCACAGCGCATTGTTTTGAAATGTTCTCTACCCCCCCCCCCCCCCTCTCTTTACGGAAGTGAGCGCATTATAGGAGCTAGAAAATAAACACAGTTGCTCGAGTCGGATGGTTGTAGACAACAGAAAAGAACAAAAGGTGTGCGTCTCCCGAATGTAAAGGGCACGAGTGTCTTGTAAATGGAAAGGGCATGAAAGGCAGTCGGCCGTGAAATGGGTAGGCGTTTGGTTTTGCACACCTTTCTGTGTGGCAGGAAATGATTTGCGAGAAACTTTTGAAGTCCGAATGTACTGTTATTACTTCACACCTTTGAAGAAAGCACTGCGCCCTCTCGGTGGGTTGGAGTCAATCAGCATGGCACTAAAGGCTTCCTGATCTTGATTACTTTTTTATTCATTAAAATCCATCATGCTTTGAATCATTTCATATCAGGGGTAATAATTTTCCAGAACACGTGTTGTGTGATTGAATAAAGCTGTTTCTGCCATGCCAAAATAATATATCAAAGAAATTGAATTGAATGAATGTTTTACTTAAATATAAACAAATGAATTTTTGGCATTCGTTTAAAGTGTTGTATCTTTTAATTCTAAAATTTTTGAATAAGGTAACTGTTCTTTAAAAATATTAAGTGATAAATAAAAAAAAGGTTATATAAAATATTTAAATGTCATTTAAAGATATAAAAGTATACATTCATAGCTCGTAAAACTGCATAGATATTATCATCTGTCTGATAACTTTTAATATTTGAGTTGAGTAAAGAGAGTTGTTGAAATAATTTAATTTATATTTTGAACGACAAAAACTTTGTTTAACATTTTAGCTTTTCAGAATTTTTTTTTTTTTTTTGTTCCATTTGAAATGAGAATTATATCATGTTCTACGATTTTTTCAGTGAATTTTAGTATTTTTATTAAAAAATATTCCTTTAAAAAAAAGAAGATAAATTAAACTAATTGACTTGAGGTGGATATTTCATTACTTCGAATAAGTCTGATAAAAGTTATTCGAGGTTCAATGAAATTAAACATTGAAAATCAAATTTGCAAGATTTTATGATAAGATTACTTCTTAATAGTAATAATCAAAACTAAGTATGTAATGCACAGTAAAAAAACCTTTTTCATTGTTATTAAAATTAACAAACAAGACAGACAAAAGTAGACTCTTTATTTATGTGGAATTTTTAATTATTCTTTTATAAGTATCTCAAAACAATCACCAAGAAATTTCTTCTCAAAATTCTGATTCAAAAAACTATTTTTATAAGCGCTATCTTCAAATGTTTCTTCGTTCACTGAAGTTTTCTGATATTTATTAACTCTGACTATCTGGCATTAGAGGATAACAGGCTTTGCTGCTAAAAATCACAAATTTTCCATTTCAATAATAATAATAACTATCGCAAATCGTATAATACATTAAGAGTTTTAACATTCATATACGAATCGCATGATTTAATGTTTTAGCATGAAGCGTCTTTAAGGCGTAATTTGGGCATCGACTGTTACTTGATTACTAGATATTACGTATATTCTCTGTGAAAGCATTTGAATCAAATTAATTCTCAATTTGTTGATTTTTGTCGACAAGCAGTTTTAGTAATTTGAAATAAAATTTACGATACTAGTTAAAAGTAATCCTAAAAGGAGTGGATCACTGGTAGGAGAAAAACCAATGATTTCCATCACTTAAAATAAAATGCCTTTAAATACTTTTGGAATATAAATATTTGTTAACTGTAGAAAAGAAAAGTAACATTAGTAACTTTTCTATTTACTTGATGTTCGTCTTTTTTTCTCTGTTATAAGCCCCACAAGAAGTAAGTTCAGTAATTGCCGGTATCAGTGACATTTTCAACAATTCTTGCGGTCACCTGATGCCTCAGGTCACCTCGCCTCAGCATTCTGACCCACCTGGGGGTAGCCAAGAAAAGGTTCCAAACAAATGAACATTATCATCTGGCAGTAAGTGAAGCCCACTTTGGGGGAAGTTTGACAGAAGTTATTCGTTTATCTGGAAAGGAGATAAATGACTTTTCGAGATACGGTGAGGCACCAATAAATCACTGGCTGGCAACAATATAGTGTGAAAAAGAAAATAAAGAAATGCAAGTGAGGCGGTCACCTGGTCAAACTGACCACTTTCTTCAGAATTTCCGAAATAGATCTGTTCACTTTGTACAGAATTTTCAAGTAATTTGCTTTCCACAGATATTTTATGGTACTATTCTTCTTCTGTGTCTTAATTTTCGTATTTTTGAACTTCAGTTTGAAAAATAAAGAAAAGAAATATTATATCCCTGTATTATATTAACACTAAACATACCAGCACTTATTGCGTATCTATTTCTGACATAGCCGGTCAAATGAACGGATTTTATGTTTCCTGATTGAATGTATGAAATATGAATGTTAGAAAGAAAACAAACTAATTAACTTCATTATAATTGAACAAAATTGTATATTGCCAATTTCTATGTATTACAAACACAAAGAATAAGAATTTTTAATTCATGGTTTATCGCATTTTTTACATATACAGGGTGTTTCCATTGTACATTTTCCGCAAACATATTTTTCACATTAAGAACAAATTTTGAAGGTTTTATTTTCGTTACAATATCCTCCTATTTGACATGTCTTACATTGATAAGAATCTGTAATAGATTTAGGCATCGATAGTTTTGTATTTGTTCTTTCTTTTGGTTGTTCACGGGCTTCTCGAAAACCGGCGGTAAGTTCTACTGCTAACTGGAGTAAAAAATCTTGTCTCGAGATATTTTCGTCTGTCGTTTGCTTGTACAAAATCCAAGCATTTATGCCAGCTAAATCGGTGTGCAACTAACTGAATACAATACGTTGAATGCGCATTCCATTATAATTTCTGATCTGATAACCTTATAAAGCAATAAATTATGACCGGTTGAGGTAGATAACGGTATACGACAAGTATTACTCAAAACAAGCAAAATACAAATACAATAGAATATTAACTGTTCATAATTCTTATAAAAGTCATAAAGTCAAATGTGCAAAAGCGATAAGATGATATGAGCATTTTCGATGCAAAATTCATGATCAGTCATTTGATCGATTATGGTATGTTAAATGAAGAAATATATAAAAAGAATATCTATTACATAAAAAAAATACGTAAACATTGACGTTTATTCGTTAAAACATTATTTTATTATGACGTAACAGCGTTTTATTCGTTGTGTGATTGGTAGATAGCGAATCATCTGACCCATGACATTTGAGGCTCGTTTTATCAGTATTGTTTGAAATATTTAATGAAAATTTTTATTATATCATAATAAATATTTATATTATATTTGACAGTGAAATAGTGACAAAAAAAAGAAAAGAAAAGAAAAAGTTTTAAATAACACCAAATCAACAGCAGACTTTAAAACATTTGTTAATTCTACTTTTAGACACAACGTTTGAAGCAACACTAATCAATAGCCTTCCGGTTTGTTTGTCTTTTTCGAGTAATGGAAATTTTTTTGTCTCTTGGTTAGCAATCGCCTGAATATCTAAGCAATACACGTGTTAACACTGCATTTTTTCCCCCCTTTTAAATAGCAATGGTACGTCCAGCGAGATCAAATGAAGAAAAAATGCGAAGAAAGACTGAGCGAGGATTTGGCAATTTGAAACGAAAAGCTGATTGTAAAGCTGCTAGGTTGGTGGCAAAAAAACAAAAAAAAAAAAAAAAAAATGGAAAATTGATTCAATATTTAGATATTGGAGATATAAGGAAATAATGTTTCCATTGCGGGGCTCTGAATTTTGAATTGGAATTTGGCCAGTTAGAAAATGATGTTTTCTAACTGGTAAATGATGTTTCATCATAGAAAGATTATACATATATATGCATAATTCTAGATAATGGCACATTTAAAGTGTTAAACAAAAATCTAAAGCAAAGCAAAAAAATTGCAGAATAAATAAAGCAAATAGTCTAAAAGTGTTTGTATACAATAATAAACTTAAAATAATATAATATCTGAACCAGGGTGGTGTGAAATGAATGCAAAAATTAAACACTTTTTAAGCACCTTAGCGAAATGTTATCTCTTAGAGCAGCCTGGTGGATATTTCTCCCGAAAAAAAATTTCTAAGTTCGTTAACATTACATGATCGTTCTCTCGCTATCCGCTTCTGCATCGGGCAACCGGGTTGGAGAGTGAGAAAACGAGCGAGTAGCAAAGCCTCCTAGTATCATAGAAAAAATATAAAAGAGAATATAATAACTCAGATATAATTATAATATTAATGATAAATGATAAATATTGTTTTTAAGCCAAAATAATGATTTTATTTTTTATATACTTTAAGAACTTAAAAGAAAAAAAGTGTTGCGAAAGTTCCAAAGTTGCTTTTATTGTTCTAAGGTGCTTTATAATTTAAGAAATCATAGATTGCACCAAATAAATTTCATATGCTTCGAAGCGTTTTCGTTAATTTACATTTGTAAATCTGAAGCAGGGTTTGTTTCCTCAAGACTATTTGCATTGCTATGATATTTTTTCTTTCATTTTTAGTTTCATCAAGGACCTATCTCGATCTGCCCATATAGACAATGCTATTCGAATATTTTTTGATTAACTCGCATTTCTTAATTATATTGAACAATTTTTCTTTGTAATATTTCCTTCTCTTAAATGAAGGCAAAGAAGGAAAGTAAAGCAGAACGAAGCTGTCCGTATTTGCAGAATATATATATATATATATATATATATATATAGTTTTGAGAATGAATTTTGCACCAAATATATTTTTATTTATACTATAAAAATGCTAAATATACAATTTTTGCACCAACAAATATTGCAATATTGAACAAAACTGCGTATTCTTGATTCAGTTTGTTATATGTATTTTTTAAAGGGAAAGAGGGGATTTTTTTAAAAATATATAGAACGTTTTTATAAAGATATAAATAATGCTGCTGCACTGACTCGTCAGCTTTACGCCTCTGAGTAAGCTAGGTCGGTGTGGGAAATAAAAATATATAAACAGACAAAATAACAATTTAAAAAACTGCTGTAATTATTATGGGGCAATCTTTCTTTAATAATATTAAATTAAAAATGAGTGTTTGAATAGTGTTATTTAAAAGTCTGATTATTACAACAGACATTAGCTTGAAAAAAACATAAGCTTAAATTTTTGAGAATTATTTTTTAATAATTAAGATTTTCTTAATTGAAACTACAAGCTTGACTTATACTAATCAAAGCAAGGGTAGAAAGTTTAACCATTTTCATCAAGGTATGTTTTTATTCACCATTACTTGTTCTCTGTAGCATCTTTGCAGTGTTTTTGTGGCACCTCTTCCTAATTTTCCCTGAAACTTTCTTCTTTGACTGTTATTTCATATTTAATTCGTTAACAGTTATTTTGCCCTTCGGTAAATACTACAGAGAAAAAATTTATACTATATACTAGCCGTCTTTGATGATTAGTCTGTTCACAAGAATGAATGATTGCTAAAAATTTCAATTGTTTCCTCAGCAACATATTTTAAAAAAAATTTTAATAGAAATATAACTCGCACTATTTCAAAAGTCTTACATTATCTTTCTGGTTATGCTATGAAATTTCCTAATTTTTTATATTTTTGTGCAATAATATTTTCGAAAGTAATCGCAAAAAAACCTTCAAAACTTAGCCTAATTTTTAATTAATTAAAATTCTATTTAAAAATTTTTAAAAATCGCTCCGAAGTGCACCTTTCCGCCCTCCAAGATATATACAAATGCCAAGTTTGGTAGCTATAGATAAAATGGTCTGGTCTGCAGAGCCCCAACAAATACACACCATATTTTTATCGTTATTATTTCGTAGAATAGCAGATGGTTTATTACACATTTCTTTACAAGACCGTGGTACAACGATCTCGTATGAATATCCAGATGCTTAATTTTGGAATTTTATGTGTTGCATGAGGTGGAATGATGCTACATTGCTAAGCAGTGAAAACAAAACGATCAGATTATTTTGCATAAACATCACTATGTGTCAGATCATTCACAACTATTCGATTAGCGACACGATGATTTTATATCTAACAATTTTGATCTATTTGCGCATATCGACTTCAAAATCATTAGAAATTAGAAGAGAAAAAATTCTACAAAAATGTATTGTATATTTAGCTAAAGGCACAGAGCGCGTAGTTGTCAGATTTAATATTTGATGTTAGAATTCTGTCGGACAAATTTAGTGTGTACTGTTAAAAATTTGCTATCTGATTTAGCCCACCCACAAGGGAGCTAAGCCTGCGTAGGTTTCTTACTTTACGGATGTAGGGAATATTTATAATTTTAATAACATGAAAAGAAAGAACTTTTTTTTTTGCGTAATTTAGAGTGTTATAACCGTTTCCCGGTGATTTATTACTTATACCTTCTTATCTTTCCTTTGTTTCTCAAGCATTTTTCATAAATATCAACATAATAAGTACAAGTAATTGCTTGTATTTTGAAAGAGATAATCTTGTCGAAAATATTCATTGACTTCTTAATATAAATAGGAACAGTATCATATTCATCTTAATATTTTATGATACTGATTGCAATGAATTGAATTATTTGGTCTATTTTGATGGTAATGAAAATCCTCTCTTTGTGATTTCACTGTGCAATAAAGTTGCTTGTTTATTTTCTATCAATAAAACTTGCATAAAAATGGAACTTAAAGAAGATACTTTTAACGCTTATGAATTATCCATGCTTTGATTTTTTTTCTGTTTTAAACATGATTACCATCATTTTTTAAATTTCATTGTATCAAATAAGTTTTTATGATTCGAAGTGCTTAAAATTTTATTTCTCTGCTGATATTTTGTTGCGGCTATCAGCTGTCAGCTATACTTTACAATATTTTTGGAGATGTTTTCTAGCAACATATCCACAGTCATGAATTTATCAACAATTTTCAAGCTTTGAAATCTTCCCTATCCTGCATGCATTCAAGTTTCTGCCACTCTTATACCCACAGATTTACCTACATCGTAGCTCCCCACTATCCCCCTCTTTGTGTTTCCTTTTGGCAGTGTATTATTGTCAATGTTCTGGGCACTTTCTTCTCTTCCTTGGGGTGGAGTGGGGGAGCAAAGGCATAGTCCAAAGCATTCTTTGTAAGAATTCGCTGCTTTCTGAGCGAAAGAGTTAGTTCCTTTAAGGTGAGAGACATAGAAATCCTCGTAAAATAGATTCAAAATATTGTCATTTGATTCTTAGCAGAATATTGAAGAAATTTATAAAAAATACCTATTGCAGGGTAAGTTGGATTTTGTATTATAAATAATGCAATTGTAATCGGGAAAAAAATCAACATTGAAATTTTAATAATTTTTAATGCTTTAAATCACTCTGAGCCCTAAAAAGAATTTTTGGAGTTATCCCTGTCTGTTGGTGTATCTATCTGTGAATGTTACCCGTAAGGAGGTAACATTCTTACGGGTATTTTCTTTTATAGATTCTTATTTTTTTTTTTTTTTTTTTTTTGCACGAATTAATAAAAATTTAAAACCGTTTCTGATAATAAGCAGTGGCAGTGGATTCCCCAAAACTTTCTCTCATACTCTTTAATAAATTTTTCACGCCAGAGGACGCTTTACATTGGCGTGTACTTTTGGTTTGAATTTAGAATTCTTCCTGAATTTATCGTGTCATTTTTAGAGAGTTATTTGACAATTAAACCATGCATGCTTTAATAGTATCAAAAAATCGAATTTGTATTTTAGACTCGCTTTTCCCGAGCGATTGCAACAAGAATTTGTTAAAACGTTACAATTCACAAGATCCCGTAACCAAATTTAATCTATTTAATTCATTGCGTTTTTGAATTATAGTGTTTATAGCGCTAAAGTGTTAAAGTGCAGACCGATATGCAGTCATCCCTTCATCGGATTTGGTTCAAAATTTGGCAGATGTTTACAATATAGGTTGTAAAAGTGTGTGCCGACTTTTATCTATCTTACTCTTTTTGTTTTATAGTTATCACGTTAATGTATATTCGAATAGCCAGGCAGAACAGAATTGTTCTGAATGGATTTCGCTCAAAATTTGATCGAAATCCACAAGTTTGACGTAAAGACCGTATACAAAATTTCCTAAGTCTAGCTCAAAGCGTTTTTGAGTTATCTTTGTCACAGGCAGACAGATGGACGGGCATTTTCCAAAAATGCGTTTTTCGAACTCAGGGAGATCTAAAACGTGGAAATTCGTCAAAATCGAGTTTGAATTCTTTGACGATTAAAATATATTCTATATACCAATAGAAAATAAAAATTCTAATTTTATTTTTATGAGATTATCTGGTTCTTAAGAATGCGCATTAGGAAAATAAAATACAGGGTATTTTTAAATAAAAATATAACTCAATACGAATGTCAATAATATACTTAGAGAGGAACATTATTCTTTTTATTATCTTTAATAAATTATGTTGAAGAAAAATTTCCAATATTCCATTTTAACAATAGAAATAAAAGTATATATTTAAAAATCAATTTATCTAGCAATATCGATGTCATGCAGTCAACATTGTCATGGTAAATTTTTTATCATGCATGAGCCTTTCAAATCGCTTTGAAAAGACTATTTCTGTCAAAGGTCGCCAAACCTCTATTCAAAGATGACAAATAGTATGAAAGGGTTACGCCTTTCGCATACACCCCTAGTAAGAGTAGGTAAGATTTTCACCACACGCGAAGAGCAGAGTATCGCTACAACTCTCCAGACTTTCACCAGACTATATTGCTGCTGCTGCTGCTATAGAGACGCTAAAAATCAAGTCTGTGTGAGTACGTGATTTTAAACTTTATATCCATAATGAATTAAAAGGCGTTGATGTTCCCTCGGATAAAAATAATGAATGTCTCGATGTTAATTTTAAACCCAGTTTTAGAAATAAATGTGAGCATCTGTTTTTGAGAATCAAGTTGAATATTTACAAGAAGAAGCAGTAAGATTATTTTTTTGAACCCTTGAAATTTTCAGCAGAGCATGGAATACTAATGGTACGATTTTTATTCAAACCGTAACACGATTTGAAGTCTTGTAAGCAATTCTTTACCTTATAAATTATGTAAGAGATAATATTGCGGTAAAATAGAAATAAATTCTAGAAATAAAATGCAAATTGAAAATGGATATTAAAAATAAATACCGTATCATCAAGATAGCTGGCGAGCGTTTTCAGTTCTGTTGTATTTCTTATGATGGAGTATGTTTGTCTTCGTTCTACATTATTCTCTCTTTCTCTTTCTTTTTTCTGTTTAAATTTATTCGATTGTTTTTGAGAGGTTTGGTTACAGTAAGCTTTAAATTAATAACCGAATGGAAATTACGTTACTTATGAAAAAGTTATTGTTTATTTTATTATTTGAAAGAGATTTAAACTTCATTCTCTAAGATTTGACCAAAACAAGTTATTGAAATATCTTTCTGAGATTGCATCATGCATTTTTAATAGTGTTTGATGATTTAAATAATTTTATCACGTATTGTTTTTAAATGGTATCAAAAGCTTCTTAAATTGTAAGACACCACTTCAGGTGGGCTCGCATGGAACGGGTTGCTGTCGTTAATACTTTCACATCTTTTCTTTTTTTTAAAATTTTTTAAACAGAGTACGAAAAAATAAATATAAAAATTTTGATTCGAATTATTATTAAGATCTGCTTGATAATTATTAGTTGAACTCTGTTTCTATCACGTCCCGTTTTAACACTTGTTTATCAATTTAAAGTAATGACAAAAAAAAAATCGAAAAAAAAGAGGGGGGTGAGGAAATTTTTTGTTTTTTTAATGTAAAAAAGGATAATTTCTAAAAACATTTTAAGAAGCCATATTCCAGAAATTTGATGATTATTTTTAATATAACCATCCGATTATTAGTATATTAGTCGCTTGCATGTTTGATATATAATTGAATAAAAGTTATTTCTACTTAGAGAAATCTTTTTATTGTTTATTAATATGTTTTTTGAAATTTTCAACATTTTTTTCCTAAGTAGCATATAGTTTTTGAAAAATTTCACTAAAAATTAATAAAGACGCGGGAATTTTTTTTTTTTGAATTTACATATTTACAGAAACAAAAATAAAGATTTAAAAAAACTTTGTTTTTTTTTAAAGAATGACCTTTGTTCCACCACATTTGTATATAATTTTGGAGATAAGTGCAAGTTGCATTCAAGACATAATCAGGAAATCAATATAAAGAAATGTTATTATATAGGGAAAAGGAATTTAATTACTTGTTGTATGGAATCTTATGAGTCCGAAACCTAGACAAGACATTTTCTGTTTTAATAAATCATTTATATTTCGTTGCATTAAAAATGAAATAAACCCCATTAAAAATAATAAAAATTAAAAACATTATGAATGCAATAATATACATTTACTTGCTAAATATTAATATACATTTACTTGCTAAAAATATTTTATTTATTTATTTATTATTTTTTCATTTATAGATGTAGTATTCAATTCCGCTAAAAATGAGACATCCAATTAAATTTATTTTAAATTTTATACACTTTAAAAAATTTGACATAAAACTTAAAATTATTCCAAAATTAATCCGAAATTTTAATTGATCTTTTTGTGAATTTCATTTTATGTAAATAGGGAGTTTGAAGCCGAAAATATTGAGATATAATCGTTTGCTTTGTTTCCTTTTTAGCTCTATGAGAAATAAATCGTCTGGTGTTGGCAGCTTGTGTCGTATGTAGAAGAGTGGAAGAGGGGGGACATGTCCTCCCCTGTCGAGCAGCTGCGGCAGGCCGCGGCAACGGGGAACTTGGATCAAGTGCGGGCACTTCTCAAGGCCGGAGTCAAAGCGGATCCAGATTTGGTGAGTGGATAACAATGTTTGTGCAAGTGCTTAAGACTTTATACCATCTTGTTATTTAGGTATCCCGATTAAGATTAACATTTACTCATCAATAATACTGAAGTGTTACTCATGTAAAAAGACGGTGAAAACGAACACTTTCGAATATTTTCCCGGTTTGCCAAATTAATTACTCCTTATTATTAAATAACTTCTATTTTAAAAAGTTAGATAAAAAAATTAATATTAAATTCCCAACTTTTTTAGACCTATAAATTGACCAGATATCTTATCCGGAAGAAAAAAAGATCCCGTTTCTCCACTCTTTAGTGCCATATTTAATATGTTTCGTTTTTTTTTTTTTTTTTTGAAATTTATTTATCAATAAAAAGAAACTCAGTTTTAAAAAACATTAAACAAACTTAATTTTTCAAAAAAAAACTGCTGATAAATCTTTATTTGTCTAAGAATGTGATCTTCTAATATGATTTATCTGAATAAATCAGTAGAAGGAGAAAAAATTTTAAAAAAAGTAACAGGGATTTTTTCCCTTATTTCTTCCTGTCATGTAAATTAAAGATATTCTGATTAGAAAGAATTGTTCTTAAATTTCAAAATAACGAATATTCCGAATCGACTGTAGTAGTTTTTCCTCTGTTCGCTTTATTTCAATTTGACGCCTCTTCTCCTCCAAATACTCAGAGTCTCGGGTTAAATTTCAAGAAATAGGATTTCATTTTTATACCAAAAGTAAGTACTTCTAACATCTTCTACTCATAAATTAATTGAGAGCTGATAAATAGATCACTCTCAATAACTAATGTTAACAGATTTTCTAAATTTCAGCTGGATCGTCCTAAAATTGCTTTCGCTATTGCTTTTACTATTTTTTCTCCACTACTGATTTATTCAGATAAATCATATTAGGTGATTACACTCTTTGTCAAATAAAGGTTGCGGAAAAACATTATTCAGTAGGTAATTTTTTGAAAAATTAAGTTTGTTTAATGTTTTTCAAAACCGGACTTTTCTCTTGTAATTTTTTTTAAAAAATGGAACATTTCAATATTTAAGAGATGGAGAATAAAGTTAATAGTATTGATTTCGAATTTCAAGATGGATGCCTTATTAGTATGCATAATAGATTTGAAGGGGAAAAAAAGGATGTTCTTATTTGAAGAATATTTTCATCAATTCGGGGATATTTTTAACTCGTCATTTGGTTTAGCTGAATATCAATTTAATTTAATTTAAGATAAGACCTTTATATATAACTGTATGTCCATGACTACGCCAAATTGGCAGATATTAAAGCCACGTTATTTTAATTGTCTTACTTAAATTCTCTTTTTTTGTGTAAATGAGCTTTCTAATGGAAATTAGTTCCATAACACTATAGTGCTATTAAAAATGAAAATATCCGTTTCATGTATCTTTCAAATACCGCGGTATTGTAACCTCACTCTTTTATTTATTTTATAAATCTCACAGATTTTAGACATAATCCTTAATCTTTAGCTTTCAACAATGGGAAAAAAATCACGTGATTCAATATTTGATGAAACAATGAAAACCGTTTGAATTTCAGGGCAAGAACATAATCTTTGTTGTAGGAAATTAGGTATTTTTTTTTAACTTTTAAAGAGTGCCAAAATTTAGTAAACATTTACACGACTACTAAATTAATATCTTTAAAAAGATAATTTTTGAAATTTTTAGATGATATAAAAACCATTTTTGTGCTGCATTTTTGGAAGTTATCGTGGCAAAGCGCCAAAATTGTGTTTAATTTTTAATTAAACAAATAATTAATTTTTGGTAAAATTTTTTAATAATTCAAATTCTAATTAAAATTTCAAAAAAAATTGCCCTGAAGTGCACTTTCTCGTCCTTCAAGGTATATATGTGCCAGGTTTAGTAACTCTGATTCAAACATCCTGACATGTGGAGTGTCAATATACACAATTTTGTCTAAGTGGAGATTAGTATTGGACAATACTAATTACACTTCTTGGGTTAAAAAATGTTTTTCCTGTAATTATTTTGTCAGCAACAACACAAATATTCTTCCATTGTTTTGAAAATCAATATTTTGGCTTAGAAATTAAGAATAACAGATTTTGTTCTGTTCATCTCCCTAGAGCAGTTTATTTCCAACACAATGAGACATAATAAACCAGCTTTCTCGAAGTTTTGACTTCTCAAACTCATCAACCTTTTGTGTTGCCTTTCTTAGGTGCATTTGACCTTTTACCTACCCGACCTAGCTATCAACCCACAGCTTATGGAACTCGGAATACTAGTTTTGCTTGAAAAAATAGTAATTTTCCTTTCCCCAGACCACTGTTTACAGCCGTTCCAAACGACTTCTGTGTTATTCATGGAGTGTTTAATGAACGCTTTTAAAGATCGTTTGGCATTCTTTTTATAGCGTTACTACAAACTAGCCACTTTTCTTGTTCGTGTTGAGTTCCATCAGAACATTCTTTTTTTGAGTGTAGCTGCGTTAATATACAAAATCACAGGTGATGTGCTATTCAGTGTAATAAGTCGAATATTCTTTTTTCTTTTTCTGAATCTGAAATTCTCCTGCTTAAGAACTGTTGTAACCTTTATTGTTTTTCATTTCAAACCTCAATAAGGTAATTTTATTCTTTTTAGAAGTCTTACTAATCTTGGAATTTAATATTTTTGTTATTAAGCTGCTATTTTAAAAATTGAAATAAGAGTTCTTTTTTATAATTAATAATTATCTAAGAAATTATTTAACAAGTTCGTTAGTCTGAAAGGTATAAGAATGTAAAAGTATCATAAAATAATTCATAATTTTCATAATTTTTGTATCATTAAAAAAATCTGTTATTTGAATCACAAAATTAATTCAAGTTGCTTTACTACGATAGTAATAAAAAGAAAAGAGGTGCAGAATTTGAAGAACAACAATAACACAAAAAAAGCAGATACCTTTATTTTATTCAGTTATAATATTTTTATTCTGTCCATTTCTTTATTTTTATATATAAAACTGAATATCCGTTTGCTTGTATGTTTGTACCTAATACAGCTCTTAACGGATTCCAGCGAAATTTGATACACATGTTCCTTAGGCCTTAGAAGTATTTCCAATAAAATCATAAAAAAAAAAAAATCTTCTGTGACTCTTTAAGGGAGGAGGGAGAAATAGGGATTGAAAGTTCTAACGTTTTTCGGCCATAACTTCTGAACAAATCATTGTCCAAAAATGATTTTTCAGACCGTCATTAAATTTAAAATATCCGCTTTTAAGTGACATAAAAGTTTTATTTTTAAACTGTTGTTTATCTAATTTTAATCAATTTTTAAAAAATTAATTTAAATATATTTTATGGCAGTACCTTTTCTTTCCTTTGAAATATTAAACCTATTTTTCTGTTTAATTGCATCAATCGTTCGCGCGCTTTCGCCAGTGTTGAAGTCATTTTTCTTCAGACATTTTTGCTTTTGCTCTTTTATGGAGCTTTTTTTAGAGGAGTTTGAGTTGAATTTGCTATGCAGTACCCTTCCGATGCGTATTTTAAAAATTTCTCTAAAATTGTTGCAATTTGTTTAATTGTTTTACGGCTATCGATTCAATAAAAAGACGCAACTCTTGCTAAAAAACAGATTTATTTAATAGAATATATTCAAAAATAAAGAAACAAACAAATTAAAAATATTTTTTAAATGTATGTTTGTTTATATGCTCGGAATCATTCCCCAAGACTCCAAAGTTATGTTATTAAGACGTTACGTTTTATTGTTAATTGGAACCCATCCTATTAATTTAATTCTTAAAGCCGAATCATCAGCGATTTGTCAAGCCCATGATGACTTCTCAATACCAAAAAAGAAACTTACTGTTGTTGATAGGCAGTTTCTCTGTCCTTCAAATTTTGAAAAGTTTATCTTTCAAATCATTGAGAATTATTCGCAAAATAGCTATAAAAAAAGCAAAAATAAACCGAAAGATTGTATTAATTTGGAGTCTAGGACATTTAATATTTCTAGAAATGAAAAGGCGGACCCTGTCACAAAAACGATCAAGAAGTTGAACTCGTGCTTTAAAAAGATTGTAGTTGAAGATTTATCATATATTACAAGAAAATCCCGCTTCAAAATATTAACAAAATTATCAAAATAGCAAGTACCAAAACATTCAAAGGATATTCCTTCCATTTTATCTCTTATTCTAAGGCTAATAAATAAAAATGTGGAAGTAATAACAACAAATGTAATTACCCGGATGGCTACTACTTTAACTCCTAGTAAATAAATTTGGACACGATGACAAAATTTACTGACATTCCTGCAACCAAGAAAATGATATTGATAATATTCTCTTTGAAATGTTGGAATATTCAACTAATAGAACAAGAATATGCTACAAGCATAATCTTAATCACAAATTAATATTTTTTGTCAAAACATTATCTCCTAAAAACAATTTTTAATAAGTGCCATCTACAATATTTTTATTCGATCATTGAAGATTTTTTAAATATATTACTTTTGATTTCTCGGTATTAGTACAGGTTTTTTTTTCTTTTCTTTTTTGATAAAGATCCCGATTAGCACATTAAAAAAAATCATTGACTCTATTTATGTTGCGTAGAGTTATGTTGACTAGAAAAATGCGGCATATGTTTTTATATGTGATTTCCACACTGAAGTTTAACTTTTCTTTTAAAAGAAGAAAAAATATTCATACTTTTTAAAAATTTTCAAGAATTGATTCTATATTTAATAACAATGATATTTTTTACTAATCTTTTATATAAAAGTTACTAATGCCGTATACGTTATCGTATAGGGAAAATCAGATGAATGCATCATTCAAATGTCGTCATATCCAATTCACATTATGACAGCTTTCTTATTATTTTTTGTTAGAATGATACTACTGAAATGGCCTTTGAGTTTATTTTCTTATTCAAGCTCAAATGAGGCAACAATGCTGAAAAAAAATTAACTTATTAGGTTCACTAAAATATTTCTTCTTCTTACGTTGGGGAAGTTTTTAAAAACTTTTTAAAAGTTATTAAATATAAACAGTCTCACTGAATCGAAGATCGAAAAAATGAATTTTCGAATTTTACTTAGAAAATAAAGTACATTCAATTTAGGCTAGAGATCTTGATACTTGTAGTTATAGAAAAAGATTTGATAAAATTTAGATTCAACAATTTGTATCGAAGTGAAATAACGAAACGACCTATATTTTTCTCATATAATCTTTATATTGAAAAAATATTTATCATGACATTATTATCAGAGTATCTTTTTTTAAGATTTACTTTACATAACATCTTTTAAGATTTACTTTACATCTTTTTTTAAGAGTATCTTAACATAAGGAAAAAAAAAGCATAAAAATGCATGATCTATACATTTAATTAGTATAATTTTAGAAATAGGTTTGATAAGATAAGCTAATCCTTTTTAGGTATACAAATTCTCAAGCTCATTGTTTTACATAGAGTATCATCTGTTCAAGAACATTTACCATAAAAATCCAACTACCATATACGGTAACTTCGATACCTTTTGTAACAAAAATTTTTTTGTATCAAAAGTGAATAAAATTTTAAATCTCTTGACTAAACAGGGAATATAGCTCTCAGCCTTTTAAAAAATAAAATAAAATAGCATTAACATAAGGTCTTCCTTGCAAACAAGTAAAGATCAAAAACGTTTTGTCAAAATTGGTCCAAGAGGTCAGCAGCAAAACACCCCTGCCTTCTTTATTTTTTGAAATTCTTCTAGCATGTTGTGGGATATCATAATCTGTAAGGTGAAGAAGCAAGCTGTGAAGTCCCGTGGAGAGCATTTGATTAGCAAATGCGGTGAGTTATTCGACTACATGCATCAAATTGGACTGCTGCTGTTAGAAGAAATTTATATCTTTGGATGCCGAACATTAACGGCATTTCTTGTGACTGAGAAGCGATAATTGGAAGTTCATTTTGACCTACTTGTACATTTTTGAATATACTATGTGGGAAAAGAATACGTTACTTCGAAATGTTACTGCAAAACAAACAAAAATTACTTAATAGCAAATTAAAAAAAGATTGCACCAATAGTTATCGGAAGGCATGTAGAGGCTGAAATTGGCATAAAATTCTTAACGATTCTTCGTCGTTAAATGAACGATGTTATATATTTTTTCTATATTTTTACTGCATTTTTCTTTATCAGTTGCGTATGTTAAAACGTTCTAGTAATATTAATTCTGTGTTGATACGTTATAACATTCTTAAGTCATGTAATTGCTTGCAAAATGAATTTTGTGAAAAAATATTTATATTTTTAAGTTTGTATAGAGTAGTTATTAATTAATACTTATGAAATAAAAGGTATCAGTTAAAATCCAAAAATTATTTTAAAATTAATATAGATATTTTAAAATTAATATAGATATATTGCATTTTTTAACTCTAAAACGAAGTGTAAAGTAAAAACGTAATTTAGATTATCAAATGATGTGTTCAAATCTTGCAGATAAGAAACATATTTAGTTCTTAAACTAGAAATTAACTTGCATTTTTTATCCAATATTTAAATATTGGAGTTAATCTTATAAATAACATAAAATTTTCAATTTTTTTTTCCTTGAGAAAATAGTATCTAAAGAAGTAAATAGTATCAAATCACAAACTATGCGAATCAATGAAGCATCCCCAAAATAAAAGTAACAATGCAAATCTAAAAATAAAAAGATCTAGAAAGTTTTAAATACTTCTAGCTTATTTCACATATTTTAATTAACGTTATTACTAGAGCAGATAAATATTTGCTTTATTACAGTAACGTTTTCTAGTGTCCAGTCAGAATTACTTGATTCTGAAGTTGAAACCTTAAGTACAAAAAAGATTTCAAAATTTCTTATTGAAATCATATTTTATACTGGAACCTATTGAATACGGAAAAATAAGTCAAATCTTCATATAACATCAACAATGGAGGGGATGAAATATTAGTAGCAATAATGGAATGATTTGAGTTTCGTTTCATAATAAATTTATTGTTGTAAAGTATACTTAAAATATTTTTTTTAAAATTGTTTAAAAATAGAAAACGATCATGCAACAAAAACTTGGTGTTATTAAAAAGATAATTTTTTTAAAAATTTTAAAGGTGATGCAAAAATAATTTTTGTGCTTTAATATTTCTCAAATGTTTTCCGGAGAAAGGAAAATCAAAAGTTCCCTCAATTTTTAAATAATTAAAATTTCAAAACAAGCGCTGCCTCCTCTGGTATATCATGTATCAAGTTTGATAGTTCAAGGTCAAATTATTTGACCTGTAGAGCGGCGCTAACACTGACACATACACGCACGCATTTTTCTTTATTATTAGTAGAGATAGTGATGATTCATGACTATGTGTTATCTGCGCTTGTGCTCATTATCATTTAAACAAACGCTTAATGCTCATAAAAATTGTAGTAACTAAGTTACATATTGGAAAAGATAAAAACCTGACCAATTATACTTGGCAAAGGATTAATTTTATATTAATATTTTATAATTCATAGGAATTGTATTTTTCATATACATATTTTTTTTCTTTTGTACTTATAATAACCTCTTTTAAATCGATCTGCCTCTGACCTCTCAGAGCAATAGCCCTAGGCAGCTGCCTAGCTGCAAATCCGCTATTGGTCTCCGTGCAAGCGTGCAGTAAAATAATTTTTATATGCCTCATATGGGGGAAATAATATTGAATAACAGATCACTATTCCAACAACGGTTTATATTTAAAATGATTAATCTTTAACAAAATTCAATTTCCTGTCAAAATCTATAATCTTGAGAATGGAGCATTTGGAAGCTAATACTAAATTTTCTGGGAAGTTAAAACGATTTTCTAGGAAACTACTTCCCTGAAAAAATCGTTCGTATAAAAGCCTCGATGCAACGCCATTCTATGACTGTTGAAGCATATCTCAACAAGGCTCATGATGGTAGTGATTATGGAATCTATTAGCTAAACTATACATCATCATAATTTCTCCATCTAGATGAATAAATGTCCAGGTCTCTGAAGACACTCACTGAAATTTAAAAAGAACTAAGGCAATTTTATCGGCATCAATCTTAGAAGACAGTGATAGAGGCTTCAGCATTCTACGGAATTTTGAATGTTATGTACTATGACGTATTTAAAGTTGTTAAACTTAACTGATAAAAATCAAATAATGAAATGAATAACTGAAACTCAAACCGTAATAAGATAAGAATGAAAAAAAAAAAGGCTAATTTCGATTATTTGATTTGTATTTGAAATTAAATAAAGAAAAAAAATCTTATCATTCAGCATGGGATATAAAGAGTATTAAAAATTAAAACAAAACTTTGCAGTAAAGAATTCTTTCCCCCCTTCACCTGAGATTCAGTTTTCAAGGATAGGTCAATTTCTGTTTTAAGAGAAGAATCTTAAAAATTAATATGCATTTTGTATTGCATTGCTAATTCACTCTTTAGTAAGATGATTGACCATGAAACTTTTAATTGGTTAATTCTAATAAAAATCACCAATGGCTAAATAAAATAAAATTTGGTATGTCATATTATGCCGAACTGTTAAATGAAATCCAAATAATGTTCTATTTTACAGGAAGGTAGAACTGCTCTTCATTTAGCTTCAGCTAACGGACATGCAGCAGTTGTCAAAGCTTTGATAGAAGGCGGTGCCAAAATTAATGCGTTAGATGCCGTAAGTATATTTTTTGTTTGAAATATGAAATAAAAATAATAATATCAATGCAGTTTAATATCATAGTAGTAGCCAAGAATAATAATAATTGCAATAGTAATTATATTTCAATATTAAGAAATTTAACTAAGCAAAAGGTTATTATCTAGTTCCTTCTTTTTGCTTCCATTTTTACATTTTATTTTTTGCATTCACAATTTTAAATTTGAATTTATTTGTTAACTTGTGTTTTTACAAAGTTGTTCAATGAAATGTAAAATTGTTTAAAGTTTGATAAAACTGATTTTCTGCATTAAGCTTTTTTATTTTTAATTATTTTATCAGAAGCAAATGAACTAATTCATCACTTTAAACTAAAATACAATAGATCATTTATAATGCTTCCCTATTTTTTTTTCATTAGTAGCACATTAATTGCTTGCGAAAAAAGAAAAAAATTCTAATGCAAACGAAGTGAAAGCGTAGGCAATTGCTTTGCTCAGGCGATTTCTTTTTCTAGAAGACTTTTGCCACCCATATCAGAACATGTTTGAAGAGGGGCTGAGAAATACGGATTTATTGCCGGTGGCATTTTTGCAGATTAATCAACAGATAAAGCATCATTCATCTTGCTAATTAATCGTCTCATCCTTTTATAAAGAAATTTAGAAGCGTAAGGTCTTAGGTATTTTTGCTGTTAATGATTAAATTCAGATATTAACTTTTTTTTTTACTCGTTGATCTCTAGTGTTAATCTTCCGTGGTCAAATTTAATTACATCAGATCATTCAATGGGATATCTTTTGGCTGAAAATGATTTTTAACAGCTTGTTAATCACTTTATTTTCTCAAAACTTGCTGATCAAAATGGAATCCAATCGAAAAACGACGTCCACCCTCAAGACAGAAAACACCTGCTTTGTTAGGAAATTTTTGATGAATAGCTGTTGCTATTATCATTGGGTGCGTCTGTAAATAACTTTGTATAAAATTCTGCGGAGAATTACTGCAAGCGATTTTTGGAGATAATGATAGGACGAAAGCAGAATGATCATTTGCATTTGAGATTCTACCAGCGCCATACAACGCGTTTTTATCACATACTTCAACATTCTCAATTTATTTTGATCCTGAAACAAAATAATATGCAGAACTGAGATGCCTTTGGCAAGCAGCTACCTCTTGTCAAAATCAATTAATGGAAGCAATTTTCCAATTGACGTGCATTAAATTTAAATGCAGATTAGTGCAAAGATAGAACTGTGAATCATTTCCCTTTTGTTGATGTTACAGAAAAAAAAGATTGAATTTTATGAATTCATTTTAGAAAATCAGACCAGAATTAAAATTATAGGAATTTGTAAAGAGAAGTACTTGTATATGCTTCCTTCAGGTTGGATGTCACATTTATAAAATAAATTTTAATAACATTGTGATATACGTTTGAAGAATTTTCTGTATTTAATAAAACGTACCTTTTTCGATTACTACTGCTTAATATTTGGGAAAGCTTCCAATAATTTGGTAATTTTTATAATTCGATCAGTTACATTTCTTGTTTCCTGACTTCAGAACAATCCGCTCTAGATTATGATTTGAAATATATTTTGCTTTTTTCTCATAATTTAATACCACAATTGCCAATTTTGTATTACATGCATCGTATTCACAGAGTAATTAAAAAAAAAACCTGGTAAGATATATTAGGATAGAAATATTAGTTGTAGTTTCGCATAAAAGGTCGTTCAAAGTTCAATAATTATGTTGTCAGCTTTTTGAGGGCACAAATATGTCTTAGTCAAATTTTTCATCATACATCATGTTTTGTCCGAAAGCAAAATAAGATCTGTTATAAAATTGCCTATAGATTCAAGATATAATCCTCTAAAAAATTAATGGTATTGCAATGGTTTGCCTTCAGCTACTAAGACGTTAAGATTGTAGATATAGAATTGCGAATGGAATTTCTAGTTTATTTTTTGATATACTAATCATACCCATATCTTTAGAAGGCTTCTTGAGAAAGCTGTCCCATTCATCATCTTTTAAAACAAGAAATGTAAAAAAAAAAAAAAAGATTCTTTATTCCCTTTGCAACTTATATTGTAGATAAAAGAAACGAATTGTTGATGCTGACCGATGTCTGGTTGAAAGAATCCCATTTTTTTGCTCCAAAACTTTGATAGCGTATATAACACAATTCTTCAACTTAGTGAACCAAACTTCTATTCAAAGTTGCTGGTTGATGAAATCGCATTTTGATGTTCAAATATTCAAATCATTGACATCAGAATATGGCAGAATGATTCTGTGAGGGAAAAAAAAAATTGCCAAAAACAATTCTTTGGCGCAATATATATATATATATATTTCGTAGGTATTTTAAGGAAGAAGATTCTGCTCTGTTGTTAATCTGAATATCGATATGATGCAGAAAATTTTGAATTTACAATATTGTCATGTATTCGTGTACCGTTTTTTTTAATATTTCATTTTCCTTCTTCGTTTTAATTCGCTTAGAATTTTGTTCCCTAGGCTTTTCACGATTTATTCAAATGTCATTAATTTAAATCACAGAAATCGATATTTTAATTTTAATAGTATAATTTTTCCTCTCTCGTTATTGACGGTTCTACGCCATCTATTCATGAACAGAACAAGGTATACAAACTTGCAAGTTCTAAGCCCCCGGGATATCGCAATATATTAATATATTATTCGCTTGATTAGAACATTCATGAACTTGAGTTCTGATTAAATTGGAAGACAAAAGGAATATATATATATAAGAAAAAAAATGAGTTTATTACAGTTAACGGCAAAATCTTTTAAAACCTGGCAATGCATTCTTGCGCATAAGACATGATCTCATATTGCCAACCTAACTTAACGAATTCTCATTTTCCAGGAAAATTTAATGTAAGATTTTATTAAAATCGCTTGCCAAATGTTTGGTTTGCTGGAATTTTTATAAATTTTTAAGGAAAACAATTTCTACAATCTATTTTTCAACCAGTTTGTTTTGGTCAAATGTTATCACGTTTCACAAAAGTAATATTTATTCCTTTTAGTCAAAGATAATTTCGTTATGATAAAGTTCCAAGCAAATGGCTTCTGTAAGTAAGCTGTTTTGTTATTTTTATTTACAGAATGAATTATTTGTTTCGAAAGCTTTCTAACCAAGAAAAAATAAAAATAAAAGTACCATGTAACAAACACGAACGAAGTACAAACACAGTTCCTCACAGCAGTGGAGAAAAAAAAAATTTTTTTTTTTCAAACAAAGAATGGAATAAGATAAAAACTTAGAATCTTCGTCTTCTAAAAAGCTATTATTGGCTGAAAAAATAAAACCACACACAGAAAGAATCCCTCAAATATGCAAGGAGGGGAAAAAATAAGAGAGAAAGAACATTAGCAGGATTTAGTGCTTGTCCTGATGAGATTAATTCTCACTTTATATGGCCATGAGAAATGGTGGCGAGTTCGCTTCTGACTGAAGATAAAGGTTGAAGAATATCGTTTGATAGCGCTAGAAGGAAAAATGCTCACGCAGGTCAAAGCACGTTATGAAGACGTGAGCAGTCTTTTACCCGCCCATATCCCCTCCAACCATCTAAAATTAATGGCAGAATAGCCTAGGTGGAGTTGTCGTTTGGCTGCTTCAGAACACTGTGTCTTTGTCAGCAAAACGTATATGGAAGTGGTGCATTCTAAGCATTTATTTCTTTTTTTCGTGCTCGAAAATGATACCAGTAGCACAGTTAGGAAGATCCATGGCGAAAATTAAAGGCAGCTTACAGTAGCTGAAAGTGGACAGTGATATTTCAATTTCTTGAACGGGTTTCAATTGCTAACATACCACTTTTTTTATAAAGAAGATGGCTGAAAATATAAAAGCTAAGCAAAGCTTGTAAATGAAGTACTTAAAGATTTTATGGAGCCTCGAATATCGTAGTACGAGAATAATTCAGGCCTGATTCATCTACTGTTATTTTATCTTTAAATTTTATTCTTAATTATAAAACATCGATAATGTAATATCGTTGCAAAGAGAGTGAGTATTAATTCAGTAAAGAAAGCAGTGAAAAATTTTGTTATAAAATGTATTTAAAATATTTTTGAGATATCTTTTTACTATTAAAGAAGCAATTGTATGGAAATAAAAATTGGTATAAATGGAAAGGTGTTTTTTTTTTGTTAATTTTAAAATGGTCTAAAAGTGGGTTTTGGATGATAATATGTTCTGAAGTTATTGAAGAAAATGCTATTTTAACATATCATCTATAAATTTTATTTAAAAATAAATTAAAATTTTGATTAATTTTTTAGATAAAAATGTAATTAAAATTTTAAAAACTATTTCTCAGAGAGCATCTACTACCTACCTACCAAAATTTGGTGGCTTTAAATTCAGTAATCGGTCTTGTAGAGAGTAATGCTCGATTTTTTTAAAGTCAGAAGTGCCGCATCACTCACGCATGTTGCAGTACAGATAGCATGACTGCATATAAAAAATTTTATATTTAATTCTGGAGAGTCAATGTGGAAGTTTCAAAAACAATGTTTAGCTGTTAAATTACTTTACTTTATTCGAAATAATAATTTTTTATTGTCTATTTATCTTAAATTATTTAAAATTAATCATTTATACATAGGAAAATAATCTGGTATAACCAGTTAAGGGAATAATAAAATCTTACGTTACTTAAATCCAAAGTTTGAATGTTATCAACTCATATTTCCATATAAAGACAAGCAGTTCAAAATATTTTTTATTGATTTTTTTTACCACGAAATTTCTTATTTAGAAAATAAAATTTTAACTGACAATTAAGCCTTTGAGTTATCCCTAATGTACCGAATATTAATTTATAGTTGCAAACTGAATAATTACTAATAACATAAAAATTACATTTCCTTACTCTAAACTAGTTAGAAAGTTGAATGTGTGTATTTGTGTGTTGGTGTTCACTTCATTCATTATTTCGTATTCTTCATTCTTATCATTTACTTAAATCGTAGAGAAAACAAAACAATTAAAGGATTATTTATGATAAATGTAATAATTATTATAATATACTCCTAAATTCTTTTATTAAATTGTGTAAAACTTATTCTAGTCTGCATCATCAACACCCTGCAAAAATCCATGAATGCTTTTTGAGAGAGTACTTTCTATTTAGGCATCATTCATATTCATTTATCAAAATTTTAACATATGTACATGAACAATGCACGTGACAGCTTTTCATCTGCTCCTTCCCAACATCCGGCCATTTGGGGAAAAAAGTTACGTTTACCATCTGCTCGAACGATTTCCCTACATAACGGTTCACTTTCATATATAGATTATTTATTATTTAAAGCGAATTATAGAACGGTTGTAAATTTTTTTATTCCCTGTTCGGCTAAACTTAAGATAAGTGAATTAGCCTATTCCTCGATTAAAAAATTGGGAAATACCAATGAAATCAGTAGATTAATGCTAGTGATGTTCTTAAATAAATATTTACATTATAAAACATGCAGGATAAAAAATATTTTTATGTATGTACACAAAATATTACAACATCTAAAATTAATAAAATACACCATAAACAAACAATTTCAAACATAAGAAAAATCACGAGAAAAAACATTGGTGAACAAGATTATAGTTATGAAAACACTTTTTTGTATGTGTATTTGTGATAATGAAAGGCATAAAGCTAGGAGTGAATAAATATTTTCCTTTCTTTCACATTATTAAACTTTAATTGTTTGTTATTTTTACAGTTTGTGAAAAAAAATTTCTTCGTTTCAATTTTTCATTTAAGTTTTTTTGCCAAAGTTATTTTTAACTTAAAACATTTCTAGAGTGGAGATTTTTTAAAGAAAAATATTGTTAATTTTTAGAGTAGAACACAAAAACCTTTTTAATAGTTTAGCTAAAAAATATCCTTGAAATAACACAAATTAAGTTCGTGAAAAGTATACATTTTGTGCTGGATGAAAAGTTTTGTTAGATGTTGATAAATATTATTAACTAAAATTTATGCTTTCGTTTAAGAGATTCTGAAATTTGCATTACAAAAGACATTTTGAGAAAGAAAGGTAAAAAAGAATAATTCCTCATTACAAACAGAGATAAAACAAACATAAGCAATAAAGCTAAACCAAACATACATGCAGAAAAAATATGCATGTGTTTTTCTTTTCTTTTGTTTATGACCATGGATATATTAATGTAAAATACCATTGTTTGTGTCAACGGAGAAATAAAAACATTTTAACAACATAATCTTTTCTGAGCAACGCAATAAATCTGAACAAACTGTATCCAACGAAGAAAATAATTGTTTGACTTTGTAGCTTATCCAAACAAACAGCGTATCCTGATTTCAATACACTTGACATGGTCGTCATTATTTTTTTTTAACATTTTGGCAAAGGTTATGTTCGTAAGCCATTTATCCAAGGATAATCATAGCGTGAAATTCCCTGTGTTGGTATTTCGGCCATTTTCTCTTTTGCAGAGAGAGTAAGTAATATGTGCGAAAGGGGGAAAAGAAATATTCTCTTAATTTTGAAACGAAAGCTGTCTGCGTTGATTTGTAGGGCAGACGTGCATGTGTATAGATTGCGTGACGAAATCCATCGCCTTGTTGTTTTCAGGCTGGCTACAGTCCTCTGCACCAGGCGGCCACCGAAGGTCATGAAGAAGTTGTGAAGCTCCTGCTTAAGAATGGATGCCATGTCGATACTCAGGACGAACTGGTTAGTAATCGCTTTTGATATCTAAATGCATGACCCAATCCGAATGACTCTCCTTTTTTTTCTTACCTTCCTTTATATATATATATATATATATATAAAGAAATTTAGTGATTTCTAGAAACAAGGAAAAAGAAATTTCGATTTCAAAATAGTGTATACATTCTTCTCTTGTTAGTAAGAAACAAGTAGATGTGAACTTTTTTAACCTGTTCTAAAAACTCCCACATGAAAAGGATTAAAGTTATCTTAAATGTTTTGTTTCCATGGTCTATTTTTTTGTCATACGATCGATTTATGAGTGAATCTATGCAATCAGGTCTAACTGTAAATTTCGAACTAAACAAAGTAGGCTGCAGCAACTGCAGCCTAGTTTGTTTCTTTAGTTTGTTTTTCCAGTTCTTTTCTTTAACCCAGTATCCTAGGCTGCTGTGCTAAAGAAAGGAACTGGAAACATGCTCATTAAGAAAATATTATTACCCTATTACGCAAAAAATATTGGAACTTATTAATTCATGGTCAAAGAGCCAAAACCAAATTGGCATTGTAACTCCATGAGTGTTTGTTTGGCCGTTTGTTTTCCCCAACGAAATTATCGCCAACAGATCGCTAATCCTTCACCGTTAATTAATAAACACCAAAATATTTGTCGCACTGTCTAGACTCACAGATTGTATAAATCCGTCTCTTTCTATCTTGCAAAAGTGAAGTATGATTACTCATTCTATAATCTTTATATTTACTTATTAAAAATTAATGATAAGTAATACTATTATGAGACATTTATTCTGAATAAATAGACAAATAACGGCTCTTCATGAAAACTAGAGAAAATATTTATTCTTCTCCTTCTGAAATATTAGCGACAGGATCAACTTTCATTTTTTAACTTAAAAACTGTAAATTACAATCAGTGATTGTTTAATTTGACAGAGCAGAGAAGGCTAAGAAGGCCATTTCACCTATTTATTTAGTAATAGCATTTTCTACATCTTAATTGTTCCTATTATTAAGCAGTTATTAATTTAAAAATGAAGTTTTTCCATGATGCAAAATATAGGTTGACATCTAAAATGAAATTCTTTTCAAGAATGTTGATTAGATAGTTAATAAATAAAGCTATTTAACGAGACGTATTGATAAATCAATAGCTTTTCTCATAAGAACAATTCGAGTTGTTTCTAATTACAACTTCTGTTCTGATTTGTATTTTAAATGCTTATAAATCTCAATACTTTGAAAGAAGATTTTCAACTGATTTCGAAGTAGTAATATTTTTTGATCACAATATTCAAAAAGGGGTCTTTCTTTTCTTTTCATTAGGAAAAATAATTCCGTTTCAGAAAAAAAAAAGTCTGTTTTATAATTCGTGTATAAATTTTTACCTTTTAGCATGGCAATACAGCTCTCCACGAAGCAGCTTGGAAAGGTTTCAGTCGAACTGTAGAAATTCTTTGCAAAAACAGAGCCAACTTCTATATAAAAAATAATGTAAGTTGCATTTCTCTTATCAAAATTCATTCAAATTTAAATAAAGATTAGAATTGAAGTTGAATTGGTTCTACATTTTTTATAAATCTAATGCTAACAAGAATGTTTTTAATGCTAACAAGAATGTAATATATTAATGAATAAAAATTAAGCATATTAAGACTTACCGATAATTATAAATTAGGCCGTTTTAGAGTAAATAAAATTTATTAATAATTATTTATTATTTATTAAATTAATTAATTATTTATTAAATTTATTAATATTAATTCATTATTTATTAATACATAAAATTTTGCTGACTTTAATTTTATTAAAATCATTTTAAGAATAAGTGGGTCTTTTAAGTAAATGTGGGTCCCCCCCCCCCTTGATTTTATCAAAAATAATCAAATAACTTTACGTTTTTAAATTTTGATTCAAGAATTGTATAAAATTAAATTGCTAATTATCGTTTGAAGCAGAAATCAAATTATTATTTATAGTAATACTTATTATTATTATTTATAATAACAATTATAGTTATCATGCCATTCATTGTAATTATTAAATTAAATTTAATCATACCAAATTTTTGCTCATGTTTTTTTATTATTTTTTACCTATTGTTTTCTTTAATATACAT
>JAPMOR010066402.1:427128-452213 GCA_026543865.1 Argiope aurantia
ATCTCCCATTCTATCGTTTCAATGTCATTCAAGAATTTTTTTTTTAACTTAAAGAAGTTGTATAGAGATTAATGCTATAGAGATTAGTGCAGAAATATAGGGAACATGAAAATTTTGAACTTAATAACAAAATTAAAAATTTTCGTATAAGAAAAACATTATTAGAATTCTGAAGATTTCTATAATGATGTAATTGCATTTTTAAAACTTGAAATAACAAGCGTGTTTATATTTTGTGCATAGAAAGTATTAATTTTAAACGTGATTTTCTTCGCATAAATAAGAAATTAATGAAAAGGCTCTGAAAATTGTGGTGCATGTAAATAAATTTTAGAATAAAAATCTGAACATTTTTTCTTTGTTGGCGAAATTTTACAGAAAGAAAGAGTGAGACAGTAACTACATGCATCAGCTTTTTTGTTTGTAATTTTTTGATGGAATATACATAAAAATACTTAACTTAAAATAATTTTATATTTGTAATAATTAATTGATCAGGTTTTTAACTACCTGTATATTGTATAAAATTTTCTTTAATTGTAAAATAGGCATTTAAAAATAAACTATCGGGAAGTCATATTTAAGTCCTTTTCTTAGAAAAATATTCCTGTTAATTAAAAATGCTGTAAAAATGCTGGAATTATAATATTTAAAAGTAGAATACATATGACTGTTAATAATAAAGAAATTTTTTTTTTAAATTTGTAATCTGAAGAAAGAATAATTCCAAATATTTATTTGAATAAAAGATCGCAAATTTATACTAATACTTCTAAGTTTAAATCGTTAATGCTTAAACATAATTCACTAGTTCAAATAGCTTGGATTTTGCAGACGATTTTTGTTATCAAGATTTATCTGAGAAAAAAATCCGCCTAATAAAAATAACTTTCAGTTTTTTTAGTTTTAATTTTTTTACTATGAAATAACGAATTATCAGATGTTTAAATAAAAAACCATTTTTAATGATTCTTTTACAGGGTGGATTCACGCCATTACATCTTTCCTGTCAAAATGGCCACAATCAATGCTGCAGAAATTTACTTTTGGCGGCTTGTAAACCGGACGTCAGGAACAGTGTAAGTATTTCTCAGATCTGTTAAACTTTTCATTTGAATTGATGACATATCTTCTTAATTGGTTTCTATTTCAGTGAAGATGGGTAATCTACTACTAAAATAAATAACCCAGACGATGTGTAGACAACTAATTAAAAAATTTTTATTTTATATAGGAGGTGCAAGATACTCCCTTGCATAATATTTTTCCTATCTTAATATCTGAAATTGGGTAGTTGTCACCTTAATTTGATTAATTATTATTGTTACTGAGTTGCATGCTTATGAGATCAGGTTTACATAAAGCAATAAGGATGAGTAGTGAAGTTCATCGGATGAAATAGGAGATATGAGCATGTGGAAACTTTCTTGAGCTCTCTTCTATATTGCTTCGAGCTTTGAGACCGTATCCTTAAAATTCAAAGAACTACATGTCTTTTAATCATCATTTATCATAGGTCGTGAAAAATAATTTTAAAATAGTAAATTCAGTGAAATAAATACTTTCGTATCCCATAAAATCATGATGGAGCATAAACTTAGGAATTTCATCTTTTTTAAAAGTTAGTATAAGCAGACAAATACAGGTTTGAATTTTGATGCTCAATTTTGATAAAGAACATTATTCTGCAACTCATTTTGATGAGTCTTATAATATTTTGAACATGATTTTGACTTTCTTCTACCAGATGATTTTTTTAATGCTCAGAAGTATATGATTTGTTAAAAAGTTTTTCAAGCCAAATAAAATAAATAGATACCTTTTTTTAACCCTTTGCATTCGGATACTGACACTCATTCACCATTCAAGGCGGTGCATCATTATGACAGTTTATTTACTTATTTTTTAATTTTAATTGTTAAAAATAACTATAAAATGGTGGAAAATAATTCGGAGGAAAATAAATTAAAAACAATTATATATATATATATATATATTGGAGCGATGAACAAGTCCTTGTCTTAAGTGAATAAATATGCATCGAATTACTTTTCTGAGTGCAAAGATTTAATAACTGATTATAAATTTGTATATTGTTTATTCATCCTCCATCCGTCTTTGAAGAAGTATTGAAATAGCCAAACCTTACCTATCTGAGCATTAAACAATTGACTTCGCGCCAGCCCGAAGTTCAGATCTTTTTGTCTTTGCAAACAAAAGGGCAGACAACATGCAGACATAATTACAAAAAAATATTTTTGTACTCATAGAAGTATAAATCTTCGAAATTTATTAAAATATCACTATCAAAATTTTTGTGGATATTATAATAATTTCTATGTGCATACTTCGTATGCTTAAGTAAAACGTAAAAAAGTAAATACATATATGAAAGTAAAAACATCGAGCAGGATTTGAATTCTACAAATATGAATATAAATTGCTACTAATATTTCCATCATGATATTATTGAATACTTTTTACTTCAAGTTATTCAATGTGTAATTTTTAATACTTTTCTGTCTTTCGTTCACCCTTGTTTATTAAAATCGAATACATCATATTTCCAAAATTCTGAAAGGAAAATTATTATTTCCTAAATCTTATTATCATTATTATTATTTTTTGCCTTTGGATAATTTAAACGGGAGTTTTTAGTTATGAAAATATGTTCTTTTTTAATAATCGTGACATGCAAAATATATTAATTTTTTTCAGCAGTATGGTGATACACCACTTCACACAGCAGCAAGATATGGTCACGCTGGAGTGCTAAGAATTCTAATTAGCGCCTTCTGCAATGTTAACGAGAAAAACAAAGTAAGCACTTTTTCATTCACAAAATATTTCTTAGAGTGCATATATTTTGATGAATTTACATGAAACGCAGTTTGCAAATTTGTAAAGTTCATAAAGAACATTTTCCTC
This sequence comes from Argiope aurantia, assembly GCA_026543865.1. Lineage (NCBI taxonomy): Eukaryota > Metazoa > Arthropoda > Arachnida > Araneae > Araneidae > Argiope > Argiope aurantia. The sequence continues at coordinate 430,057 of JAPMOR010066402.1, forward strand.
GAAAGTATTTATTTTAACTTTCACAATAGTCAAAGTAAAGTGATAAAATTTTTCTGGACTTCAGAACGAAATACTCTCGAACACGTATGTTTTATAAGCAAAATCCATATATATGTATATATAAATAACAGAACAATAAAATAATAAACTATAAAAAATTCATTAAAAAAACACAGAAACAAAGTAGAAATGTAAATATATTTTAGGATTTCTGTTACGATTTTTTTGGGGGCAAGGGGGATGCTCATCAACATATCGATCATGTTAATATGACCTTATTCTATGTACAATTAAACTTGCGATGAAGAAATTTCCAGGAACTAATTCCTTGAAAAAATAAATCTGTTTTATCATTTTTAAAAATAAACTCCTTGGTAATAAGTAAAAAATGGGACATTTAATTAAAATTCAGGACACCTTTTTATTTCAGGAGGAAGAGTTGACAATCGCAACGGTCCCGTTAAATCCATGCCATCTGGCCACTTTAGCTTTAGTCATTTTGCTATAGCTTTTCTTTTCTGGAAATTTTTGCAATTAAATTGTCATGAAACTGATGTCGTGAATAATAACATAAATTTTCCTTTAATAATGAATGGAATTATGTTCTTCTAGAGCTAGAACACATTTAAAGATTTTTTTTTAATTTTCACTTTTAATTTCTTTTTTACTTTGTCTCAATTAGATCCAACGCCATAAAAAAAATTGCTAAACTCAGTTCCTATTAAAAAAAAACAACTTTAATTTAGTTGGTTTCGCATTGAAGACAAAACTGTTAATTGTTAGTTACCTTGTTAAGATGCTGAATAACAAGTGAGTTGGTACTTTCCTCTGCAACTTTATGGCTAGTTACACATACAGCGTATTAAAAGCACACTGCAGTAAAATTTCTGACGCTATCGTCGCAATCGGTAGAGTTCCACCAACAAACAAATTTACTTTAACCGTTCTATTTAAACTATTACTTCTTAAGTGTAATTTGAAATGAATAGAGAGCAAATTCTAGCTTTATTGTTATTCCATCGTCGATTGAAGAGGGGAAAAATCGATTTATTTGGATTCATCCAATTAATCAAAAAAAAGGGGATGAATTTGGAGCTTTTTATACGTTATCGGAAGATTTGAAGCAAAATATTCTTCAATTACTTTAGAATGTCGATGACTTCCTTTGATGGATTACATGGGTGGTAAAAAGGTATCATTCAGCACAAAAATAATCAAAAGAGGAATTGCATTCAGTTTCTAGCAATAACACTGAGATAATAAAATAACTTTTTAAATCTATAAGTTGGAGTATTAAATGGCATTGAGTTAAATAAATGTTTTACTTACGATTATTTTCATGCATTATTATTATAAAGTTTTGAAGGCTCATAATAATAATGTTGTTATAAACCTTGATGTGTTTATTGAGGCAATTCCATAAAAACATACAAATACCAACAGAACCTTGGATACACCTTAGACACATAAATATATAATTAATATTAATTATATAATTAATATTACCATTCATTTGTTCTAATGGTCGCTGTCGACAGTAAATGCCGTTTAATTTTTGTACATATTGGCTGCTATGGAAAAGACTGACTCGTCGATTTTTAAGTAAACTCAACTGTGGAAATCAATAAAAAGTACTTCAAAAAGATCTACCTGATGAAAAGTGTTAGGCACAGAAAATCCAGAAGTTCCATACATTTTTATTGGTGATACAGCATTTGAGTTGCATAAAAATCTGCTCTAAGTCCATAAGCTGGAATACATTTGCTAGTCGAAAAGAGAATTTCCAACTATCGATTTGTCAAGCAAGAAAGTGCATAAAATGTGCTTTCGGTATCCTCAACAATAAATGGGGAATATTCCATCGTCCTTTTAATGTTCTACCACAATTTGTTAATGATATTGTTAAAGCTTACATTATTCTTCCTATTTATGGTAATGAGGGCACAAGGTTAATTATATGATTGTAAGATGTTCAAGGAGATAATATTACAAGAGAAGGTCTAAAAGCAAACAATGTAAAAAACATTCTATGTAGATATTTTGGTTTAAACGCAGGCATGGTTTCCTAGAATACATTTAAAATATAAAAATATTCAGATCGCCATGATGTTAACGACAGATAGTTGTAAAATATACCGCTTTCTTATTAAAACAAGTATTCCAAGAAAAAATGTTTTTCTTCGACTGATTTTTATTTATTTGTAAAATATTTTTGTCGTATTAGAAGTAAGTTAAAAACATAATGAAACTTTTTTGAAAAACGTAATATTCTTACTAATTTTCCAATAATGTTTATATTTTTTACAAAAAAACAAACACACATTTATTGATAATAGCCGATTCAGAAATAAAAAGGATACATGATTAAATCCAGAAACAATAGTGCAATATAAATAAAAATTCTCTGGAACTAGAGAGTGTTACTACTGTCATTTCTAGATTCTCAATGTTAGATTTTTTGTCTCTATTTTTTCTTCTTCTAATAAGTATATATGAGAAAATATGGATTTACTACTATAAGTCGTTTCTCTCTTTTTCTTCCAGTTGACCAAAATCGTTACAAATTGCTAGACAAATTTCATGTCAACCGTTGTGTCAACCGTCTTCAAATATATAAAGAGTTTTATCCCATAAAACAGACCTTCCTTGGATTAAAGCAATTAAAATTTCACTATCCATATTTAGCTCACTCATGTTCATAATAGATAAAAACCTGTTGATGCTATAAAAAAAATGTTTTACGTAGGAAGGTAAAATTTGCCGTTAAAAAAACCCGCTATATGTGTGTAAGCTTGCATTTGGTTATGTGCGCCTGTTGTTGGACTGCGACGGTAAAACTATAGCTGGTTCCAATGGCAGTCGATGTCTACACAACATCCGCCAACAGTAAATTGACTGCGCGTTTATTTTTCCGTCTTATGTATTAGCTCTAATTTACTTCAATGCATTATTGTAGTTTCAATGGCGACGGTAAATTTTCCTTAGCGGTAAAAACCGTGTGTGTGTAACCAACCTAAACCAGTTTGAATCCGACGGATTTAATACTCACTAGATTCCCTTATTCGGTGAATTTTTAATAAATTCAGGTTCCCAACTCGTAATCTAGATTCGTAGTATACGGAAGAAAGTTCTGCCTCTGGTCATCGTCGCTTTCACAGAAATAGAGAACATACATTGTAACTTGGTGGGGGAAAAATGCAATTTGACATTAATCCCTTTTAAAATCCTTATTTTACTGCCAAGTATATAGCAGAAACATGTGTTTGTAAGTTAAAAATTCATAAAGACGTGAATTTCCTTAAATTTGTTTTTCTTATATTTTATTTTGAAAAACTTAAATGTGTTTTAGAGCAGATATTTACTTTACAGGAAGTAACAATAGTAATTCATTTCAGAATGGAGATACGGCTCTTCATGTTTCTGTTGCAATGGGAAGAAGTAAGCTGACACGCATTCTTTTGGAAGCAGGATGCGATCAACAAATAAGAAATCATGTAAGTTACAAGTGTAATAAGCAAGTAATATATAGTAAGTGCAATAAATACTGAGTAATATTGTGTAATTTAGAATGTAAACAAATATATTAAGTAAAATAAGTCCAATATTATATTAAATTCAAATATGAAATAACTTGAAAATTACCATTAATAGTAAATGCAGAATAATTTCATGTCAGTGCTTCAAATTTAGTAAACTCCAGCAGTACGATTCATTCATGTTGACTAAGAATACTTTGTCAATATTCCCATTTTGAACAATGACCAGTGTCTATAACAATAATCAAAACACAGGCTTTCATATCTTGATTACTGTTTCTAATATGCAACATACTAAGCTGCATTCTTGAAAAATGAAAAGTAGCAATAAAAATATTGAAGGTCAAAATTTTATTAATCGATGTATTTATTTATTTGTATTGGTAAAAATTAAGGTATTTACTCCGAAACATTCCAATTTGGGAATATTTAATTGACCAAGATTCAAAAATACATGAAAAACTGTGAAATAATATTCACTTCATACACATGAAGAAATGATATTCATTTCACACATACAAAGAAACAATATTTATCTTATCGAATTAAAAAGTTTGCAAATTATATCCGAAGAAATAATTAAAACATTTAACATCAATTTATAATGATTATAATAACAGTAAATGAAAAAAAGTTGTTAAAATATTGATTTCTTTTATTGTGATTTGATTTAAAATTCTTATAATAGTAACATCTCAAAAACACAAATAAAAAAATCGAATTTATTAAATTTTTGAAACTTTATTCTCAGGTACATTGAAATCCCATTTCCCTCTTTTCTCCTTGTTCCTTTAAATTATGTCACCTTTATTGCAGCTTCACAGAGAATAATACAGAAAAATTTGCATAAAAAATTAGTGTAAATAATTTGCAAACGTTTTCTGGAAATTATTATTTACCATGTTCGAAAAAATTCTGGTTAACATTTAAAAGAAATAAAACTATTATTTTCTTCCCTTTTGTTAAAGTGTCACACATTTAAAAAATTGATTTTTAAAGATACATGAAAAAATCTAACATACTTATTCGCAATATAGCTTTTAAGTACAAAGATTTAAATTAAAAAAATCGTTTAATTTCAGAAATAATTCATTACAAAAGCAGAATCTGATTAATTTACTCGTTTATTTTTACTTATAAATAAATTTCATTTTGTATAATGTATTTTTATGTATATAGAAGGAATCATTATAAACTTTCACTCCAATTTAAAAACTTTCTTAACCAATAACCTATTTGAAGTAACTACAGTGATATGGGTTTTTGTTTGCTTTTCCTCTTTTGATATGGATTGAAGAGGTTTTATAGGGCTTAGATGGCAACGTACTATTGATTAATTAGCGAATAATTTAAATCAGTTAAGAAAAAATTTATCTGTAAAAAAATGAAACATTTTAATTATTATTTCTAGTTGTTTTTTAAAACATTTTTTTTTTCATAACAATAATAATTTTAGCCGAAAATAGTTAAAGAAAGAAATGAAAAATCAAAAACTATTAATATAAACTTTTATTAATTGTTATTTTCAAATTAAAAAATATCTCTCATATAGAAAAATTGTTGTCAATTATGAGATTAACATCGTTTACATAAATGGATAATGAAAACTATTTTTCAATTTCTTTCTTTTACAGCAAGGTGAAATGGCACGTGATATTGCAGAGAGAAAAGAATTCGCGGAACTGGTAAAATTATTGGATAACCCTCCTGTGACTTTGATTCATGTGGAACAACAGCAAACTAAAAAGATTTCGAAGTCATCATCCAAGAAAAGAGAAAAGGACAGCCACACATCGCAAGAAAGTGGCGAGAAGGATAAGAAAGATAAACACAAAAAAGTACGTATGAAAAAAATTATTAATGAACATTTTTTTCTTCTATTTTTGTTTAATTTTTAATTGCCATCACCATCTGCCATATAGGGTGCACATACCCGGAATTTTTTTCGTTCCCATGGCTTACAGGAAATGATTTTCTGAAAACACACCACAGAAATTTTCATTTTATCACATCCGTATCATTTTTTAGGAAGCAGATGCTTCGTAGATGTCAGTATCGGAGACTTACTTTTAAATCAATAATGCTTTGATTTAGAATGCATTTACAGTTAGCAGGTGATGTGAACAGATTCCAGAGACAAAGCTTTCCGCAGTTTCCTTTTTAATTTTTGTAAGCGAACAAGAGAATTTAATTCTTGAGTAATCTGAAATTGATTCAAAAGTAGCACCTCAATTTTGTCAAAAATCAGATGCTTCCAATTTTGAAGTTTCAAAATCTGGGGATAGTGACGATTCTTTGCAGCTTTTACCAAGAAGCCAATGGAACAAAATCGTGCCCAAATGCCATTGTTGATATTTATCTCTCAACATTTTTAACACAAATTATTGTATTAAATCAAGACTGTAAGCAAATTATTACGTTAAAAGGTTTATGATATGCAGGCTACGTTAAAAAATTTATAATATGCAGAAAAATTATTAAATTTTTAAAAGAAAATTTTGTGGTTATTATTCAAAGTAATGCAGAATCAATTTTTAAAAATAAGGAATTAAGTATATCAGAAAATATACACAATAAAATGAACGAGATGGTTGTTAATTTATAATTCTTTTTATCGGTGATATAATCCAATTAAATTTGCCGTTGGCAGCTTAATATGTTGCATTATTTCAATGTCCGAATAAGTCCATATTTTGCATTGGAAAAAAAAAGTTGAAGCTGACAGATATTAGATGGTTGGGACACTTGCACAATATGATTTGATGCCATCAAGAATATTCATGAACAAATGAAAAAATATTATTTTATACAACTGAAATGTCTATTATTGTTAAAAGTATTTTGCTAAGAGAACCATGAATACAAATTATGAATAGAAGATTCAATTGAAATAAAACAGTCATTATTGAGAGCGAACATGATTATCACCAAAAGGCGGCAATTAAAAAATATAAGTAAATAATAATAAACAAAAGTTTAAAATTAGTTCGCCGTAAAAAATATTTAAAAAAAAAACATATTGGCATATTTTTTTTCTAAAACATTCTTTTATAATTATACATTTTCTTTGTGACTTTTACCAGAGTAAGAAACATCATCACAAGGTTCATTTTTCTGACAAGGAAAAGAAAGGCAATATTAGTCCATATGGATGTCACATGTATCCAGATATGAATTACTTTCCAACACTCAAGCTGAAGTCACTCCCACAAGAGCCTCTGAAATCAGGAGAACAGTATTATGCTGATCTGGCTGGAAATATTAAGAAGGTAATTTAAAGTTAAAAGTTAATTTTGCTTCAAAATAATAAAACTGCTCCACTTTGTGAAATAAGTTATAAATTTGAATATGTATATAGTATAATAATTTCAGAATTTCAACAGATAAATGTAAAATTTAAAAATTTTATTCTGCATCAGTGGTGTTATTTGGCTGTAAGTTTGAGGAACAATAAATCTCAGAATTAAAAGAATAAAATAATTTAAATAAAAATTATGTTGTTTAATAAATTAATAAAATGACAAAAAAAAACATTTAAAAAAATTTGTCTTGTTCCAGATTGATACATTCAAATAATGCAAGTTCAATGATACAGTAAGGATCAACGATATCCATAACATAATTTTCAGTCCTTCATCATATTTGGCATTATAATATGAAGTAATAAAGAACTGTTTTGTTTTTGTAACATCAGATAAGCTATGTCACCCCTTCCCCAAATTACACTATGATTGAAGCATAATTCTTCCCTCCTATTCCTTCCCTTGTATTTTGTAGCAGCATAACAGAAATAATTTGCTCAATCAGAAAAAAAAAATATATGGAAGCTATAAAATGTTATTGAAATTGAACAATATATATATGATTTTTAGAGGAAATATACCCCTAAAAGAAACATGAAAAACAAATGGGTATTCGCATTTTTTTTAAAGAAAAATAATGTTCAGAAGTGCATTATTTCACTATCTTTATGTGAAATTACAATGGAATTTTGCATTGCATTTAGAGAAATATGCACTTCCAATGAATACTACAAAAGACGCCACAAAATTCTATATGGTACTTCTTTGAGAATAAATAAATGAATAACGAAATCCATTTCAAATATTAGAGAGTGTATCAAAGTGAATTAATATATCTTTTTCATCCAGTTTTTAAGATCACTCATATCAAAATTAAAGAAGTATCATCATAACTAATCTTAGGAAGAAAAAATTTTCAAGAAAATTACTGGGAGTAAAATTTGACGATTTCAGAAGAAAAAAAAAAAAGCTTAATATTTGACAATTATGTCTATATAATCTTGTTCCTACATTCATAATTAAATCTTTTTTATAGATAATATATTACAAGAATTGAAGCATGCCATTTATATTGTATAAACTACTCAATCTACATATCATTTACATTTCTAAAATCAGAAAGTATGAAGAAATTGTTTCTGGGGAACTGCTTTTTATTATTATTCCTTTAACATTTCCCTTTTATTATTATTATTCCTTTTCTTTTAAGGATTGTGAGGACAATTACTTATCCCCCTCCTTTTTTTAATTTGCAGGGTCCGAGAGGGCTTGGATACATGTGCTATTGTGCCCCATTTTTTAATCATGTAGAGAAAAAACTGGATGCCAATAAGAAAGAGCTTTTTGATCATATCGATAGTAGAAATGAAGATCTGAAGGCGAAAATAAATCATCTTGAGCAAAGGACTCATGATCAGCTATTTAGCTTAAACCAAAAAATGAAAGAAAGCTTAGCATTGGAGCGAAGCGAATGTGCGGAGCGTATAGACAGAAGGCTTTTCAGAGAACGGCGTGAACTAGAGCAGCAACAAGAAACGAACTTACGGAAACTACAATCAGAAATGAAGTCTATGTTAGGAAAATCTCCAAATGGAAGTAGAACAAATGGATATTGCGAGACACCTTTGGAAAATGGTGCTATGAACTACCACATTCATAACGGGAACCAACCTTTATTAAGGTCCAAATCTGAAGATCTACTCTCTGAAACAAACAGCAACCATAACAGTGTGTCCCTTATGTCTAGCACTGTTACTGGCGTTTCAAGATTTACAAATAACAGCAATTATCAAAGGACATATCTAAATCCTGCACAGTGTGGAACAAAGCCAAAAGTCATTAACATATCCAACATTTCATCCAAGATGAGATGCTTAGGATATCCAGAATTGAAAAGTGAAAGTAGAAGTGAAGGTGATTTGACCAGTTGTCATACAGAAAAAAATGAATACGACGTCAGATCACCACCAGATGGCAATGTGAACTATTCAGTGAAATCTCCTTATGGAATTGCTGTGGAGGACAGGCAACTACAATGCAGCGCACAAGACCGATGGAATGCAAATAATGTTGGAAGTGGAGTTTTATGGAAGAACACACAATATAATAAATTTTCAGGTACTTTACCTGATAATAAACCTGTATTTCCACCAGATACAGCAAAAAGTCCAAGCAGTTATGTGGCAGCTCGACCTACATATTGTACAAATCATAATCATGATCAAAATAGACTTCATATCACAGATAATTCACAAAATGATCACAAGAGCCAAATTAGGACTCCTGCAAACGGTTTACAATCCACATTAAGGGATGGTGTTTCTTTATCTAGCAATCAAAATGGGAATTCAAGTGAAAGGAGTCCTGTGCTCCCTGCAGGGTTAGAAAATGATGGATCTAGTTTTGTTTGAAAATACCATTTTGTACAGAAAAATAAATTATTTTTTTTACATTATTTGCTATTTTGTATTTCTTTAATTCATTCTATTATATTTGTTTTATATTAATTTTGTTAAAACATTTTTTTATATTATATATCCTACATGAAATTTTTTTAATATAAATGTGAAGCTGCTTATTTTAAAATCACATTCTTTTTTTATAAGATTAACTAAAGATGTTGCACATTTTTTGCTAAAATAAAACTGGGAGTAGAATACATTTCAAATTTAACATAATTATTTAATTTTTTAAATATATAAATTATTAATTATTTAATTTTTCCCCATCAAACAGTCTATCATAAAAAATTAAATCCAACTGACATAATTAGTTAATTTTGCCACAATCACATAAAACAATATCTGCACTTAGTGCTTAAGGATTGAAACACATCTATTTTTTTTCTATTTATAATTCTAAAAAATTCTTTAAAATTAAAAGAAAAACATCTGAATAAAATATATGATTATATGATATATATCTTCATAAAAATCATACGGCTAAAATTAAAAAAAATATATCATTATATACCACAAAAACACATTTCCGATACATAAAATCACAATAATTGCTGCAAAAGTTAAATAAAGTTAGTTTACTTCTCTTGCATTTCTTGAAAACATGCTAAATTCATTGGTTATCATCCCTCACATTGACCTTTCCCCACAAGAATTTCATTTATTGCTTTGATTTTCTTTTTTATTCTTTCTTTGCAATACTATTTTTATACAAATCATACACACTTTTATACACATCATAAACATAGTGTTTGTTGGTTTATTTTATCCACAACATTTTTTTTTCTGATCTTACTTTTTTTGAAAATACTGATTTAATGGAATATAAATATTTGTTTACAACCAGACACAATCTACTTGAATACTAAACAAAATGTAAATTATATTTTCAATCAAAGGGATAGATTTTTCTTTTATTTACTGGAAGGCTATTGAAAGAGTTGGAAGAAAGCTCAAGTCAACAAAATAGAAATTTTGCATGAATGACATTTAGGGAGGGGATATTTTCTTTCCCAAGTCAATGATAATTATAAAACTCAGTCAGTTTAAATATTTCAAAACTGTTCTTTCCTCTTCAGTATGTATATAAACCTTTTCATTTTTTAATCATGCTTTAAATAAATAAACATTTATCAGTTGATGTTTAACTTATAAACAATAACTCATTTCATTCTATTTTTGCATAGCAAATGCTGTATAAATCAATTACAAGTATGAACTTATTATTACAATTATAATAACAGTGTTGGTAAAAATTTAAGAAAGTAAAAAGTAATTTAAAAAACTTATCTGCAAAATAATTTTTACACTCTAACTTTGTCTGAGTTTTCATATTATAATTTTATGAATTCATTTACAAAAGATATTTTTAAAAAAATGATTTATTAAGGAATAATCAACATTTAAAATCTTGTAAAAAATTATACAATTTGTGATAGAATAATATCAAAATGAAAAGTAAAAGAAAACAAATACCTTTTTTATTTAATATATTTATATACAGTACATAAACTTTCATCATACATCTACAGAGTAATAAATCACAGAGACATACAAAACAATACAGTTTCTCTTAAAACAGTGTCAAGTACTCTCTAAAACATCCATCTTTGACCAAGCATCAGGATAATTCTCAATAGTTAATTCTTTGAAAATTTGCATTTTCACGGGAAAATTTCCATTTTGAGTTACTTTACCAATACCTTTAATTATGATTCTATCGACAAGAAGAAATTTTTGATTCTCAGGGCTATAGCCTTTAATAAGATCTATTTCATCTTCAGTGTAAACCTAAAAATTAATATATATTTAAAAATAATTAGACAGAGAATAATAACTTAAGATAAAATGAATAACTTAAGAAACAAGAAGTTTTGGAAATCAAACACATTTTATTATTTTCTAAGGGTATATAAATCCTATCCGTTTAAATTTTCTCAACATTTAATATTTGTTACTATTTTGAAGCAGAATCTAAAGATGATGATAGTAATTAAAAACAAAAGGCCAATTACATTTATTTTCACTTGAATAAGCATCTAATTGTAAATATGTGCAGTAAACTTTAAAAAATATTACACTGCCGAACACCAATCTGACTCTTTTTATTATGTGGTATTTTCAACAGGGTGAATGGGGAATATTAAAGAAAGGACAAGTCACTGTGTGCAAATACTGACTATATTTATGCAACATAAATTACACGCTGTTCCTCGGATTTTTAATTATATTTTGAGCATACAGATTTCGGTGTTTAAATGCAAGTTTTATTAGGAAATTTCTACTAATATAGCATTTTTTTCAATTTAACAGTCTTTTAGTCTAATATATGCCAAATTACTGAGAGTATACTATATATAATTTTAATTTTATGAAAAAATAATGCAATACCATTAATTGATAGAAAAATATGGCATTTTTGAAAAAAGGATATTTTAGGCTCTTTATTAGCTTCAATAAATACTTTTAAAAAGAAAGAAGAAAATCTTCTTAAAAACTATTAAATCATATACAAGCATTCATAATATTGTTTCTGAATTATTGCATATTTAATAACTAGAATTCCAGCTATTATTATTGAATAAAACATTAATAATAATAACAATTAATGATTAAAATAAGCTTACTGTTGTGGCTTTCTTTAGAATTTTCTGCCCATTTATTCTTATTCTATTAGCATAAAATTCCTTTTCAACTTTCCTAAAGGAAAAAAGAAAAGTAAACAAAAAGCCCTATTATAATTCCAATGTATTTCAAATATTAGATAAGAAAATACAGTAAATACTTTTTCTATGGCACTAAGACAATAATATATATAAAACTAAAACAATAGGGAATCTCCACTCCCCCCTCCATATGAATATCATAAATAGAAAAAATCAACAAAATTAATACAACTTAATTGGAAGTAACCCAAAATTTAAATAAACTTGGTTTCATTAAAGTTATTACTGAAAATAATGAGGTCTTAAATTATATTCTAACTTTATAGGGACACATACTGGAATCCAAATTAAACTAATGTATTCAAACTATTCACAGGAAAATTCAAAAATTTGTATCATCACCTTGTGACTGAAATTTTTTTAACCATTATTTCTGAAGGAAAAATCAATATCTGAAATACTTCTTCTTCCTTCAATCTTCCTAATATCTCGAAAATATCTCCTCATAATATGTATTTATCACTCTAATTTAATTAATACAAACCAAAATATAATGCTTCTTGGATTACCAACTCAGTAAATAATTTTTTATTCCTCCTTTTCTACATATGTATGTGAAATTGCCAGTTTGAACAACAAGCAATTTTGAAAAAAAAAAAAAAAAAAAAAAATTAAAATGTGTATGAAACACTTTCTCTCATTAGTGATAAAAAAGGGTTTATTTTAGATGTTTCAGATAAGAATTACCATATTTATTGCAAATTGTATCCTATTGGAAAATTGAGATATTAATTAACAAGGTGTCATTCTTTAAAACCAAATGAATATATATATGTAATAATATTTTAAAATCTAATTTAAACTTAATTAATTTCTTAACTATCAGTTAATTTGTCCCATATCAAAGTCATTCTAAAATATTCTCTTATTTCCTGATCCCATTCCACTTTTTCTATTTAATTAATGCAACAGAAAGCTCTGTAAAAATGCTTTAGTCAGCGATTCCCACACTCCGAGTGAAGGAATAAAAAATGGCCAGTCTAGCACATTCTTTTAAAAGATCCCTATGATTCCCTTGCCTGGGTTGACGCATGTAGAGAAATCCCTATAAAAAGCAATGGGAAAAATATTCTACCTCTCTTTTATGTTTCTTCTGATCTTGTGCTGCACTGCGAACGGAAGTGTTTTTCGTGCTGCTTGTGTCTCCCGGGATGGAAATAAAACGAAGATAAAAATTCGAAGTGTCATTTCTGTCTTCGGCCACAAACAGAACATAATATGTAAACAAAAAAATTATGTTTACACACCCACACCCACACCCATACAGATAATATGATGCATATGTTTTTTTATAGTATTTACATCTTCATATAAAAACAAATGACAGAATGCATGAATTTATGGCTTTTAAATATCATCTGAAATATTTCAATAAAGGAAGAAAATTGAGAAGCCCATAATCATACCAAACATATACCCAAAATAAAAAGAGCATATACAGGGCTAATTGCATACTAAATAATCACTATTACTAATAAAGATGAATGTGTGTATGAATGTGCTGGCACTCTACAAGTTAAGACTATTTAATATAGAGCTCCAAATTTGGCACATATGTAATTTCTGCTTCTTGAAGAGATGTTACAAATTAAAATTAGAGAATTTTCAATAATAAGTGAAATTTTGATACTTTGCTATAATTTCACATATATTAATAATTCCACATATATTAGTAAAAAAAATTACATCAAGTTGAAAGTCTATTTTTAATAATTTTCTAAAAGCCTGTTGCCTTTAGTGACTAGCTTGCTCACCCAGATTATTGACTTTTTTTAGCTGTCAAACTATTATTACAGAATACATTTTTCTTTAAAAAAATCACTTCGTTATTAAATAATATGTAATAATATTAAATAAGACTGATAAACATGAATTTAATTTATTCAGTCTATTACAAATTATAGTGTGTGCAAATTTTAAAAAAAATGCAAATACTATGAAATAAGATTGGAAGTGAAAATCTGACTTCGATGTTCATATATAAGGAAATTTTTTTTAATCCGAATTTTAACATTGCCATAAGAATTTAATATATAGAGAAATAAATTTTTTTAAATCCAAATTTTAACATTGGCATAAGCATGCAATTGAATGTTTTGATGAATGAGCGTGAATTTTATTATAACATGAAAAATATTTTTACAGATTGCATATTAAATTTAATTTAAAAAATTTATTAAAAATAATGAAATCAATTTTATTTTTGTAAAATTTTTATTAATAAAAAGATAATTTTGTTTTTTTGTTTCTTAAAACAATGCAAAACCCATTTTTATGTGATAATAGTTTTGGAAGATATGGCCCTCAATTTCCATAGTAAACTCATAGTAATCTCAAATTTGGTGGCATCAGAGCTTATTTTTATGCTCAATTAAACATTTTGTTTGATAATTATGGCTTTTCTTTCTTTTTTTGTTTGACACCTTTTGCATCTCTTTCTTTCTGACTGAATGCAGTTTCCTTTTTTTACATATTGCGAACCTTTGTTAGAGTATTTCTAATAATATTTTGCAATTCCATAAACCAGTGAAGTTTTGAATTAAATATTATTATAAAAATCAATCATATAATTAATAATTAAATATTATAATTTCAATGAAGCAATCTGAAATATTTGTGTAGAGATTTACTACCAATACATTCAACTGTTACTAACCAGCAATAAATAATACAAGTGATTTTTGTGCCATGTACTTTAGCCTTTATGACTCACTCACTCACACACACACACTCACACACACACACACACACACACGCACATGCACATATCAATGTTTAACATGCATTTTGCAATATATTTCATTTTGGAAATAAAATTGAAATAATTTTCATTGCTTCTTCTAACATTTCATTTCCCCATTTTATTTCATTGTATATGATCAAGATATAAGATTCGGTTTATGAATCTTATATAGATTAGATTGAATAGCTTTATATAAATTATTAATACAATTTTTGATATTCTACAAAACATAGAATAAAGGCTTAACTTCAAAATCAAGCAATGGTGAAAACTTTTCAAAAATTCATCACTTTTCAGATATTGTTGCTCTTTCCTGTGATATAACTGGATGCATAAAGAAATAGATAGAAAATTAGAAAGGTGCATAGTACAATTAACAAGACAGTGAAAGGTTTCTAAAATAGTATGAGTCATATGTTTATCAAAGTAGCAGTTAATAAGCATTTTGCCAAGAAAGTCATTAAAAATGGATAATAGAATATTTTTTTGAAATTTTTAACCATCATTACCTTAGCAGATCAATTGTTCATCAGAAATAGCTTATATTATAATATAATACTGATTAATACAAATACTTGAATTTTAATCAATTCTAATTCTATTAAAGTTTAAAAGACATTCCAAGGTGTCATTTTCATTTCCAATGTTTATAAGTACCAAATTTTTGTAATTGGTAACAGTTGAATATACACATTCTGTCTCTGAAATCAAAATTAGATTGATCTATAAAGGGAGGGAAGAAAAAGGAGGAGCAAATAGAAAAGGGTTGAGTTTTCATGGTTACATAGTTGTTTTGTTTTTGTTATTAAGAATACAATCTTTTATTTTTGCAATGTTTAGAGATCAGCATTTTTAGATTAAAAAAAAAGTAACAAAGAAACTAAAATTCATTTTCCTGAATTTTATGGCAATTTTCAAAATTCTTTGCATTTTCCTTGTTTATTTTTTAATGATGATTTTAAAATTCCCAGTTTATGGCAACCATGTAATCTGGGAAAATAAAGAAGTACATCAAGGTATTATTAATATCATTCTTTCTTAAATGTTAACTAATACACAGAATGGTACTGAGAATAACACAAATTTGCTATGTGCTATCAAGGAAGACTTTAGGATACATTCTCTTTGTAGATAGATTATAATTAATATAAACATTTCAGTTCTATTTTAAAACATATTTTTGTAATAATCATAAACCATACTAGCAATAATCGCAAAACAAATATTTAATTTTCTGATAGGTAATAGAAAGGCATACATAAATAATGGAAAATTTTAATAGTAGATATTTTAACACTGTAAATCAAATAAATTAAATAAAACAGGAAAAAATTGTGACAAAATTTAATAAAAATTTACATACTTTTTTGTTATTCCAAGACCAGCTTTAACAATAGAATCTACTCGAAGAGAAGGAAGGGATTTTGTCATTATATTAAAAGTATCCCCAATTTCATCTGGCTCTATACTTTTAAAATCTTCATCTTCTTCTTCACTTTCTTCATCTTCCTATATAAAATTTTAAAAAAATACTTAATGCACAAAAGAATTAAAAAAAAAAAGAACACGGAAGAATAAAAGAATATAATTTTCAAATTATATTTACTAAGTTATTATACAAAAGAAAGGCTAATATTAAATAAGAGAAGTCTCATTTGATAAAGAATGATGGAGATGATTATATAGATAATATTAATTTTAAATAAAACACTTTTGCTGATTTTACTAATTTAAAACTGTTTCACCACATTCTCCAAATCTAAAAACAATGTCAAAACTTTATCCACAGTAAAATCTAAGGATTCTGGTATAAAATATAATAAAGAAAAATTGATTTAATACTTTTAAAGATTTTTATAAATTTAGAATCTTAAATTATCATTAAAAATATTTTTAAATATCATAATAATTTTTATTATATTATACAGTTAATAGTTTTAAATAATATTTTGCACTTCTTGGCTATAAGGTAGTAAGTTACAAATAAATAAAACTTGCATCCAACTTTAAATTTTCAATTTCAAAAATTTATTTAGTAATTGTATATCAATCATAGACCAGCAATAAATAGCTAATGATCACAAACTAAAACTCTTTTTAATAACTTAAGTTTGACAATAATATGTTGTTAATACACAAGTTCCAATTATTTTACAAAAGTATTAAAAATTATCTAGAGCATAAACACATATGTAGTAATTTACAATTAATTTAGTGTCTAGAAATAATTTTCTAATTATTCGATACCCAACTTTACTGCAACTTTAACTTCTAAGTTACATGGGCTATTCTTTTCCTGAAAGAAAAAAATGCTGAATTTGCAAATTCTTTTCTAAAACTATATAAGCTCAGAATATTTTTTTCCACAGATTCTTTTTCCTGTTTTCTATCTTTCTATTTGGCTCACTACATGCTCAAAGAAATGTTAACAAAAGCTAAAAATTAAATTATTTCTTTGAAATTATGAACAATAAAAAATGTAAAAGAAATCAATGCCTGCTTCTTTAAAACATATTTTGCACATATCTACATATATATATTAAATTGATATATGTATTTTTCTCTGTAATCAACATAGTTTTTCTTAATTGCCATATATATTAATGTCTGGTAAAATAGAATAAAATATGATTAAAAGTCAATTAAATTTAACATATTTGTCTCAACGAATTAATAGGCACTGTAATAATATGAGACTGATATTTCTTCTGTTTACATAAATTTAATTGTAATCATTCCTGAATAAATTAGAACAAATTATTATCTATTTTTCTAATGCTTAGAACATGTTGAACGCTACTAAATATAGTAAGTATATACCGGTATAAAAAATTTAGATTACAAACATGAAATTGACATCCTGAGTAATAATTTGTAATGAATTTCTATGCACATACACAATACTATAAGGAAGCTATAAGTAAAATAACAAAATGAACGTGAGCAATTTTTTTGTCAGATATATAAATGGATTCAAAGCATTTAACTGTTACAAAATTATCTTCTGACTATTTAGGAGAATGCATAACTTAACATATGTTGCATAACTTAATAAGCCTCAAATTGAGAATAAATTGTTGATTATAGTTTGTGACAATACATCCAATTCTTCTAACAGTAAAGATTTTAAAGTCCAAAGAATTATGGGAATGGGGTTATCAAACAGCAAAGACTCTTCCTGATTCAATTCTCAAAGATTCTATAGAAAATCCATCCATTGATTTCAATAGGATCAATACTCTTCCCTAAAAAATCTTTTGTAAACTGAATTCTGCAAAGTCTCACATTAATAAAAGTCATTAACATTCCCTAGAAAACACATTTCAAGCATTAAAACAGACTTCAAAGCCACCCACATCATTTGATAAATATATCCTATATATATATATTTAAATTGTTCACCAGTTAAATTCTAGCATTAATGTTCACAATAAAATAATCTCTCATAGTACATTCTCAAGAAAAGCCACATATAATGATTAAGGACTTCATTTTAATAACTCTGCATAGTCAAAATATCAAAAATAAAATAGCATACATAATGGTACACATAAAGAGCAGCAGCATCACTTGACAATATTTTTTAAAGTTACATTTTTGATGTTTCTTACGGCACTTGCCATGGACAAGCCTGCTGTTCGAAGTCAGCCGATTTAAGCCTGAGGGGGAGCACCTCTTGTTTCTATAGTAGCATCATCTAGGGCTAAGAGAACGACTTAGCTACACACACGTCACAACCCTTTTTACGAGGCAGACTTCATTCACGCATCTCATTCACTCAATCACAGAACATAATTTAGACCTGAATCAGAGAACGATCACCCCTGATCCAGTACCCCCAGTGGTATTACTCTTTGACCATGTCAGCCACCAAGAACGCAGGGAATCTTCGGCCGGCGGGGTTTGGGGAGGCGAATTCACCGCTCTACCAACCAGGCTATCCCGGCCTAGTTAAATTTTGTTTTATAGAACTATTTGAATTCCATTTTGAAGCTGTTTGCTTACTTTGTCTCTCAGATAGTTTGACAACCAAGAAATATGAGGAATAAAAGCAATAAATGGGCATGAAATAACAAACATAAGAAATGTAAGTTAGAATGATTCTTTGTATAACCTACAAAAGTCCGCTGAGCACCCAACTGATTGGATGATTTGAAAAAAAAAAAAAACCTTTTTTCCTTTTGGATTTATTTAAAGGAGGCTTGAGCATCTCTAAAGAGAATCTCAAGCTACAATCAGAACAGGACCAGCTTAAAGTACTGATTTTTTCCCCCTCTTCTCCCCTCTCATCAAAAGTTTGCATTCATCTTTTTTTTTTTTTCCTTTTGTACTGGACATTTATGAGTTTTGATTTTGGATGCTTGCTCCCTTGACAAATATACATATACTTTATTGGACATTCCTTTTTTTTTTTGTAATAAGTTACTCTTTAAAAAAGTATGTAGATAATTTTCTAAAATATTATTCAGATGAAAATATTAATGACGAATTAATTATTAGATGGAAAAAATGATGAAAATTATAGATCTTTTATTGCCCTTTTTCATTTAATATTCATTTTTAAATAAACTTACTAGGTGAAGATGAAAATGAATATGGGGGATGAAGCTCTGTACTTTTATCTGTTGAATTATCACTTCAATAATCACATAATTTTCTTAATAGATCTTGAAAATAGTAGATAATCAGTAAATTTGAAAGTTAAATTTTAGGTTATTTATGGGTACGCTATTATTATTGATTTAAAAATTGCAATCTCTAGAAGAAAAAAAATTCTTGCAATAAGAAACTTGTTCTGATGAAGTTTTTTACTTTTGCTAAAGTTTCTTTTCCCAATATTGATGGAACCTTAGTGGACCTAGGCTGTATGCAGATACCTCACATATTGAATCTTGACTTAACACTGATGAGGATAAGAGTTTTACATATTACATATACCCGAACATTTTAACTGATGAACTACATTTATGCCAAAAAGGTGAGCTTTCTGGAAATAATATAATGGAAGGGGATGCATACCACTTTTACTAGAAATAAAGCCATCATTTACAGAATATCTGTAACTAATGGATTTGTTGTTTCAATCACTGATCAGAGGCTCCATGAGAATTCTCTAACAATAAACTCTCTACAGAATTGTGCAATTAAAGTTACATATTTATACTTTACAGATGATGCAACTCATGGTCTTCTGCTGATGCTAATAAATTTATATCTTATCTAAAAATCCCAATTTTATTAGTGATATTCAGATTTCATCATCTGAAAAAGTGATTTCCTTATTTTTATAAAGATGACATTAACAGGAAATCATTATTACCATTGGAATTATTATTTGTTTATTCATAAAAGATAGTTGCAGTTTTTAGAAATTACTCCTCAGAAAATTTCTCATGGCTTATTTTCTTAGAATTATTAACAAGTAAATAGTTACTAACCGGTATTATTTAGCAATTTTTATCATATTTTTTAATAAAACAAAATATGATGAATAAAAGTACTGTACATTATTTTTAGTAATTTTGAACAGACGATTTAAAACACAAAACAAATGCAATAAAGGAAATTTTAATGTCCTGCTACATTTTGCAAAATAAATTAAGAAAGAACAAAAATTAAAATATTTTTGTTAAAAAATTTCTGCATTAAACTTTAAAACATCATCAAAATTCAGACTCAATGCAAGTTTCTCCAGTCACAAAATTTGTAAACTAAGCAACTTTTAAATATATGAACTTATCAAGTACCTCTAATTGTTTTTTAGAAGATTTTTTCTTTTTTGCATAGTATCTTTGAAATTCTAATTTCGCGTTTGATGATAAAGGTGACAAAAAGGAATATTTTGAGATAATTGGAAAAAAGTTTTCTGAATTTGTTTTTAATTGCTGCTTTTGTAAGAAAAATGAGTGTGATAACCGAGAATGATGTCTCAATAAAATACTGAAATTAACTTTTCTGCAACTTTTAAAAATTGACGCAAACATACTTTACGAATTCAAAATATGCGATTCGAAAACAAAAACTTCACAAATATAGTAAGAGTTGAGATGTTTCATACTGATGGTGAAATTCAGATTTATCTACACAGTTTTTATACCCATTTATTTTTTAAAATAAAAGCAATAAAAATTAATTACTTATATTTGAAAAGGGAATATGAACCATAATTCGTTTTAAGAAAGAGAAAAAAAGCTGAAATAAATACTAATTTTATAATTTAAAGTTAACTGTGAACCGTTGGTATAGTGACAAACTTATTTCATTTATTTGTTTCGGTGTATGTTGTGAGAATTTGTCGGTTAAACTAAGTTTTCAATTTCTCTAAAAATAAAGAAGCTTCGACATGAGTGCTATTATGAATCTGCATCAAAACCATACAGAAATGTTTTCGCAGCCGAAACAAGTTGGTTTTAGTCCTTATGAAAGCAATGAAGGGTAATCTAATGATTAATCGTTTATTGAATGTTAAGTGCGATTAATGTTCTGATTTATGTGTTAAATTCTGTTGGTAACTCTTTATTATGATATTGTAAGGATTAAATCCAAAAATTATGTTTTGTAATGAATAAAAGACTGTAAATTTATTAATTTGAAAATGATTCCAATGTTTTCTTTCCAATTGTGTTTAAAACAATAAGAGAATATACGTATTGATTTGTTGCTAAGTCTTAAAATTGGTATTATTTTAATTTAAACGATAACTTTTTAAGATTAGCTTTATGAAATATCAGATTATTATATATTAGGGTGCTTTCTTTATTTATAATAATTCTTTGAATTTTACCCCTTGTACATAATAGTAATTTACATTTTCAATTTTAAAAAGAGAATAAATTGTAACTGTTTCTTTTTATATTTCGTGTGTAAGAGGTAACGAATAGCGATAAAATTTTTCAATATCAGAAAAAAATTGCTTTTTTAGTATTTTCATTATTTTACATACATTCTTTATTCTTATTAGAGCTAATAAAATCTTTGGATTCCTAACACTAAAAGAATTTAATCTTAAGAAAATATTCCTTTTGCATTTCATAGCAAATTCACCTATAAGAAACCAACATGAGATGAAGATAATTTAATATTGACTTTTCCAAGATAATGCTGATTTTAAAGCCATGAATTTAGGAAATTAAGATATATTTTGAACTTTTCTTTTAATATCTATTTGCTTCAAAAGCTTCAAAATAATTGCTTTTTGCTATATTGTGTGCTCTTTTCATCTCTTAATGATGTTGAATTGCATTAATATAAATTGTGAATAAATCTCGGATGTGCATATAATAGTAAAGCAATTTATCAATTGCAGTGAAGCATTTAATGTAACATTGATTGTACGTCTTAAAAATATTGCTTTCACTGTATTATTTTCTAATGAATATTGTAGCTTCTTA
>JAPMOR010066402.1:452613-499703 GCA_026543865.1 Argiope aurantia
CTCAGCCCAACTGATTAAGTTTTATACTGGCTGGCTGGTTTCTTTTGCAAACAAGAGTGCAGCAAAATCATGTTATCGTCATTTTTTGGGAAGGAGGAAATGGCAGCTATTTATATTTGATAGTGGTGAATGGCTTTTACTTGCTGGATATCTTCAGAAGATTATAATTAGGAATTAATTTTATAAAATTTTTGAATGTGAATAAATGTGAACTTTCAAAATGAAAGATATTAAAAAACAAAGATATAATTTAAAAAAACTTTTTTTATACCTAATTGAATTACTATCTACTGATTTGAATGAGAAAATTGTTGAAGAGTAACAACACCACACATAAATTTAAGTTTAATAATTTCATTTTGATTTTGCTGAAAATTTTGTATTCAATACAAATATTATTTTTAACATTAATGGATATACCATACTTTTTGTTATCTGGGTTAATTTTACATCAAAAAATAAAATTAAAAGAAATATTTTATGAAGAAATATATAACTTTTTGGGTAATTGATGATTATTGAAGGACACAGATTTTAAAAATAAAAGAGAAATCTGACAATCTATTAAATTTATTAATAACTTACTATAGTTTTGAAAATGTATCCTCTTTTGTATTCTCAATGTAATGCTACTTTTGATATTTCCGTTAATATCGTAAATTCTTCTGTTCAAGAAGAATTTATATTATTTCATGAAACATGATCCAGGCTGATTGTCTAAAAACATATCTCTGCACTGAAAGGGAGCCCTTCATTAGTGGGCATTCAGCGAGACACAAAAGAATTGTGGAATTCTGTTATATTCTCCCTTCATGCCTTATTTACCACCTAAGGTAGAATATCAGTTGGTAATACTCAACTACAACTGTATTAGTCAGTAACGTCTGTGGATTTTCTACTATCTATAGGGAGGGGAAAAGATGATCAAATCTATTTTAGCCTTCCATTTGTAAACAAATCCCCATATGCAGTTCAACTGTGATTTAAACTGCCTTCATGAGTCTAGAGAAGTTTTTTAAAAAACTTCTCCGACTCCTGAAAATTATTTGAAGTTTGATTGAAATTATTTTTGAGGTTTTTGCTTTTTCTATTTGTAATTCTTATTTAATGATGTGGAATTTTAGTTTATTAACCATTATATTACTTTATTTGTGAAAGCTTGTCTTTTTATGAAAGCAGCTAATGTGTTGTAAATTTTATTATTGTAGAAGCATTGTAGCAATTGGCGGAGAAGACTATGCTATTATTGCTTCTGATACAAGATTGTCAACTGGATACAGCATTTACTCGCGAAATCAACCAAAATTATTCAAATTGTAAGTTTTTTTAAATTTATTTTTCTTTATCTAAATTTAAGGAGTTTTGAAAATTTTTGATTTAGAAATCAAAATTCTTCTACTACATAGGTTAGAATGATATCTGAGAAAACTTTTATTAGTTAATGAAAGTATAAATTTATTATTATTTTAGTTTATTGATTGTTAGCCTCCTTAGTGTTTGTCAGGAATATTGTGATTTTTGGATTTCATTTAAGTATTTGATATATCAAGTATTCAACTAAATTAATAATATTCATGGTTTTTGTAGCAAAATATTTTGAAATATCAAATTATAATACATATTTAAACCATGCTAATTTAATAAACTTATGCATATTCCTAGGTTACATGATATAACATTTGCATAATTACCTGCATTATCTAACATCTAATTGTTTGATGTGGTAACTTTTCCTTACTATTGCTCATCGAAAATTACAGTCAAAATCATTCAGCTATCATATGTCTCCTGTTATATAATGTTATTATTTGAATTTATTCACCAATTCCAGAAATCATTTTTATCATTCATTTTATCGATGAATATGGAAAAAAGAAAAAAAAAAAAAGCGCTTAGTATTCATTTCTTAGCTTTTAAATTATGAAAGAAAAGCACATATTGAACATTTTTTCTAATGAATTGCTATTGTATTGCTAATGAAGATGGTTCGAGTTTCATTCTAAAAATAAAAAGAATTGTTGGAAATTATGCTAAAAAAATTTTCAAATTAAATAAAAGAATCAGATGATAAAATTAATATTGAAAAGGTAATGAATTTAAATATGGTAGTTCAAATTTGTGTAATAATATTTTAAAAGATCACAATTAAAGCTTTGCTTAATTTTTAACGAAGAAAAAATTTAAAAATTACTCCAAGGTGCACCTTTCTACGCACTAGTACATATTTGTAGTAAAAGTGGTAACACACAAAAATAAGCTTTGTCACCTTATTATTAAGAAATTGTTGCTATCTGTAAAGGGTTAAGGAAATGGAGTTGATGAACAAATAATATTATTGTTTGATAAATTTTTAAGCATACACTGGAGCCTTTTAAAAATTTTTTTTATTGTTTTATATAACTTTTATATTAAAAGGTATGAACTGAAATATTTTACAAGCTGATAAAAGAATTTCCAATTGTATGTTTAAAACCGTGGAGAAAATAATTTTGGGGAATAATAAAATATTACATTTTGAATATTAATTTAATAGATCGGATAAAACTGTTCTGGGTTCTGCTGGTTGTTGGTGTGATGTACTTACTCTAACAAGGATTCTTGAAGCAAGAATGAAGGTAAAAATATTTCATTTCTGCTTATGAGTTTTTTCTCTTACATCTTGTTAAACTTTTTAAAGAATGCTGCTTATGAGTTTTTTATTATATGATATGATGAGTCAATCAATTTAATTCCTAAAAGGTAGTCAAACTCTTTCTAAAACTATAAATTTTTATTAAAAATATTAACATTTCAGTATGTTTATCTTGCATATCAAAGTATATCATTTCGTATTCTATGTTAATGAATTTAGGATGGTTTTTATAAAGATGGAAATTCTTTTCAGAAAAAAATATTTGTTTAAAAAATTATGATTTTTTGTTAACAATACTTATAAAATACAGATGTCACTTCTGAATTTAACAAAGTTAACTTTAAATTGATAACTATGCAAATTTTTTTTTATATAAATTTTTTATAGATGTATCGGCATGAACATAATAAAGAGATGAGCACTCCTGCAGTTTCTCAGCTGTTGTCTGCTTTGCTTTATTATAAGAGATTTTTCCCATATTATGCATCTAATGTGGTTGCAGGTTTGGATGAAGATGGTAAGAGAATTTCATTTTCTAAAAATTGTTTTTCAATGCTCTTAAAAATTATAACTTACTAAGAATATTTTTAGTAATGAAAAAATCCATAGGATTAAAATTATGATTCAATCCTTTTGTTATATCTTTTATTTAAATTTATGTTTTGAATAATTCGAAGCAATTAAAAAAGATTTGTTGAAAAGAAAAAAAAAATTTTTTTTTCAGGTAAAGGTCGTGTTTACAGTTATGATTCCATTGGCAGTAAAGGATGTGAAAAGTATATAGCAGCTGGGTCTTCCCAACATTTACTGCAGCCATTGTTAGATAATCAAGTTAGTTTAACCAGAATTTTGTTGTTTTTATTTGTTTAAAATTTCTTTCAGAATTTTTTGTATGTTGATACTTTTTAGAACATACAGTAATAGACTTTATTTTTATTACACTTTTGATATATATATATATCAGAAAAGTTAAGTATTTATGTGATGTAAAATAATAAAATATAAATTATTTAAAGCAGCTAAATAGTTTAATATTTAAAAAATGAAAAATCATAATGGAAAGATTAAATTATCTTTTATGCTTCACAATTTAATAATTTTGTTATTGCAATTCATTAATTTATAATATATCATTTCGGAACAAAAAAAAACATAGATTATAATATTTTTTTATGATAAAAAAATAAATAAAAAATATTTAATAAAAGTCTTGTTTCTTTCTATTTGAAATTAAGGTTATTATTCTTATTTTCAGGCTGCTTTTAAGAACATGGAAGGGGAACGCCCACCACCCTTGACCTTGGAAAAAGCCATATCTTTAGTGCAAGATGTTTTCACTTCAGCTGCAGAAAGAGATATATATACTGGTGATAGTGTTGTGATGAACATAATCACTAAGGATGGCATCAAGCAAGAGACATTTTCTCTTCGAAAAGATTAAACTGTATGTTTTCTTGCATAAATATTGTCCTTTTTTCAATACATGTATCTTTTTCAGAATAAAATTGTAATGCTCTTAAGCTAATTGTTTTTACATTTTAAAAAAATTTGTTAGTACATACTTTTTTTTTCGCATACCATGTTTTTATGTTACCATTGCCTACAGGAACATCATGTGGACAAAAATATTTATAGACAGGTGGCCCTTGAAAGATTCACCCTGAAATAATAGAGTAAAAATAAGCTGACGGTAAAAGAGGTTTATAAAGTCAAAGGCAATGCATATGAGAGATGTATACGAGGTGTGTAGCATCGTTAAAAAGTTCTTAAATTTTAATACCATTTTTAAGAATCTTAAAAATGCTTAATTTTTAGAAAGGGTTCTCATAAAGTGTTTAATTTTTTCAAGAAGTGCAAGGAAAACTTATGTTTTTATTTCCCCAGACATTGAATATGATAAATCGGAAGTCTAGTCATAAGAGTTTGTTACTGGAACTATTAAGAAAGAGAACCGACTAAAGGAGATTAGTCAAAGGAATACAGGGTAAAATAGATTCAAAGATGTCAACATGAATTAAGATAATGCTTAATGACATTTACCCCCCTCCCTCCCTGCTCTTTCTTCAACAATGAGTATTCTTGTTTATTGAAATAACAAAACAGTTATCTGGAATAAGCACTTGAAGATGAAGAAGCATGCACTGCTACTTGAAGAATATTCAAACTTCAATTTTTTGATGTTTTAGGTGTTGAAGAATTTATTTCTGTTTTACCTAATAAATGTACATTGAACCTTTTATGCCTTGTTAAAGGATATGCATATGAATCTTATCATAAGAAAAAATGCTAAAGTCAGCCATTGACCTCGCATCCATTGAAAAAACGGGTAAAACTTTTTTTTATAAATGCAAAAGGATAATATTATACATTTTTAATATTTCCCCCCTGTTCTAAGGCTGCAGTCCCGGCAGTTTACAGAGCACAACTTTCAGCTTGATATAAAACTAGTCCATTAACGTGAATAACATTTGTCTGCTGTTGAGTGATCTCTGAATTTTTTCGATATTGTCGCGGTTGTGGATACATGCATATCAAATTTCATGAAATTTTATTGAATTGATTTTGAGATGTCATATTTTCCGTGACTCAATCACAGTAAAATATTCATTTCTTCAAAAAAAAAAAAAAAAAATGTGTTTATATATTGCACTTGAAATTAATTCATCCATATAGGTTGGAAACAAATGTAGTTTTCAAGCCTTTTTAACAAAGATGCCAAAAATAAGCAAACTACAGCTGAGTAGGTTGAGAATTAAACCTTTCTATGGCCGTGGGAAGTATGTTTCCCACCAAATTTATCAATCTTTGTATGAAATGATGTAGGTTGCCATAAGTTCTGACAAATTTTTTTAGAAAGACAGAAACTTAGATTCTTCAGTTCTTTATCTTACACAAAATGATGTGTCTTGATTTGTTACTTAATATTAAATTTATCTAATAAGCTAAATGAATCCCTTTTCTTATTCTAATTTCAAGCCTAAAAATATTTAAACATAATATGACTAGAAAAAAAATGGCCCTTTGAAGGGTTAATATAAACATATCAAATATTATTTTGGAGAATTTTACGGTAAAAATAAAATAAAACATTCATTTTCATTTAAAAATGCCACTGTTTCGGTTTCATTTTTTATTTGCTCTGCATTATTGAAACTACTGTATTGTTACAAACCTGCAATTCGGCTACCCAGCATAGTTTGTTCCATCAACAGAAGGAAAGTTTTACAGTCATCTGAATGGGACAGAGTCCAGGTGGCGCGTCGGAGGTCCCAGAGCTTGGCGACTTTGGCGCCAAAATAGATTATATCCGAAACTTCGAGAATTTTCCCGATCCATCCAGTAGGAACTGAGATCTGCCTCGAATGTTCCTGATTGGTTGAGAGGCTACTAGCCCCACCTCCCGAGACCTATAAAAGGAAGCAGCCGCAGCTGCCAGAAGAAGGCAGTAGGAGTCGAGAGTCGGAGAAGTCCGAAGACAGAGTGGACGGAGTCGTAGTTGGAAGCGATGGAGTCAAGCTCGTGCTGAACGGAGCTGTGCGCTACTGCCTGCAGTAGATTCTGGTTGTATGCTACACGTCTCGGCTGAAGATAGTCGTCTCTATGCTGTATATAGTTATCGTTTTGTGCTGTCCTGTGTATCTTCGTTTAAATAAACGTCGTTGTTTATTTTCTACTGCCGTCTTCTGATTGAGCGTTCCACACACCATATCACTCCCACTATCCAAACGAACCCGGTAAAAATCTCGTAACAATATCTATAGTTCTATTTTACATATATTAAAAACAAAGTATGTTTTAGAATCTACTAAGTTTTGACTTTATTTTCAAATCATTAAAAAAAAAAAAAAAAACTTTTCTGGAAGAAAAGTTTTACAACCTAGTCGGATACCTTAATGATGGTATAAGGCCCTTTCCAATTATGTTGCAAGATCAGATTTCTCCATCGCTCCGGATTATATCGAAACTTGATAGCCCTCCTTACAAAAGTGGTCTGTTTCTTCACTGCATAGATTTAATTAGCTCTTTCTTGTACTCTTTCCAAAAGTGCTTTTAAATTATACATGCATTCATTCGGGGAGGAAGGCATCAATGTCGTCCAAAGAGAATATTGTTACAAAATTTTCCCAGGGTTCGTTTGGACAGTGGAAGTTATATGGTGTGGAGAACGCTCAATCAGCAGGCGGCAGTAGAATAAAAACTACGACGTTTATTTACACGAAGGCACACAGGACAGCACAAAGACGACAACTATATATAGCACAGAGAAGACAATTATCTTCAGCCGAGACGTGCAGCATACAATAAGAATCTACTGCAGACAGTAGCGCACAGCTTAGTTAAGCACTAGCTTGACTCCGTCGCTGCTCTGCTAATCCCTGGAAGACCAGTTCTTCACCGTCGATTCCGACTACCCACCTCTGGCAGCTGCAGACCGCCTCCTTTTATAGGTCTCAGGAGGCGCGGCTAGAAGCCTCTCAACCAATCAGGAACGTTCGAGGCGCATCTCGGTTCCGGGATGGATCGGGAAAATTCTCGATGTTTCGGGCATAATCCATTTTGTCGCCAAGTTCTGGGACCTCCGACGCGACACCCGGATTCTGTCCAATATCGATGACTTTAAAACAGTTTTTCTTACGATGGAACAAACTATGCTGGGAAGCCCAATTGCAGGTTTGTAACAATATAATAGTGCAATGGCAGCATTCGACCAAATATCCCCTAATGGTATCCACTTTCTTTATGTACCGCACTGTTTTAGACTAGAAGTAAAAAATTGGCAATTGTGTATCCCAATTAATCTGATTCTTCTAAACAAGAAGGATGACTTGAAAAATGTCTTGTCTACGCTATCGGATATAAGATGTAATGCTGTCTTTCGAATTTTCAGAACTTTCAAAAGTTTGCGAAGTTCAGGAATTTAAAGTTTTTGTTTTCATCCCAATGTAATATCATAAGAATTCAATAGTGCGAAATCCATCTTCGAACATTCCTTAGGTACCGTTGAGACTTTCAGATGGGGAATGGGAACTACTTTAAGTCACTTGATAAAATAGTATACACTGCGTAAAAAAAGTAGGACACTTGATTTCGTAACAATAACCGAAAAATATTTTATTTTTACTAAATTTTTTTATTAGAAACATTTAACAAATATTTCAGAAATACAATTTTAACATCAAAATTATGATGTTCAAACATAAAATATTAATGGCAACAAAAACAGTTTCTCTTTTTTGAAACTTTGTAAAAAAAGTAGGACAGCATTATAATGAATGAAAAAATAGTGACTTTAATAAGGAATGGTCTTCCCATTGGCCTTTATAACTTCAAATATTCTGTTTGGAAGTGAATTGTATCGAGTTTGAATTTCAGTTTGACAAAAATTGTTCCACGAGTCATTCAATGCTTCTCGAAGATGAGTTTGCGAATCAAATTGCCTTCCATCAGCATAAACTCGACGAACTACCATTGCCCAAATGTTTTCCACTATATTAAGGTCAGGACTTTTGGCTGGTCATGGTAAAACATCCACATTATTTGTTAGGAACCAATTTTTGACTCCAGTCGCGGTGAGAATGGAAGCTCCGTCTTGCTGAAACTTCCACTCTTCACCCCCATGCCAGAGGCATAAGGAAGAAGCTCGGAATTCAGCACTTGAATGTGGTCTGTATGTTTTTGCCTACCATTTAAGAAAACTAGACTTGTCCTTCCTCCGTATCCAACAGCCAACCAAACCATTAAACTCCCTTCTCCCATTTGTCGTGTTGAATAGTATTTGCCTTCAGTCCCCAGACAATGCCAGTAGTGCGGATATCCGTCTGGACCGTCTAAGTTAAATTTCTTTTCATCGGAAAATATCACAGAAGTACAGGACATGTGCTCCTTAGCCCACGCTAAACGGTTATCAATGTCAGCTTGTTTCCACTTAGGATGATGTTTCCGTTTTTTGAAAATGAATTTTTTTAGATATTTTAATATAGTTGTAAACTGTTTGTTTTGTCA
This sequence comes from Argiope aurantia, assembly GCA_026543865.1. Taxonomy (NCBI): domain Eukaryota; kingdom Metazoa; phylum Arthropoda; class Arachnida; order Araneae; family Araneidae; genus Argiope; species Argiope aurantia. Next base: position 461,249 of record JAPMOR010066402.1, read on the forward strand.
CATGATTAAGTCCTGCTTGATTTCTTGCCTTTGAAACACTTCCTTTGTTCTTCTTCAGCACACGAGCAAGTTTTCTTTCATCACGTGGTGTTAACTTCTTCTGTCTACCAGTCTTCTTTTTATTTCCATTTTTATAAGAATTTCTGATAAAGTTTGAAACTGTATTGGGGCGCACCTGCAACAATCGAGCAATCTCTCTGACACCTTTACCATCATTTTGATATGCGGAAATTTGCCCTTTTTGCAAATCGTTCAAAGGTATTCCTTTAGGCATTTCTGAGAACGGAGAAACAACGTAACTTTCAAACAAATTAGATTTTTTTTTTGACAGAAAAGGATAAACAAAGTACAAAATCACTATTTAAATAAAGAACAACTCACTAAATTAAATATATTAGCAAGTATCCTCCTACTTTTTTTACGCATCGGAAATTATATATACTAATTTTCTTAATAATATTAGTGGTAGATGTTTAATTTTTGCTTAAAATGAAAACAAGGGTCATTAAACTAAATCTGCATAAATATCTGGTAGTTAGGAGAAAATAAGAGATATTAATTGGCAAAAAGACACTGTCCTTCTACTTTTTTTACGCTGTGTATCAATACTAGGACATACTGATTGCGTTTCAAGTTACAAAGAAAATTCTAGTATATTTAAAACCATTTCTTCAAATCCTGCATGCAAATTTTAGTGCTATAAAAGAAATTATTGTAGCGTATTTAACTAGTCCTTTTTGGTTTTGCAAGCTTGACAATTCTATGTATTATTTCACAATGTCGTGCGAAGTTGATCCCAATAAAATCGCTTTCGAATTTCACTTGAAAGTTTTCATGATTTCAAAATACCCTTTACTTGCGCTGTCGTAAGATATTGCAGAACTTCTTGAATTTTGCTCTTTGGGAAGATTGGTTTTCATCGAAAAGAGCTTCCCTGTTAGTACAAAATATCCAACAGCATTGCTACGATACTGGTCGGTATGCGGAATATCAGATAACATTATGGAGATATTGTACAATATCTTGTGCTAATAGAATTCCATCGTTACTCTTCACTTAAAACATTATCTTTCAGATGTAAGAAATTTCAAAGTGCCCAATATCGTTTCTAACAGGACTTGTGCGATTTCTTGGTAAGATGGTCGATCCGACGAATTTATTTCCCCCAAACTGGGCTAATATCTAGATCTTGCAACTGTGTGTGTGTATGTGCTTTTTTAATCTCAATTGAAAACCAGGATCCACGATTATCGTTGTTAATTTTCATAAAAATAATATACACTTCCCTGTTGAACTTTTCCTCGGTTTTCAAGCAATTCTCAATACAGAGTTTTGGAGAAAGAGTATCTGCATTCCCGTGTAAGGTGCCTTTGCGATGTTAGATTTCGAAATCATATTTCTGAAATTTTTGAATCCAGCGAGTTATTTGGCATATTGTTGGTGTCATGTTTCATTACCTCAAACCGATCGCTGCGTCACATTTTTGTGTTAATTTTTTTAAAATTGAAATGTATATCCTTCAAATATGAAGGCGATTCGTTCTCATTCTTCTCCAGGTCTACGATAAAAAAGAACTTTAAAAAAAATCCAGGTCAAAATTAGATGGAGCGGTAATATCTGTGTTGAAATTTTCTGGATTCACATTCGATTTCCGTATATCTCTGCTTTTCCATAGTAATCTTTAAAGAATTGGTAGGAGTTGTATAAATAAGTTGTTCCATTAATTTCTAAGCCAAGTCTGTTCTTACAAGGGTTACATTTGTACCTGTATCCATCAATATAAAATATGGTATACTACAAACAAATCTTTCTAAATGGGATTCGTTCTTCAAGTGCAGAAACTTTCAATCATTCTTCAGGGGCTTTACTGAGATAAGTCAGCTTTCGCTTCACAAACGAACAATCAGTTTCTTTGCTTGATTGGAGTTAATCATTTGCATTGTACATTCTCCTTCCGGCCGGGATAGCCTGGTTGGTAGGGCATTGGATTCGCATCCCTTGGGTTGCGAGTTCGAACCCGCCAGCCGAAGACTCTCCGTGTGTGGTGGTGGCTGGCGCACGTATAAATCTGTCGAGGTCACAAAGTCCCCCATGTACTGGATCAGAAGTGATCTTCTCAGGTTCAGGTCTAAATTACAATTTGTGGTTGAATGAATGAAGTCCGCCCCGTAAAAAGGGTTGTGATGCGTGAGTAGCTCTTGGCCCTAGATAGCGCTACTGAAAAACAAGATACTCAAAAATTTTTGCTTAAATTCGCTAACATAGCCAGCGGGCATGTCTATGACAAGTGCCATCAGAAACAGCAACAACATTCTCTTTTTTACAGCATTTCCAACAAGTCACTTTCGAATTTTGTCTTGGAGAGTTTTCCTTCTTAGCAGCTAGACTATTCGATAATTTTTCAAAGTTTTCAATAGGTATTCATATTTATTATGTTTCCCTTTACATGTATTATTTTCTGTCCTTAATGATCTTCGATATTTGAATGACTTATTAACAATTTTCTTCAGAAACATTTCATACTGTATGCTAAAGCTAATTTTAAATTGGCGAAGGCACGTCGACGAAATATCGAACTTCCAAGCTTTCTCCAAAATCCACAGGATAATGGACATAGGCCAGACACATTAATCGCTTTATACCAGAAGCTAATATTTGAAGACTTTCTCTTAGATTTTACTGTCTTGACTTCGGTTCAGTTAAATGGATGAGATGATTATCTCCGAATGGGGACTCTAACGGTTGTTAGGCCCTAATTAGTGGAAATTCTTACTAGAATTTTCGCCGTTAATCCTCAGGTGGAGACTTGAAGCTGACTGGTCTTCACAAATTGCTTTTGAAAAATTAAGCACGTTAAATTTAATCTTGAAAATTATCTTGTCTGTCGAATGTTAAGGGTTATAAAGTTGATCTAGAATGCATGAATTCTGAACTTGCTGGGAGATTGGTTTGACTTCAAGATCACAAAATTTCTTCTCGATATATTGCTGATTTTCCTCTCAACTTCACGCCTAACTTCAGCAATCTTTCCTTTCATGCCTCGAGCATCTTCTATTCTTCCTATACCTCTGCCATTATAGATTAAAGGTTCCAGAAGTCATGGGATAGTACAAATCTCAGGGTCTTTTTTTCCTCTTTAAACTTTCGAAACCAAATATTTTTTATCGATATTAATTTAATTCTTATATAAGTAAATTTTAAGAACGAATTTTGACAAATTGAAGTTTTCATAACATTTAGCAGAGATCATTTTCTAGACAGTTGGTCTCAGTATATCACGGATAAAAAAATGTGCAACTGAAATTTAAAAGTAATTTTAAACCAAATAATTAAAAAATGACAAAACTTAAAAAAAAATTTAAATAGTATTAAATTACAAGGTTGGCTATTTTTTAAAATGATATAGAACTAAGGATTTTTAGAATTATAAAATACCAAACATATAAATGGTGATTAATCATAAATGCTAATAAAATTAATTAAAATAATATTAGATTTTGATAAGTTCGATCGCACGGACTTCATAATTAAATAAAAGCACAAAATAAAATAATTTTCAAAATATCACAAACAAATCACGAGGTTGGGGATCTCTAGGCTATTGCTTACTTAGTCTATTTAATAATCTGGTCCTATTCCTTAATTCTATCAACTTTGATTCCTCATTTCTTCATGTCCTTGCATCATTCTATTCAGTACTTTCTCCTATCCAATTCGTATCTTTTTTAGCATTTTGTCCTTCCTGCTTTAATAGATTTCTTTAAACCAATCAACAAAACCATCAGATTACCCTTAGCCATCCTTGCTTGAGATTTCGTCAACATCATTTACAGCAGAATCCCATTTCTGATACTAATAATACAGAAAATCTCTAATGAATATATGGTGAGAAGTCCAATAACAATGCTTAATTCTAAAAGAAATCATAAAATACAGCCGAATTATATATAATGTATTCAAGTAGAAACCAAACATACACACGCAAACAGCATTATTAAAACATTATTACACAACTGCAATAGCACAAAGTGCAGCTAGAAAGCTTACCCCAAGATCAACGCTCCAAAGAGAGAATTTAATTGACTCACCTGCTTCAATTTCACATTTATTCAATGTATCATATATAGATAATTTGCCATGAAAAAGTAAAATTTGAACGATACTCATTTCAGAACAGTTTGGGGAAATAAATGATGCAAAAATGGTTGCCAAATTGAACCATAAAAGGATTGGTAAAAATGTAATATTCATGATGCATAGTATTTACAAATTATAAAGACTATGAAAAAGCAATCGGTAATAATAGCTGTCATTTCATGTGTTAATCAAATCAATTAACATATGAAATGTTATATTTATATACACCTACATGTATTTCCTTATATACTTGTACATTTTTTTTCCAGAACAAGCATATTTGATGCCAATTGTCCACATGCTAAACAATTTACAATGTGAAAATAAACTCAAAAATTTCCTGAATATATTAGATAAAATAAGAATTTCATTATTATTTTTTTAAATTTTGTTTTATTAAAATAATTTCAGAAAATTAAAATGCCAAATTACTTTAATAAGAAAGACTACTGAAGGTATGACATAAAGCTACTTAATTATGAAAAAAGAATGTGCAGCTTTATTATTTATTGGTAATATAAATTAAACTAGTAAAATAAACCGATTAGGAATAAGGGCAGTAAAGCTAAACTTTAAAAAAATACAACTAATATTGTAAATTGATGCTAAAAATTTGTCTTCTACAAATGCTTACCATAAAACGAAAAAGAACCAATGCAGAGTATTGGCTTGGTTATATTAATATTTTCTTTGAAAACAACACTATTTTGAGATAGACCTCAAAATTTTACACCTTATCTACTAACTTCTGTACCAAACCAACAGTACAATGTTCGGCAGCATCAGATTTAATGTGCATCAGCCCCACATATAGAATAGATCCACAGATAGAATTAGGTTTTGACTCTGCAGCTCTTCAGTCCTAAAGCCAAGATTTTATAACCAGGCCATCATGGCCCACAGGAGAAAATTGAAAGAGAAAACAATTATTTTAGCATAGCATAAATAATTATCACTATAATTTTTATGAACAAACATAAATAATTTTTTTACTGATTACAAAATACACTACTGCTGAATGGTATTTATTACAAACATTAATGGAGATAAAAGAATAATAATTTTTAGAAATTATAATTAAAAAAAATTATGGGTATGCTTTTTTAAGACATAAAAGAATTTTTAGTACATATATAATTCTAAAAAAATGAAATACATTAAATCTATTTACAGAATATAATACATATTGATAGACAATTTAAAAATATATATGGGACCAGGAAAATTGCTATCAATTTCGATAATTCAAGAAATTTCTATTTCAACATACTGAATTCTCACTTTCATATTTTTTACTGATTTTTAATATGCATCTTTGACTTGCAAGTTATTATCATCAGTGTTTCTATTTAAAGTTTTCAGGTATAAAAAAATTCAAATGTTATTTTTTTTTACAAAACATAGTGTATAAAAAAAATTACATAGCTCTAAGCAAATTGAGAAAAATTACAAGCTCTTAAACTTAAAAATTTAAAACTGAAAAAAATAATTAAATTATATTTTCACATTTATAAGCTCCATTAATAGTCTATTCCATCATGTTTCTACGGCAAAATTTTGAAAAATATTGTTACTCATCCCTCTCTTAACATTCTATCTCTATATAAAATTTATTTTAAAAACAAATTTCATTAATCAAAAATCAATTCATATATTAATGTAAATGAATACTATTAGTAATAAATGATATTTAATGCATTTACAAAAGTCAGATTAAACAAACAAACCATATACAAGTCATATAGAGCTTTATTTGGCATTGAACATAAAGGAAAACTATAATTTTTACAATCTTGAGCAGCATTATAAAAAGTTCTACAGGAAATCAAACTCTATAACTGACTAAATAATACCTTTGCAGATTTTTTCCATAATATACAATTGGAAATGGATGTACAATGAAAATTGGAAACTTGAGTTGTATAAAATAATATTGCCACTGCACCCATTACTAAATATACAAAATCAATCAATAAATAAAATATAAATACTGTTTAGCATTACGTGCAGAAAAATTAACAATTCAACAAACAAATTCTTGCACTATTTTGTGCTTTAAAAAACTTGGATTGGAAACATTTCATCATAGATGGAATGTGTGCTATATTGTAAAATTATAAAAACTTGATCTTCCACTGAACACGTACACAGTAATAAAAACAGCTGCCTTTAAAACATTCTACAATGATTGATAGTCTCGCCGAAGTGATGACTGGAATATAAGAATAGGATAAAGCTTATGATAAACTGAACAACAGAAGAATGTTTTTGACAATAAAATTCATTTACTATAAAATACATAAAATGGCAGTATTTTGTATGACTGATAATAACATAAAAGATCAACATCTATAGTTTCATTCACAAGGACCATGAATAACAGCCAAATGATGCTACACAAGCATTTCATTTGGCAACAAGGCACCAATATCTCACCGGACAAGTGACACTGCTTATTTATAGAGCAACAGGTTAGCCTCTTCTACACAATCATATTTCAAACTCATTTGGACTTCATTAACGTTCTCACAGTTATGACTATACCATTTTCAACATAAGAGATACTGGTTTCACAAATCGAAGGAGAGGAGGAGGAGGAAATATCACAACAAAAGAAGGAAATGGCTTGAGGCAACTATGATATAGAAAATGCAATGTGAGTGCCCTGTGCTTAGAGCTTTTTAAGTATTGGCAGTTGACAAATGCACAGGAAAAATGTTCTGTTTAAGGTAGTTGACTTATAGATGTTGCCATACTTTCTGAAGGATTCAAAACCGTTAGATGAGTCAAGTCTGAATGAAGAGTAGTGAAGCTATCATCGGGAGGCGGGCATACTTTCTTCTGCATGCCTTGAACATAGCTCTGAAAAAATAGCAATAATTAATATTACATTGAACAAAACAAATCTTATATAGACAATTTAAAATAATTTTAATGCATTAAAAATTATATATCACAAACTAAATGAATTTAAAGAATGATTTTTAGAATAATTTACATACAGAAATATTAATAAAAAATTAGAGATTAGAGGGACAATTTTTCTTTCTTTCAAATCATAAGCAAATTAAAAAAATTCCATGAAAGGAATGCAAATATCATTTGCATATTGATGATTATTTTGAAAACATTTAATGGCATTTTGAAATAGACATAAGAAATATTAAATATCTATAAAAAGTTTAAAATTATACAGTTTAAAGAAATTAAATCTTTTTTTAATATTAGCAACTAGGAATTATATACATAAGTATACATAATGTAACAATTAAAAGATCTTGATCCTATTTTTGAAATATAGAAATACAAGAAAAAATAAAGTAGTCAAATTATTTGTACAGATTATTAACTCCAAAGGCAGATGATTTAAGAAAAAGCTTACAAACCAGTCTAATTTACAATTTTACATGCCGTAATAACAATCTTTATCATTAATTAGATTCCAACATGTAATCTAATAAAAGAAAAAATAGCAAATTTTTTAAAAAATTATTATATTTGTAGATAGTACAACTGAAAGTTTGTCACTGAGTGAAACTAATTCTTAAAGACTTTCAATTGAACTTCATTTATAATTTTCTCTTCAGACTGCAAAATGATCAAATTGTCTAAGGAGGTCATTATGGAACCAGCAACACATTGACTATGGAACAGAGCATCAGTTCTCAGACTCTCAGAGTTACAATAATTGATAAAAATCTCAAAAAACTTTTATTTTTATAAACACTTTTTACTTTTGTAAATACATCCTTAAAGCCCATTTCTAGTTTGAAGGTTCATGCTTTTTGTAAACTGTCAATTGCTTTTAATAATGTATACTTTGTGTAGGAATGTCTTTCAAATTTTGAATTTATTTATAAAACTAAATACATGCAGCTTCACAATGCATTATCGAAACAAAATTTTAATTTCATTTCAAACTAAGAAAAAAATTAGGTTGAAAGTCTATGTGAATATGTAATTTTTTTACAAGATTAGCTACTATTTTTTTACATACTTGAGATATGACATCTCCGTGTGCTGTGCGGACTTGATATAAATATCGATATTTCTTTTGACGTTGTTCGGCTCGAGATTCTTGCCTTATTCTTTGCAGATTAAGCTGCCTTGTTCTTCGCCTTGGAGCAATCACTAACAAGTAAAATTATTTTGTAAGCAATTTTTTGCCATAGAAGAATTTTTTTAAATTATTTAGAAATACACTTGCCAAATGAGATTAGAATTTAGTAATTATTTAGAACCAAGTATTTTTATCCTATTTGATAGCAGGAAAAAAAAAGCTTATTTTTTACTGTTTAAAAGTAGCTAAAAACATTCAATGTAATGTTGCATTTTATAAGCAAATATTAAAACAATGTAATCTTGAAAACTATGAACCATGTGGAAATTATGGTTTTATAGCAGTGTTAATATTAAAATTTAATGCATCATTATTTTGAAGTATTGGAGCCCATTTTAAAGTGAAGGTAATTAATTATACAATATTATAACTTTAAACGATTGTCAATTTAGCATACTTTAAATATGCTAAAAAAAGATAGCAGTTCAACTACCATATTTTTAAATATGATAAAAAAGTAAAACAAAATTATAAAAAAAAAATCTAGAAAATACATTTTGTATCTCTTACATGGAGAGACATTTTCAATTGTATATCACAATGAGGAAAAAGTATTTATATAAGTTTTTTAATTTCCAATTAATAAAATACGTACACTTTAAGCTTTATTTTATTAAATTTTTGAATTTTATTCAAAAATAAATAAGACAATTAAAATGTATATATATGATAAATAAAGTGAAAGAAAATTCATCATATTGCTTTTAGAAATCATTACATTATCAGTAAAATTTTTATGCACTTCCTTATTTCAACATTTAAAGAGTAACAGTACTAAAAGATCATCCAAAATTGTTTTCTATTTTCTTTAAGTGTTAGCTAAAGCATCACATCTATACTGAATTCGTCAGAAATTAATTTTATAGAACTACAGTAACTTACGTTGTTGATGATGAATACCCAGTCCAGTAATTCTCCATTGGGTGAGAGAGCCTACAAGGATCATGAAAGGCCAAACTCCCAGAATTAGCCAAGAAAACCAACAGACTGGTAACGATGTAGCAGATAATTTTATTCTGTCCCAAACCCAATGTATCATTATATATTTCTCTATAAAATAATCTGCACACACAGCAATAATGGCACCTCCATAAATACTAGTTCCTATTATTGTCAAACCTGAAAGAAATTAGAGAAAGAGTTATTTTAAAACATATATACATTGCTTATATGTATGAGGGTAATAATGCAATTTAGTAAATCAGAAACAACTTAATATGAAAATATTCTGAATACTACTAATGTGAAACTTAGAATTTGCATAAATTTCAAATTTTTGAAAGCTTTTATCAGCAACAGCTTGGTCAAAGACAACATCAGAGCAACAAAATTTAGATTATTTCTCAGGGGGAAAAATACACAGGTAATTATTAAAAAATTCAACACATACACATAGACACACATACTTGTATTTATTACAAGATATACATTAAACTTAAATAAATATGAAAAATAAAAAAAAATTTAATGAAAAATACATATATAATCTAACAAGCTATAATTATAATGAGAAATGGCACTTTAATTTAATAGGTTATGAAAAGTGTAATTTTTAGACAAAAATTGTTTTGTTAATGGTATTTTTTTCAAATAATTATTTTAATAAAAGGCTAATTATATTTGTCAGAATTAGTTTTATGGTCAAAATGGAAATCAACAATACATAAATACTATTGTTTGAAATTTTGTCTTCTAAAAAGGTCAATCGCATTTCTTTCCTTGTTTTAATCTATTTAAAATTATGTTACAGAATAGATAATTTAATAGAAATCAATACATTTTAAATAAGGGTAAATATAATTTTTATAACTGAAAATATTTTTTTTTTGCCTGTCTTTTTCGTAAATGCATAGATAAAAAAGACTTGCTGTTAGAGCAAAGGCTTTGTTTGCCTTTTGCTCTTTTAAGAGTTAAGATTATACAGTTTTTCTTTAAAAACAAAATCTTACCTTTTTGCCAGAACAAAGTCAGAACAGCACCTGCAAGCCCACATCCCATGAGAATTGCTACAACAATCCAGATGGTACTTGGTATATACCACACATAAGAAATGAGTATTGCAGCAACTCCAAGGAATAATCCAGTATGAAAACCAGTCACAAAGAGGCCCACATATTGTACAAGCATTGTTATTAGGCCAAACAGAACACCTGCACCCAAAGCAACACCAGCATTACCAGCAGCAGGCAACAGATCTTCTTGTTGGCAGATTAAATACACAATGATTGTACCAAATGTGAAGCCCGTAAGGAACATCACAGCCTTAAAACAACGGTAGCCTGGGAAAAAAGATAATTCACACTTTAAACAGTTATAAAAAATCATAAGATTGAATGCTAATGCTTTTGAAAATCACACTCACCATAAAGTGTATATACAACTCCAAACGCCAAGTACATGCCACATATGACAGCAGTACTTAGATCAAAGTTATAATCATAATATAGGCATCTATCAACCTCCGTAGGTGCAGAACTATTTTCATAAAAGTAGTCATCATCAGGATGGGAGTGATATTCATCCCACATAGACATTCTTGAGGAATATTAGAAATCTAGCAAGACAGAGATATCAATAAATTTCTCAGCTTTCATAATACTGAATTCACTTTTAAATTAATATTGTATAAGTCTCTACATAACAATTTTATCTTCTTGACTAGTTACCTACAATTGCTAATGTATCTGTGTATGAAATTCAGTAATTTATAAATATAATTAATTTCAATTTTTATGATGAAAATTGAACGGAAGCAAATTTTTAAACAACATTTTAATCAGAAAATCTATATGTATAACGGTATTAAAACAATAAACCAGCAAGAGTAATCTTTCAAGACTTTTCAAATAAAGAAGTTATCCCCATTCTCCCATACAAAATTGTGCATTCTCTTAAGGACATGAATGCTTTGTATGGCATTGGTGAGCAATAGTTTTGATTTTTTGTGTGAACTTAGCATTTTTTCAGCATCTACAGTGTGATTCTTGGCGATTAACCCTCAGCATGCAGTTAATAGAACCCGTAAAGCACATTTATGTTCTTGAACTGGTTTCCTGCTACCAACTGAAATCAAAATTTGACACATTACTAGAATTGTAGCCACAAAGTCACATACTGAATTTCATGCATTCAAGTTATTGCATTTTTATCATGATTAAGTGCAAGTGAAAGGACACTCTTTTCATAGAGTTGGTTCCAAATCTGAAAAGTATCTACATTTTAGATGTTAAATCTGTGTACCAAAATTCATCAATCTAGCTTTCTTAATTTTGTAATTATCGTGTTAACTTATATTCAGACAGTTGAAAAGCCAGACTTCATTTGAATGAATATCACCCAAAATCTTATAGAAAAAGAAATTCGGTGTAAACGTATAGTGGATTTCTTCCATCTAGGTCAAAACTTTTTTTTAATTATTGTGTTGACAGACAGACAAACCAACATGCCAAAAATGTATTTCTTGAATTCAGGTAGGTCTGAAACATTGAAATTCTCCAAAATCTTGATTTCAATTATCCATTATAATACTTGCTTAACACTTCATATACAAAAAAGGTAAAAAGGATTAATTTGGAATTCAAAAAATTGAAACCATATAAAATTGAAATAAATATTTTTATACTAGTTCAACAAAATATCAGCTCTACTGAGGATAAGTTCATTAATTTTGAAATCTAGTACTTATAATGGTTATGGGTTATGGCATGACTAATTTGTGTTATTAACATAATGTATCTGATTAATAAAGGGAAAAAAATACTACATTTGGAACTTGCAAATTATTTCACATGCCATTAGCAAAACTTTAATATTTACTGCATGCCATTGATAAGCTAACAGCAAAATTTTATTTACAAAAGAATATAAAAAAGAAAATTATCATTCATTTTATTATTACACATAATGCTACATGTAAGGTCGTAATTTAAAGATAACAAATCATTAAAAATATAACAAATGCTTGCTTATTATAATTAAAATGCAAAAAAATTACAAATATTTAATTTTGAAATTGAATGATCAATTAATGGAGTACTAGTAAAAAATATTTGATTTGAAACAATCAGTTCTGATTTAAGAGAATTAAACACTTTCAAAAGCTTTTCTCTCTCTCTCTCTCTCTCTTTTTTTTTTTTTTTTTTTGTAAAATTTGAAATTTTTTCTTGAAATTTTAAACCTTTTTTTTAACTGTCTTAATAATTACATTTTTTTCTCCCTTTTTGTTCTTCAAGCTGATATTCTGTTCCTTTTTTTTCTTCCCAAATTTTCACTAAATTCCTTTTATTTCTTCTCTTTACGCTCTTCATATTTGACTTATGAATTCTTCGCATTTGAAGTCAATAATTTTGTCACTTCAAAATAACATATTATATTACATACTTCAATGCTGTCACAAACAATTATTCTTGCAATTTTCTTTCGTATTTTTTCACTGACAATCTTAATTGATCGGAATTATTCTTCTGTTGCCAATGACGATGTAACATTATAATCTTTAACTATAATATGACATCATGCAGGTTTCTGAATTGAGAGCAGGTCAAACCAATATTTATTTGAACCAATCTTTCGAAAAGTTTTATTAGGAATGCTGCTAGCAACAATCATTAGCTTAACATTTTTCTTAGCAATTTTAAAATGTTACAACATTCCTAAAAAAAAAGCTGCCCCTGGTTATTGTTGCTATGATCATTTTGATGACATATGGCTTCAGATATAGAAAAATGATAGCATGAAATTGCTGATCACGTACATGCTTGGAGCGAAATATTCTCGTATATAATTTCTCCTGATTTTTAGGAATTTCCCTGATATCCTGGTTGTGACATCATCTTGTAGACTTTTAAAAAAGTTTTTAATAAACAATCAATTTACCATAAAATTTAATTCTTTCTTTTATTTTGATTATATTTATTAGCATTTGAGGGAAAAAAATATTACATTAAATTCTGCTATTAATAAACACCGGAAAGAAAGTTCAGTTTTATAATTCATATAGACAAAAATACCTACAATTTTTAAGAATGGTGAAAATTTCTCGAAATGATATCCCCATTCTTCACTTTGCAGCACCTTATTGTTCCCATCATCAATTCTACGCCTGGAAGAGGAATATTTCTTTTTACTTTAAAGAATAAAATATATCTGAAATTAGATTATTAACACATTAATAATTTCAAAATCATTACATATTCTTAAAAAAAACTTTCACAAAAATATAAAAGAACTTTAGATCATTAGGTATAACTGCCTCTTTTTTTTAATACTTAAGTTGGTTATGTTTTATAGAAAAGAACCAGATTTTGTCAAGGAACATAATTTCTGCCTTTAATATGAATTATAGATGCAAATAAATTAAGTAATTTTCAACAAAATTTTATTAATTTATATATATATATATATACTTTTTTAAACATATTAAATAAAAAGTTACAATAAAAATAAATTATAATATTAAAATCAAGAATTTTACAAAATTCTAAAACACATTTTTGATTTCCACAGGCCCTATTTTTATTTTGTATAAGTTTTATAACATAAAAAATTAATAAAATGAAGTAGGAAGTTACTTTTTTCTCTAATGAAAAAGCCATTTCTTGTAGCAAAGTCTTTTTTCTTTTTTTAAAATATATATATATATATACATAGAGAGAGAGAGAGGGAGAGGAAGAGAGGTTTCAAGACTTTTGATAATTTTTAAAGCTATTTAAATGAGAGAAATTTAAGCATAATTTTCATCAATTAGTTCACAAGTAGAAAATATATTTAAAAAAATTTTCAGGCAGTGAAATTTTAATACTGAAACATTGAAATATAATGCATATATGAACTTTTGTAGACCTATCTCATTTTTATTGAATAAAGATATATATTTTCTATTTAGTTTTTATGATAACTAATCCCAAAAAAATATTTTAATTCAATTCATTAGATTACAATGGAATAGCATGTTTATATACTTTTTATTACCCATCTAATGTTATCTGCACAGCAACTAGTAAAACTCCACTTTAATAACTAAAATGGTGAATGAATTAAAAGTAAAGTTTGCACAAAGCACTATTTGCAACACAAGTTAAGAATATTAAAATAGGAAAAGAAAAGAAAAATAAAAGCGATATATATATTTTTAAATTTAGAATGAATAAGCATTTAAAAAAATCGATACGGAAGCATGAATTGTAAACGTCTTCGAATTTCTAAACAACCTACAGATTGGTAGAAAAATATAACTGATTAGCAGTACTAGTTTTTCGATTAATGAGATGTTGCTGGAGAAAACAATGCAATATAAAACGTTTTCACTCAAGGCAGCATATATTCATTCATAGATCAAATTTACTTTGATTAATTCAAACTTTTTTGTAAACGACTTTAATTTAATATATCATTCAAAAATGTATGGTAATCGAAATCAACAACTGTAATTTGAAAAATGTTACACGCTTCCTATTCATATATTTTATAATTATTATTTATAGTATCCAGTATACAAAATAAATGTTTAGGAGATTGTAAGATGCATTGCTTCAAAATTATATTTTTGAAGCAATGCATCTTAATTTCACTGTCAAATGCTTTAATTTTTCTACATTTTCTAAACAAAGAATTCAAATTTACAGGCTAAATAGATATCCATTCTATATCACTAAAATACCGTGAGGAAAAAAAAATGTTGCATGCAAATTGTAATTAAAAATTTATTGAATGTTAAAGAAAATAAATAATATAAAAAGTACCATTATCCAGGTCAGCATATAAGATTATTAAAAACAAATCTAGTCATCCTCCTCAATTTGGGGAAAACATCTGTGAAGATCAATGCTTCCATTCTATTTAACGAAATACATAAGTTTCTTATTAGTTATTTAATAGCATAGAAAAATACTGAAATGATATGAAAGAATCAATGTTTAAAGTAATTTAATTTATAATGGAAACAAAACTTTTAATTTTCTACGAATTCCTACACATCTCTTTTTATAAGAATATGAAACCAAAAGCAATTAAAAGAAAAAATTTAGAAAATCAAATGTGGCAATATCTTACAACTCGTCGTTTGCTTTCGTGTTCGCTTGCCGCATCATATACTATCCGTGTCACATTTTTGTAACCGATTGTGTGAAGTTTCTAATACTTACAAAATGCCTGCAGGAAAGAAATTAACGAAAGAAGAAGAATTATTGTTACAAGATTTCAGTAGAAATGTTTCAACTAAATCATCTGCTTTATTTTATGGAAATGCATTCATCGTTTCAGCTATCCCACTTTGTAAGTTCATAACCTAGCATTGATAAGCACATGCTGTTTTATTAACTGACGACTTAAAATCCAAAATATTCATCTAAATTTTTTTTTGCATGGATATATTTTTGATAAAATTTGTTTTGAATATTATTTATATGTTAAAAGTTTTGTAATAAATTGAATATAGTTATAAGGCGCGATGCAAACATTTTGGATGATGCCGATGTGGTTTTTTAAAATACTTACTTTTAAATTGCTGTGTGATAATTTTCTACACTGTAACTCCTAAGTGTATCCTGTAAAAGTTTAACTATTATTGAAGTCGAGTTAGAAGGATGTTATTTTTTGATATTTTGAATTCCTGATTATAGACTTATACTCTTCTCATTCATGTTTTTTGCTTTTTATTTAAACTAAATTTTATTTTGAAATATCAAAGCTTAAATTCACTTTCTTTGCAAGAAGACTTTTCAATTAATAGATGTAAATCAAATCAAATATTTGATTTTCTTTACATTTCTATCTTTTCATCACTTCATTCATGATTAAATGTCTCCTGAGGAGGATAATTTGGAATGATTTATATGAAGGGTCATTATTTAAGTTTTAAAGTTTTTATATGAAAAATCCGTAGCTTGAAAATCTATTTGTTAGTATATATCTAGTGATTGGTTAAATTCTTCATTGTAAGAATTTTGAAAGTTGTGTATAATTCTGAAAAATATTAGTATAATTTAAATTTAGAATTTTTTGTATATTTTGCAAGAATAAAAAAAGTAATACACTGTATAACATAAGACAATTTGCTTTAAAATAGTGTGTGAGTATCACAGTAATATTTTTCATGTGTCTGTGACTTTAATGAAATGTAATGACTGAAATAAATTCAAAGTAGGGGATTTGTTTGAATATAAATTTACTTTTTATAGTTATTCCCTTGTCTTTCTTTTAATTTGTTGCCTTATAACTTTTGATATTTACACATTAACTACATTTTAGTAATTAAGTTTTCAAGGCTAATGACATAAATTTCAAAGGACTGCACTTTAATAGACTCTTTCATAACAAGCATTTGACTATATTTTACAAATGGCATGCAGTTATTATATAAATACCTAGTTTTGCTGTATAATATTATTAAATACAAACCTTTCTTTAGGCAATAAGCTGTAATCACAAGTGAATATTTGTTTTGATTTCAATTAAATAAAATTTATTGGAACTCTGCCAGCATTTCTTTCATGAAATAATTAATATAATGTAGCTATTAATAAATTGTTCCTGGATCAGTTATAAATATTTCTTAAACTAATGATTATTTATTTGACATTGATATTTTAACAAATTTAGAAATTTAAAAAGAAATAATAGAAATAGAATAATAGAAATTTAAAAAAAAATTCTGTATTTTTCTACAATGAAAAAACATAAAATTACTTGAGTATAAGAATCTAATATAGTCAAATCTTGGTTTTATGTGTTGTAATAAATTTTTGTTATATATATAATTTGATAATATAGGAAATAGTAATTTTGTATGTTAGAAATGTATATTGGTAAAAAGTTCAACTAAAAATATTTTACAGGGTTATTCTGGAGAATTCATCAGATGGACCCTTACCAGTCTGGTATTTTGTTTGCTGTAATGACACTTATAAGCACATGGCTTGTTGCATTTGCGTACAAAAATGTAAAGTTTGTCTTAAAACACAAGTAAGTATTGTTATAATAAAGATCTGTGAGACTTGTTACTTATTATTAAAAGCATGATTTTTAACACATTAGTATCCTGCATCCTAATTATGGCACAGTTTACATTTCATTTCCATATCTGAACTGAACACATTCCAACATTTCTTTTTTTTTCTTCATACAAGGAGTCAATATGTTTCCAAAATTCCTAAACAAATTTCAACTGGTAGATATCATCCTTTAGCCAGATTTTGATATTATAGGAGTTTTATTTTGAAAATTCTTTTGGCTTAAATTTATTCAAGAGTAATGGAAAGAATTCAAAAGTATATTTATTTTTTGATATTATTATTATGTATTAGTCATAGTAAAAAGCCATATTTTAAAATAGCTTTTTACAAATTTTTCAGTATTTAAAAGAATAAATACCCACTTTTTCTTTCAAATTTAGTATTACTTAAAAGAAAAAGATCAAATTTCTGAAGATAAATTTAAGCCTTTATTTTCTGTGAATTTAAAAGAAATTTACTGAAATTTAAACTTATTGTTGGGAGGTTAAATATATATTACAAAAAAAATTAAAGGGTTTTTTTCTAAAAATTATCATGAATTTCTATAAATGAAAAAAGGACCTAATGTTGCAAAAGTAATTTAATATCAATTAATTCCCATGTTATATAAATGCGATACAGCTTTAAATTTCTAAAACCATATCTAAATCTGTAAAAAAACATAATCTGAACATAAATTTATAATTTCTATCTACATATTATTTATGTGAACATTGCATATGATATTACCTAATTAATCGGAATATAATTTTTTTACTAAAGTTGCAGTAAAAAGTAAAAATATTTTTATATTTTCAAAGAATATTGTACTAAAATTTTGTATTATATAGAATTGCTGTTAAACGGGAAGAAGCTGTTTCTCGAGATGTAATGAAAACTCTAGCTGATGACAAAAAGATGTCTAAGAAGGAAAAAGATGAACGGTAAGTTTAGTACTATGGCAATTTCTAAAACATGGAAAGTATTTAGATATCTCTTTTGGTCTTAGATATCTCTTTTGTCTTATTTCAGATAAATATTTTTTTTATTATTATTATGGACAATTATGTTTATCTTTTTTTAATGAATTGAATTTGCCTTTTTTAAATTAAAAATTTCAAACAGTTCACTAAAATATTCTTATGACTTTACATTAATGATTTTTATACTCATTAAGAATTACTTTTTACTGTGAAAAAGTTTATTTCTTTTAGAAGCTGTTAAAGATGAGTTAAGATGATTTTTCAAATTAACATTTTTCTCAAACCAATTATGAATTTATTTTCCCACCTTAATTAAAATTCTACCTAAAAATTCAGTTTGTAGAAATTAATATTATTATGAATATTTTGTTTTTACCTTTCATTATTTTTTGTTATTTTTAAAATTCACTAAGGGAGAAAAAAGAACAAAGAATAATTAAAGTTCTGTTATATTTAATGTAACAATTTCTTTTACTAGATACAATTTCAGATATTACTCATATATTTAAAAATTTGATTCAAATTTTTTTTCTTCTTTTAAATCAGTAATTTATGCTTATTAACATTTATCATGTATTCAAACAATTTTTTTTTTAAGATTTTAAGGGAGGAAAAATTGCTTGAAATCTTATTTTTTTTTGTATAATTTATTCTCTGAGTTTAAATTATTTTAAATATGGATTTATTTGATAATTTTTTTCCTAAATATAATTTTTTTTTTTGTGAAAATGGTATTTTTTTATGCAGTTTTAAATTTTATCTTCTATTATTAATAATTATTTATTGCTGATTTTCTTAATATTTTTTTAACTTCCTTGATATATTTCATTTTTTCTGTAAGCTAATAGTACATGAATATTTTAAGTTTGTTCAAAAATACTGAATAAATGTGATCAAATTTGATATTTATTGTTTTTAAAAAATGTTTTCTTTTTTGAGAAAACAGCAAACTTTCAGATGCTTAAGAAATATTTTAATAAATACAAAAATTAATTTTGCATGTGTTGTATGTGTAGTTATATATATTAGAATAATATTTTAATGATGAAATATTTTTTCAGCGTGTTGAACCTTGCCTGTAACTATTAATTCTCATATGAATTTTCATTTGATTGTAGTATTTTGTGGAAAAAGAATGAAGTTGCAGATTATGAAGCCACTACATTCTCCATATTTTATAACAATGCTCTATACTTGATGTTGATAATCATCTTGTCATTTTATTGTCTCCGTTCATTTGGACCCAGCATGTATCCTTTTTTGTTGTAATAAGTTTCAGTAAATTTTTTAATTATGTTTTATGATTATTAAAAATTTAATCAATAATTCTGGTATATAGATTAAATTAGAATTAGATTTGTAATATAATTTCAAAATAAATTTAAATAGTTACAAGCAAACTCTTATAATCTATAGAGAACTTTTAAATTAAAGTGCAATGCAGTTGCAGTTCTTTGTTTTTATTTTTTTTATTTTAGTTTGTATTTAAAATAAGCTTACATATTTTTCAGTTTATATTAAGTGTAAGAGTCACCATAGAAAATTTGAGTATCTTAATATTCTTTCTTTCTATTTTCTGCCATATCGTGAATATATTTACTATAATAGTTGACTAAAGTTAAGTTTATTGAGAATTAGTAGGATTTATAAGTTTTTAAATCAATTATAGTTTTTTAAACTTCCATATTTTATGGAACAAATATTTTCTTTGACAATTAAAATGACAATTTAGAAATAATCCCATATACAGTTCAATTTCTAATGTCTACTCCATCTAAAGTTGATTTTTTTTATGTTGTAATTTTATATATTAGGGCTACTTTAAATATTGAGGACTGAGTATAATCAAAGAAAGAATTTTTACTTTTAGCAGGTTTTATCAAATGCTAAAGTGAAGCATAATTTTTTTTTTTTTTTTGATATTTGAATGCATTTTCAAAGAGTCAATAATACTTTTGCATAATAGTAGCTAGAATATTAATCTCCAGCACAAAATCTTTTTCCTAGATGTATTAAATAATATGCTTATACATTTTGAGATTTCTTTGTATCTATTTGATCATATTCAGCCAATTCTTAAATATTCTTTCACCATCCTTGTTAATGTAGATGTAAAAAAAAAAAAACCTTGGTGTTTTTGTATATTGGATTTTAAAATGAAATACTAATAAAATATTAGAAATAGTGAGGGAGAATAATCATGAAAGGTTTTTAAAAGGTGGATTATATTTATTATTATATTTTTTATAAAATTTTGTCTAATGGTTTATTATTCATTAGTTTTTATATATTTCTTAACATTTTAAAGTAATTATGTGGCATCAGTTGGTGCAGCAGGAGGACTGTTGGCACTCTTTTCAACAAGCTCAAGTTAAAGATCTTCCACAAAATACATTTCTAATAAAAACATTACATTTCTCTTTGTTATTCTTCATTTTTCTAAATTACATATGCTCTTCATTTAGGTCAAATTGCTTTTAAATTTAATTCAAAATAAATATTTTTTTAAAAAAAATGTTTCTTTAAAATTTACCTTAAATAATTATGCAAATAATCTTTATGAATACTTTTAGCTCTAAGACTTTTTCAAAGGGAACTGATTATATATATATATATATATATATATTGAATTTAGTAAGCAGTATTTACTTCATTATCAGACATAGGAAGTAAGAAGCTAATGTTATACGAGACTGATTGTGATAGCATGAAAAAAAAGAAGAGAATCTTAAAATTAGTTATTTTCCTTAAAGTTTTTTTTGTCTACCCCAAACTACCTATCTTTCAAAAGTTAAGAAAGGTCATCAATTGAAAATATTCTGTAGTTTAGACTGACTTAAGCAAGTATTAAATTGCAGGATTAGAATTTAGAAGTTTTCATTCAATTTACTTTTTCCAATTTTTTTTTTAATTTGGTTTTTGAAATCTTTGAATTAAATTATAAATAAATGTTTTAAACTGAATTTATATTCCTTTCTTTATTTTTCTATTATTGGATCATGAAAAAATATTTAATATCATAATGAAATTAAAAAATACTTTTGATCAAGAAAGAACCATAAAAATCCTTTCGTAGAATAATTTTTTATACTCAGCATTAAAAAAGTATTTTTATATTCTTTAAGATTTTTATCATAAACAATTTTTAGAATTAAGAATATTTTTAATCACTTCATGATTTTTATAATCTATCCATTCAGTTATTTTAGCCGGAAACCATAATCTCTTTAAAAAGGCATACTGTTTTTTATACAGTAGTATTGCGAGTAGACTAATCCTCCACTAACTGTATAGTTTAAATTGTTTAGACACACTTTTCCCAAATGAAGCAAACTTTTATTTATTTGTAATAATAATACAGAAAACGGTAAATACATTAACACACTGGAATTGCTGGTTGCAGTATAAAATAAATCTACTTTTTACTTCTATAAATCATTGTACTGCTGAAAGATTTAACCTGTTAACTGGAAAATTAACTTTTGCTAACTTCATTTCATATGGAGAACTTTTTTGCTATAAGAAATTATTTATACTTAAATGATAAAAGAAAATATCTTTTCATTTGTTGATTATTTTGATAAAATATTGTAAGATGGATTTAAGACATATATAAATCTATGTTTCCATTTGCAATGAGTTAATTATACAAATTGAAATAAATATTATTCAATATTTCCTGAAACAAAGCATGAATAAAGCAACACTACTATAGGGACACTAAAATATCTATTATTTTTTTCAAACCTTTTGAATAATACATTTTGCACACCATGATTACATTTACTCTTGTAGAATTAGACGATATATAATTAGCAAAATGTTTTACAGTGGTTTTTGTATCAAAGAAGGACATCATCTATTAGTAATGTGGTTCATCTCCATATTTTTTAATACTTTTTTTCAATTATTTTTTGTGAATATTTTCTCTCTAGATAATCAGTCACATAAAAAAAATATCTTGAGTAAAAAAATACTAAAATGCAAAATACTCGTGTGCCCATGGCAAAATGTACTACATATAGATTATAAAAAAATTATAATGACTTAAAATAAAACTGTAAATTTGAAGTGTTATTATATATAGCTTCTCTAGCTTCTAATACATAAGAAAAATGATGCAATTCACATATTACTTAAAAAAATTTCTTTGACAAAAAATGATCATCATGCCTATTGGAGTTGTTTTCCCAATATGGTGAAATGTTTTATTATTGTTTACTAGCAATTATTGTATTGCTAATTGAAAATGACTCTTTTTTTTTTTAAAATAAAAAATGTAATTTCTGTTAGTAATATATTTGGCAGTTGTCTAAAAGCCATCATGGATTAAATTCAATACGTATAGTAGTTATTTCATATTTTAAAGGAATTTGATGATTAAGAAGTCTTTAAAAATGTACATCAGTGGATTGCTGTTGATGCATATTTCATAGTTTATTTGCAGATTTCTTTTATATACCATAAAATATTTAAGATACAATTTGAAAAAGTTATGTTTTTTTTCTTATTATTTAATAAATTGAAATTGTTAGGTATTAATGAACTAAATAGGCCAACTTACTTTTGTTATTGAAATTTTCTTTCAGTTAATGCATTATTATTTAAACTGGGAAACATAAGTGGAATAAATTGATAAAATATTGTTTGGAAGGTTTATAATAATTTATTGAAATTGAAGTTATGCATATCAGCTGCACTTGTCATACTTTGTTTGTGACACCATAGACTTGATTTTGAAAGGGAATATCAGATATTCCAATATAATTAAAAATAATGTGTGAAAGTTAGTAGAAATTGTCTTGTTTTTATTATTATAGTTAGCTTTACATTTTGTTGATAAGTTATAAAAAAATTACACACAAAAATATATAAACACTAGACAATGTATTGTTACTGATGGGAAACCTGTACGTAGGGAACTTTTGCAGGATGGCAGTTTTTGGCAGAATCTTTAGAGTATTTGATGATTTTATTTTCTTAAAATACACTTCGGATTTTAATTATGTATGCTGTTTTATAAATTTTAGTGTATCAAAAGGACAAACTATTTTATTTCTCTAACATAATAGTTGGATTTTATTCTATTTTAAGAACATCCAGATGTAAATACATTTGTTTTCACCAATTATTTTGTACTAAACATGTCAAAAGAACTAATATTTAAGTTAGTTATACATATAATAGCTTATCGCATTTGTTATTCAACTAGCTCAAAAAATTAAGATGATATTAAATGAAATCGCTCTATCACAGGAAAGTTGTGAATTCAGGGAAAAAAACATTTTTGGATTTTTTGCACATGGCTTGAAAATCATAAAAATATAAAAGAATCTTAACGTTTTCATCAATTTTTGGAATTTTTGCACTAGATTTTACATTCACTATAGAGATAGTTAAATGCTCAACTTCGTAATTATAAGTCATCCAGAAATATTTGAATAGCATTGTTGAAATTTCTTTAGTACCTGTTTTTAGTACCTAATTATTACACATATAATCTTCATGCATCATGTTCGTTGTTAGTCATAAATTAGTTTTGCACCTCGCTAAAATATGCTCTGAACAAGGCTTATTGAGAGTTCTTGTCTGTACTGTATTATGGTACACATTATATAATATTGCTCAAAGAACAATAGTTTTTTTAATAAAGCAACACAACCTTAATATTAATAATGAGTTTTATTCCTTAGTAATTTTAATAATTAGTGTTTATTTCCTTAAGAGGACTTTGTATTCTAAAAGCGATGTCAATGCTGCTTTTTGAATTTTGCATTTAAAATTAACTCGGGACATGGGTTTAAATTTGCTGAAAATTTCAGATTGATTGGACAAATATTTTATGAGAAGTCATATTGATAGACACGATATTAAGAGCTATGCTTTGTTTCATTGTTTTATTTTATATTTTAATTGGGAAGCCCCCACATTTTTTACTTTGAAGTAAAGGACATTCTTGAAAACTGTTTACTCAATGTTAGTTTATTCGATAATTTCACTAGTCTTACTGTGTCAGTATTTGCCCATCAAGTTTCAACATTTTTTAAAAGGAATATCATTTTTTTTTCAAAATTACTACACGTTTTGGAATTGTCATGAGTTAACAAAAAATCACATTGTTTTATTATGAATGATATGAAGTGTAGAGCTTATAAATCAGATTTCTCATAGAAAACAGCTTTATTTGAAAAATTGATTTATGTACAGTTATTTTTTTCTAAATTAATTTTTTTTGAGATTTTCATATAAATTTTTGAACTTTTCAAATAAATTTTGAAGTTTTAATAATTATTTTAAAAAGGATAATAATTAAATTTATCCTTTTTTATTATTTATTAGTAATAAAATTTTAATTATTATCTATTAGAAAAACGTTACTTTATTATTGTTACTGTTATTTGTTTGACAAATTCATTGTAACACCGGAATTAATAAATGTATGTGTGTGAAAAAATTTAAATTTCTACTAGACCAAATTAACAATTGTTTTTCACGATTTAGTTTTTTTTATATATAAAGTGCATTTCAATTATTTTTTCTAATTATAGCTAAATTATTCTTGGGCAATAATTAACTATGCAAACAATAAAATCTTATAAAATTGTTACTTTCATGTTTAAAATAGTTTGGTATTGTTGAGAAAAATAATTGATTTAATATAAGCTGATTTAATTTTAATATTACTGTGTTGAATCTTTAAATCCGTTTTTCTCAGTTTCCGTTTTCTGAAATCATGTCTACTATAAAATGCTAAAAGTCAAACACATTTTATTCAAACTATTTGAATAAAACTACTTGTGAAGTCAGAAATATCAACATAATAGAATTAGGCATAAGTTTTAAAAATACTGATTAGAAAAATTTTTAAAAATGGCGAAAGTGAAAAAATTAATATTTTCCAACATTTAACATTTTTTTTTCTTTGAAATTTACACAGATGTTCCAAATCGGATTCCTATTTCTATTAAGTTCATTAGAAGTATTCCTAAAAAAAAAAAAAAAAGGTCAGCAAATATTGAGAATTGAACAAGAAAGAGGATTTTTTAAAAACTGGTCATTTAAAAAAGATTAACGAAAATTTAAACTTTCAGGATGAACAAAAAATTAAAGTTGCATTATCGCTCAATTTAGAAGATAAATCTCGGATATTGCAGAATAATAACAGAGCATATGCAAGACACTGTTTTAATGTCTGACAATTTGATGGTAACATGCGCATGAAGTTATATCTAAACGATTTGACTGAAATTAAATAGAACCAATATGAACCAGCTATTTACCACAGACAACAAGTAGATAAGTTATTTTATATAATTGATAAGAACTTATTAAAAAAAATTTTGTACTTTGATGCTTATTTAAAAATTTTTGTAAATGTTGGGAAAACCAAATTTATAAAATTAGTTCTAAAAATATTGTTGTTTGTGAAACAATGGTTAATGTTTTCTATTAATTTTCCATGTGGGAAAATATGTGCTTTTCATGCGGTAAATAATTGTACAGGGATTGATTTCAAATTAAATAAAAAATATTATGAAATAAGTATGAAGTTAAAAGCTCAAATAGATTTATTCACGCTATTTTCATGTAATCAATGGATTCAAAATAATTTAGCGCCTGTGGCATATCGTTAAAATCCGCCTCTGTAAGACAACATACAGACACATACTTTTAATACAAATGCTTATTTATGCACATTCTTAAAGCACACGTTTACCTTTATTATTAGTAGAAACAATTGATATATGAAACAATACATTACAAATCTTCCCTTAAGATTTATATATTTGATTTCATTATGAAAGCAAAATAAATATTTTAAAATCAATGCTTTTTTTTTGAATTTTGAAAAGTTTTATGGTAAATTGTTTATACCCTTTCTTACTATTTTGGGAATTTTTATTTTTCTAAACTTAAAGAAAGGGATGTTTATTTTTATCCGAGATTTTCTTTTAAATATATTTGTTGTATTCCTTAAAATGATTGTTCAATAAAAATAAGGTTAATTGCAAGCAAATGCAACTATTCATATCTCAAATATCAAAATTCAAAGACCTTTTTCTATAAGAATAAAGTAATATAAATATTGCTAGTGAGAGGCATTTATAGAAGAAAGTGGAGCAATTTAAATATATAATTCTGTTTTCCAAGATTAAATTCAATTTTATTTTCAACTTTAGTTAAAATGGGGAAGATTTTCTTATCGTTAAAAGCTTTTTCTTACATAAGAGGGATACTTATACAAGCTTAAGTGTAGTGCATCCATTTTGAATTCCAGACATGATTTTTTTTTCGCAAAACGGGAGGGAAAAAAATACTTAGCATTTATAAAATGAAATAATATAGGTTATTCAATCCCGATTTATGATTATTTATTCCATAAAAGACTTTATTAAATACCATAAAATGTTGAAGGAGATTATTTAATTTCTAAATATAAATCGATGTTAACTTTAAAATTTGTCTTGATTTTTAAAAACATTTTAACGGTATACAAATTTTATAGAGAAAAATTACTTTCAAAATCAGTTATTGAAAATGAAAACGAGTTAAAAAAAACTCAAAGAGAAGAACAATGAAATGAAAATTCGCCCTTTAAACAATGCTATTGGAATTTAAATTACTTCAAAAATTTTCATGATTGTTGGTTGCCTTATTTGGCTCATAACCAGATCAGCCAAGATGTAAAACTAGTCCTAGAAGATTTGCGCTATTTGCTGCAGATCAGCAAAGAAAAATTCGAACTTTTTAGGAAAAAAAAAATTATTAAAAATCATTGTATAAATTTATTTTGATAATTATAATTTTAAATAGAGAAAAAAAATCGAATAATGACATTAAAAAATTAGAAAAGAAAGTAAGGGATTTGCAATGATGAATAGAAGAATTTTGGTTTTAATTCTTAAAATTTTTCTAAAAAGCATGATATTAAAAAAAAAAATTCTAAAAAAGTTATATAAAAAATTGAAAGTTTTTTAGAACGATGATTTTCTTTATTCCTTTCGATTAAGTTTGATGTTTTCAACAATCTTTAGAAAAGATATTACAGAACAAATGTATGAAAAAAGTGTTTAGAAAAACGCCAATGAAAATTCTCTGCATTAAGTTTTAAAACTTCAGTTTCGATGTGCATTTAGTCTTTCAAACGAAGTAAATATGGAATCATTTTGATGAATTTTAAATTTCCTAAGTTTGAAAAAGACTTTTATAAATTAGGGAAGGGGGGAAATAATCTTCGCGAACGAAATTTGTTGCTTGCTATTTACACCGATATTGTAAATCGATATCAAAATTTGAAGTTAATTCGTCACTGCGAATTCTGTCTTCTCATTAAAATGAATGATAATACGATAACTGAAAAACACAACAAGTCGGATGTATATGATTTTATCATCAAGATTATATATATATACTAGGGAGATCTGCTCCCTGCTCGCTTATGATCGCCACCCCCCCCCCCCCAGGAACTGCTGATAAGCTCTTTGTAAACACAAATAACCTTTCATTTAAATAACTATATACATCCACCAAAGAAACAAATTAAAAAAAGAAGCAAAAGTTAAAGCAGAATTATATTCTCTTATATGCTTCCGACAGTTTCTTCCTTCGATTGAATCTCTACTGATCAGCAAGTCTTTCAATATTTCTGGTAGATTCAACAGATGTTCCAAAACAATTTTTTTTTATCATGACAAAATTTCGTGTATTTGCCACTTGAATTTACTTCTTTTCCCCAGTAAGGTGCCTGGTAAAAAGAACAGAGACCTGATATAGCCCCACAACTATGCTCTTGTCGTTCGGAAACTTCGCTCCGTACACGCAAACGTTTAACCCTATCTCATTCATTTCGGCTGGATCTTCTTATGAACGATTCTTGAGCATTTTCATTCGACCTGTCTTCTCTTTTTCGACGATTTCGTTTTAAAATCTATACGGCACGACTTATCGTAAAAAATTTTGTCAGTTTTTTGGCGTTAATTTTTTGTTTAAAATTTTTTTCAAACCGATGCAAGAATAGCGTTTGCTTGAAATCTTATCAAACCGCGTTTTGATGTTCCCGAGCGAGGTCGAAGTGTTGCCAAATTCGGCCTCGGCCTGATTTTGCGTCCACGTAAGCGTTATATACATACATATATATATGTGTGTGTGTGTGTGTTTGTTTGTGTGTATGTGTGTGTGTATCAAATTTTATTCATGAGACCAAAATTCTCAATTCATTGTCAATAGTTTGTTTGTGTTGTTTACTCTAAATAACAAGTATTATAAATAAAATTTAAGTAAAAATGATCTTCGCTAAATGGGTGACATGGGGCAATGTGACCTATGGCATAGCAAAAGTATGTGAAACACAAGGCAAAATATGAATTTGTCACCCCATTGCCAATTACCATTAATGGCTTAGTAAGGACAAATGACACCTGATATTTTTACCTGAACACCAGCATATTTTTATTTTTTCGTCTTTTCGTCATATTGTACTTTAAAATTTGAGATAAATACATTAATGTTTTGTTCCTATCTCTACGAGTGGCGCTAAGAACATCTACATCTCTCCTCCCTTGTCTTTCTGGTCGGTATGCTTTTGAAAGCAGAGATAAACCGTTATTCTCCCCTCTTTAATACTAAATACGACAAAAGGGATGAAGAAACAATACCCTTTGTCTACCCTCTATAGTTTGTATACCATCTACTTCTGCTATACTTCCGACGGTTCTTAAAGAGAGGAGGGCAAACCCGTTATATTGTGGGCACAGTTGGAGTAATTTACCCTTCATCGACACTGATGGTTTGAAACAAAAATTGAAGATTTCTATTAAGTTTTGGATCCAGTCATTCAAATGAAAAATATTTAAAAATATTCTAGATTTTTTTTCTATATAAGGCTAATACCAATGCTTTTTTTTTCTCTGTATAACGCTAATACTAATGTTTTTTTCGCTATATAGAACTAAATACAAATTGTGCAATATTTAGCTTCATATAGAGAAGTGGTCTCGACACTGAATACGCAGTGTATGATCTCCATCACTGATTTTTTTAGATGCAGTTTTTAAAAGTTTAGTTAGTTTTTTTAAGTTTTAGTTAGTTTTAAAATTAAGTTTTAAATTCCATTAGTTTTAAAATTCGTTTTTTTAGTTTTATTAATTTAGTGTTTAAAATTCCATTTTCTGCGCTAAGAAAATATTTATTGAATTAAATGTGCTTTTTACATCCTATTTTTCTTTTACACTAGAAATTTCTTTGAAGAAAGCAGCAATTGATTTTCATTTTTTTCCTGAATGATGGGTTTATTTTACAAAGAACATTCTTTTGATCAAATAACATGTTTTTATTCAGTACCACTTTCTGTTTTATTTCAAGTGTCAGTCATAAAAATTTATTAGTTGCAGAAAACAAACAATCTTGAATTCTTCCAAAAACACCCATAAGAACATCGACGGAATCAAAATACCCCACCAAGCCCTGACAAAGAGCTTTGAAGTGCGGGAGTAGGCGTTTAAGACAGCAATCCAAAGCAAACTGTTATTTTAGCTGTAGGAAAAATAATAATCTTAACACCTCGCAAAATTCTTTAATGACATCTTTCAACATTCCCCACCGCTTCGGTTTTCTGCCTACCACAAACAACGTATTCAGTATCGAGACATCTTCTGGGTCCGTTGTCAACTGTTCTGTGATGGAGTGGTCGAAAGGGATGATACTTCACATCCCGGCGGTAATTTAATCTGTCTGTGAGCGAGGAGAGGAACTAAGTGCTACATGGAATTAATACTTCATGAAAAGACACATCTCGCTTACGGATCGAGTGTGTTTGAAATTTAGTAACAGTGCGGGAAACTTTTGGAAATCACGAGATTCTTAAGGACATTTTTTTTTTTAACAATGTGCTATGTTCTTGAATACAAAGGTTTTGTTTTATTATCTCGATGTTTCTATTTATAGTTAGATCACGTTATCCTTTCTGCTGTTTTAAATGGCTTAGTTTTATTTTAGGTTTTCCTCATGTTTATTTTAAATATGTTTGAAATTATAAGGAAAGGAAAAAGACATCTGTTTATTATCAGGCTAGTTTACAAATGGAATATGAAGGTGGTTATAGTATCACGAATGACAATGTGCAATTAAAAGACAGATGATCAAGTTTTTTTTTTAATGAGTATTATGTTATGGGACTTAAATCCATTAAGAAGGTTCGATTGACGTTGTCCTCTTATGTGAAAGCTGGATAGTAATGGACATAACAGCCAGTCACAATAATCCCTGTTTATATGGTTTAGTTCTGTGTTAACGGGGTAACTGGCTCTAATAAAAAAAACTTCAATTAATACAATAAATAGAATTGATATATAGCTATTAAGATGAAAAGCTTTAATGTCAATTTCAATTTGAAAATAAAGTGCACTTTCCTGAGAGAAAATACATTTTTTTTTTCAATAATTCAGCGTTCATTTAAACACAACCGAAATTATTGGTGAACTCATATTTGTCAAACGCGATAAATATGTAATAATAAGAAAAATAATCGTGATAACTGTTTGAAAAATTCTGCTTTCTAAAATATGTTATATGTAGAATTAGGTCATTCAATTATGAATGAATTCTTTCTGAATAAAAACTAAAAACAAAATAACTGTTAAAAAAATCCAAATTTATTACTCTGTTTATCCTTTTCGTAAAAAGAGAAAAAGCTAAAATATTAATGAATGCTGATTAAAAGTTAAATTTTCAATAATTAAGAAAAGCATCTTTAATTTTTGCTAATAATTAACCATTTCGTCTATTCAAATTTTATTATTTAATATAATTATTTTCCTTTCGATGACTTTCACCCCTCTCCTCCCAACCAATATTCCGGTTTGGTTCAGTTAAATTAACATCCCGTTTTAAAGCAACATTAGGGCCAATTCGGGACGGATCTCGTAATTTTGAACTGATGTCAGATGACAAGGATTACACCTGAGTGGCGCTCCCTCTCCAAACTTCCATACCACACCACACCAGTGGAAGGACGTTTGGCTTCGAAGGATTTAACAAGCACCAGTCCCGCCTACACGACGGTTCTTCGGTGGAAGTGGGTTTCGAGCCTGAAGGAACCCGGACTTTACGGTCAAGGCCTTACCACCAGGCTACCACAGCCCGTGCCAATATTCCGGATTAAGCGCTTTGGTTCTGAAGGTCCGAGTTGAATTTTAAAATTCTTGTAACTTTTTTTCTATCCACATTTTATAGAGAAGAGCAATATTTTCTATTTTGAATTTATTTTCCATATTTTTTTCTCATCTGGTCTTATGAAAAAAATGTTGTGCATTATTAGTAATTCTATAAATAATATCGAATGAAAATATTAGCCTAGAATAACACCAGTATTTCCCTAAATAAAATGAAAAATGTTGCTGTACGAAAATATGACATCTGGAAGAGAAATATCAATGAAGGGGGAAGAAAAAAGAATTATATACTATTGCACTTAGTATCAAGAAAATGCATTATACTCTGTATAGGGTACGAGTCCACTTTAGAAAATTGCAGCGTTTCATTTCGGAGAAAATCATAGCTTACGTTGTCCAGCCACTGGTTCGAGGTTTGTATCAATCATGTCATGGTATCGTACAATACCACTCGGTAGAATGTAATTCCTGCCGAAAGACAGATCGGGTGCTTCGAAAAAATTTATTGTTCTTATTTCGAACAATCGATTTTTGTGTTGCAGAAAATATCATTTTGCTTTTCTGACATGTTCTGTGTAAATCTAATATATGTAGAAAAATGACATCTTTTTGTCAACAGAAATTTCTGATTCGTTTATTCACTGGAAACTACGGGACTATGCTCCTTTCGAATTTTTCAATACTTAGACAATCAACACCTTCTTTTCTGTTCTACTTCTATCCTCTTTTGCATTTTCTGCGCTTATAGCAGGAATAGTGTAGTGAGATGGTATTAAACCTCGAAAGTCTTATAAGTGAGAGTACTTCCTCCCGATTTATGCTTGTAGTAATGTAATACGAATCGTTTTGTGTTTCGCAATAACAAAAACAAAAAAAAAAAACAACAACAATAACGACAAAAACACCCACAACTGAATATGCATTTTAAAGCTTCTTTTTATCGATCAGTTATAAATTTGGCACAAACTTACAATTTTAGTTACAAGGCAAGTACATGTGGTCACATGCTTATGAACGTACAGACTAATAAACGGTCTTTCCCATTCCCCATTGGCAGATTTGAATCAAAAGTTGATCCAAATCTACAATTCTGATGATAAATTCATGTTCTAAAATTTTTTTTATATAGTTCTTCGCATTTTTGAATTATCGTATTCATATATATATTATTGTACCGTGAGACAGTTCATTTTATAAATATTTTTAATACTTACAATTTTTTTGTTAAAATTTTTCTTCTGAAGTTATTAGCATTTTTCCTGAGTAAAAAGCTGATATCTCAACTCTACATCTTCTTTATTCCGTAGCATATCCATACAGGCCTCTTTGGATAGCCAACCCAACAACTGAAATCAATAAAATTGCAGTTATGTATTGTTACGAATGTGTAATTTTGCTTCCTTGCGCAGTTTGTTTCATGGCAAAGAAAAGAGCTTTGCAGACAAATTTAACGAATATTGAATGAATGCCAGGCCAATACCCCTTTTCCCCGATCTTGGCAACTAAAATGAAGGATCCCGAATATTCGAGAACTTTGTCAATAGCTCTGTTAAGACTAGAATTTCGGCGAGTCTTAGTAAATGCTTAGTCACCGGAGCTATAAAAACTCGAGATGTATAGCTCAAGCGAATCATTCGGTAGCGACTTCTTTCTTTTAATGTTGATTTCCAGCGAGCTCTCTCAGATTCCTTCCAGCTGTTTAACACAATTTTATTAATAAATGATTAATTATTAATAATTTAATAATAATAATAATTTAATAATATAATCTGATAATAATTTAATTAATAAAATTTAATAATAATTTTATTATTTAATTGCTGATTTTTAATTTTGATTGTTTAACAAGCTTGTATGTTGTTGCCTTTCCGCAAATGCTGCTTTGTGTACTCTTCGTATGCATTTTGTTACCTATATTTTGTATTTTTTTTGTATAGAATAAAGAGCTGTAATTCGTTACTAAACTTATTGAGATTTTCACCGTAAACCCACCGGACGGATTTTCTTTAACAATATTTCTATTTTCAACAATATTTTCTATTCTACCACAAAAGCCAAACAATGAGATATAAATCTTGAATATAATGTCTTAAAAATTTATCTGACTTCAACTTTAAAGCTGAAATTAAAATTATTATTTTTTTAATAAAAATTCTTCTTTTAATACTACAGTAAGTTATTTTTATAAATTATGTATTACGAGAGCTAGGAAGTAAATTATAATGAAATAGTTCCCAAAGTTAAATATTTTACTGTGAAGTCCAAAGAATTTAATGCTGCATTCCACACGAAAATTTTTAGAATAAATAATTAAAAAATGTCTGTTGGTGACAAAATCTTGGAGGCATAGAACAACTTTAAATAGTAAAGTTCCAGCATTCCTTGTGCTTTTTTCCTTTCTTTTAGGTTAACATTTATCTACAGATAATTTTTACAGAAAGTATTAGATTTTAAATATATTTGGAATACTTTTTATGTTTTTATCACACTTTTCTTACTGTTTCAAAAATAAAAACAAAAGTAGTTGTTTTATTTATGCTATTGAAATTGTTAATGTATTGTTGTTTAGTTTCATAACAGAATAAAAACATTACATTTGTTTAAAAAATTCGTTTGCGCTTACTTTGGATACTAAACGAACATCGATTTTCATTAACATTACAAAATTTAATATGAACATTAATTTAATTCATTAATTCTCATATTAAACTTTGTTCACTTTTAACGCATTTTAATTAATGAATTTAGCGTTTGCGTTTGTTTTTTCCCTCTAAGAAATGGCAACTGCTGTGATTATTTCTGTTCTTTTGCCGTTGAAAATCCGAAAATTTATCTTAACTATCTAGGTGTATGATTTGGTTTGCAGCAATATGCTTTATTACTTCGAGTTAAAGTAGAAGAGAAAAAAGAAGGAAACTTTAAATCAGTTTTTTGCGCTTGCTTGTTCTTTATTTGAATAATGGTATGTATATTTAGTTTCAATATCAATGATTGTAATAGGGAATATTAATTACAGGATTATACCTTGCTTGCTATTTAATGATTATATATCGCCTGTGTATGCGAATGTATTTATAAATACCATAGCTATATCAAATTTTTTTTTGATACTTTTTAAAATGAGATATTAGTATGGAAAAATTATTAACTGGATTAGGAAAATGTGTTTGCACTAACCTTGTAGTGTACATTTTTTAAGGAAAAAAAATATTACCTAGTTATTTGAGGAATATTCTTTAAAACAGTAAAAAAATTCAAAATTTAAAAAAGATTATTTCGTTACAAGTAATTACTAAACATTTTTCTTGTACAATCAATTCACAACATATTTCAAAGTTGGCACGAATTTTGGCACGAGTCACATCTAAATGTTATTTCAAAACAATCCACGTATTCACTAGAATTGATTGTGTAGAAACTGAATCGAATGCCGAATTCGTGTTATTTCTGTTTAATCTGGAAATTACTTTTTAATATTAAAAGATTTTATATGCAATATTTTAGTATTTTATGAGCAGGTTTTATTTCAGTGTTCATATGCATTTTCACCATGTCACAATATTTTAAATTATGTGCTCTCAATCAGTTTTTAACATAAATTAAAATAAATATTTCATATGAGCTATAGCAAATTATTTTAATGATCTTTTATACTATATCACTACATGTATTTTCACCACGCTTCTAGTTATTTTGCTATAAGCTTGTCGCAGTATGACCAGAGTTGGCTCTTGCGCTAGAAAAATCCAACAACCAACCAACCAACTTGCAAATCCAGAAATACTCACATGGAAATAAACCATACAAGTAAGGCATATATGATTATTTTACTCTTACTATTGATGCCTTTGTGGGATAAGATTATCTGCAATTAAAATAAGGATTCAAATCATATTATCAATTTAATTTTTAAAATTAATTATAATTTACTTTTACATAAGTCATACTTTTCAAGAGCATTTAATTGATTTTATATTTCATTTTAAAATCAGTCAGCCACTTTCGATACATTTGCACATTTACACATAGATATTGTATATGTATTTGTGGCCAAAATGAACGTACATTACACCTATTGAGTCATTTCCAAGTTTCTGATTAAAATGACTTATCAAAAATTTGGCCAATTTCTATTTTCCTCTTAGTAAGAATTCTATCTTCCATAATTTCAAGCAACTGTAATCTATACTTATAATAAAGCTCAATGTGTGTGTGTGTGTTGGCGCTCTACAGGCCAGACCATTCAACCTACAGCTACCAAATTTGGCACTTGTATACCTTGGAGGTCGGGAATGTGCACTTGGGTGTTATTTTTTCAAATTTTTAATTAGAATTTTATTTATTTAAAAATTAAGCGAAATTTTGGCGTGTTTCTGCTATAACTTCCGAAAATATTACCGCACAAAAAAGATTTTTACATGAAGTTAAAGATCAAGAATTTATCTTTTAAATGATAATAATGTTTTAACCCTAAAATTAAATTTCTATTTTTAATGAATTTTTAAATAAATATTTTAACTATATTTTTAAACAATTTTTTTCGTACAAAATAAAAATAAAATTTAAGCTGCACGAGCACGTTTTGCATTCAGGGGAAAAAATTAGCTTTTTTCAAAGTGAATGCCATCACATTGATTAAAGCTCCAATTAAAAATAAATTAAATCTTTTTGGAAATGAAATCTGCAAAAATATAATTTTCGGCACGTGTCTGTAGGAAATGAAACAAATATAAAATATTATTTTTTCTAAAAAATAAATCCAAGAAAAATTATTTTTTGATCTTTTACACTCTCTATATTATTAATCCAATAAATCAGTTTTATTTTAAGGCTAGTTTTGTCTAATATGAACAGGATATCCATTCAAATCAGGGTCCCACAGCTAATTTGTAAACCTTTAGTAAGACACAGATCTGCTAAAATGGTCTAAATGGAAAATGATTATATTTTATGTAACTCGATTCAATAAATGCTCTAATAAATAACGAATTTTTGATTTTACATAAAGCTTCTGCTGTGGAAATCACGATTAGCAAAATGTTCTTGAAACACTAATATTTTAAATTAAAAGAGTTTATTTCCAATCAACTAAATCAATCACTTAAACTGACTGATTTATGAAAATTTGAATATTATTATTCAATAAAAAAAGGTTAATTTTAGATTTTCCATCTATCGTTTCAAACAACATCAGCACTCAGGTTTCTCAAGATTAATTGGCCTAAGATTATGAAAATGTTGAGTTTTTCTAAATTTTTAACATTTAAAACTTCATAAATAAGTCTTAGTTGATCGTGGAAAATAGAAACATTCATTCATTCATTTAAAATTTAGTGTGTCCAGAATATTTCTCAGAATATGATACCTTACTGCATTAAATTTAGACCATAATTTTTGAAATATATTTATAGGCCGGAACAAAATAGTATTACTGATTTCATTTCAATCCTTTTGAAAGCAAAACTAAAAACTGAATTTTATGCTGAATCTGAGAAATTTTTGTTGAATTATTCTTTGAGATATTACATAAATTATGAAAAATATTTTGTAGTTCACATAAGACTTAAATACGGAGCGATTCTGTTTGCAATACTCATATTCAATAATAATAATAATGAATAAATAGCAATAAGGATGATGAATAAAATAAAACGCTTGGTTTTATTAAAAAATATCTTAATATTAATTGCAATTTCATCATTTCCACTTTAAATTAAAGTTGTTTTACCGGAAATGACAACAAATTAGCAAAATATATATAGTAAATTGAACGAAACGATCTAAACAACTGTATAAGTTTGGTATGACTATCAAAATTTGAAGATTAAAAATATTTTGTTTGAGAATCTATTAAGAGACCAGTTACTTAAAATATTTAATTGAAAATTGTAGCGAGCGGTAATACTGACGAACCGGCTGGTCGCCAAAGACGGCTGGTATCTAAATAAGAGTAGATTAACAATGTATTACTCTAGATGATAAGAAATAAAATAGGTATTAGTAATCGAATGAAATCTTTTATAAAATATACGATAAAGATGACATATTGATAAAGTGAATAAAGTTTGTTTAAAGTAAAAGTTAAAAAAACAAAACACAACATCTGCTTTCGCTTTTCCGATGTTGAAAGTACATTGCTCCTATGCACACCCTGTCTTACATCCGATCAATAACTCTTTTGTCACAAAACAAATATCCATTACATGTGTAGCAGGGTACAGAATAGATAGGGTGTGTTCGAAGATCCGTACCATCCTCGCTTTTTGTCGGTGTATAGGAGAGGTGTCAAGCTTTATCTGAAAAAGAACAGGTTTATCCGAAATCTATAAAACTGGAGATATAATCCATTTTTATGTACTACCTGCTGATCAATCTTTCATTAGAACTGCAGGTTGTAGTTAAGTATTTATGGATAGATAGATTATGTTAAAGATTAATACAAGACTTTTTAAAGAATAAAAATTTCGTACAATACGTTTGTTATCTAGATTTTTACTTTGATACTCGACTAAATGAAATCAATTATTTAGTTAAATTCTGCATGATTTAAAAATTCTTGCTTGGAAAAAATAATAATACGTAGAATGATAAAAATTTCATGTGAGAATTCAAAATTTTGTTGTCAAAAAAGTATTTCAAGAAAATAATATTTATTTCAATAAATTCTGTATACAACTTAGGATTTATAATAAAATCCTCTTCAAAAAAAAAAAAAAAAAAAAAAAAACTGATTCGTGTTACATTTTAAATCTTGGAACTAAGCTATATTATAAATTTATATCTTTACTAAAGTTTTAATTATGCATTTATATTTTTATTATTAAATATCTAAGAAATAAGTTACGTTCCTGAATCTTATCAAGCTTATTTCTTGACGTATTTAGATAATAACTATAGAAATAAAACTATAACTTCGCTGTAAAAATTGAGAGCGATTAAGAATTTGCAAAATTTCTGTGTTATAGAATGATGTAATAAAATTGAATTACGTAAAACTTAAATTTCCTCAAAAGCATCTTGAAAACGATATGAAAAACAGCTATTGGCTTTTACTTT